>SSNR01000010.1:3734219-3769937 GCA_006937965.1 Callopanchax toddi | reverse complement strand
TTTTTCTGCTAAGGGCACAGGACAACTTCACCGCATTAACGGGAAAATGGACGGAGCCATGTATCGTCAAATCCTGAGCGACAACCTCCTTCCCTCTGCCAGGAAACTGAAAATGGGTCGTGGATGGGTGTTCCAGCACGACAATGACCCAAAACATACAGCAAAGGCAACAAAGGCGTGGCTCAAGAAGAAGCACATTAAGGTCATGGAGTGGCCTAGTCAGTCTCCGGACCTTAATCCTATAGAAAACCTATGGAGGAGCTGAAGGTCAGAGTTGCACAGAGACAGCCTCGAAACCTTAAGGATTTGGAGATGATCTGCAAAGAGGAGTGGACCAAAATTCCTCCTAACATGTGCGCAGACTTGGTCATCAATTACAAGAAACGTTTGACCTCTGTGCCGCAAACAAGGGTTTTTCCACTAAGTATTTTTTGTTAGAGGGTTCAAATACTTATTTCACTCAATGAAATGCAAATGAGTTTCTATCTTTTATTTAAAGTTATTTTTTCGATTTTCCTTTTGATGTGCTATCTGCCACTGTTAAAATAAACCTACCATTAAAATGATACTGTTCTGAGACTTTTCATTTCTTTGTCATTGGACAAACTTACAAAATCAGCAAGGGATCAAATCATTATTTCCTCCACTGTATTTTATTTTCTACATATTTCTCTTGGAGCTGGTTGACCATAACTAGACAAATGGTTACCAAAACTAAAGCACCAATTCAATTAAATGCATTGAATGGGATAACTTACGTATTTCCCAAAGTCATTTCCAGTCAAAATGTCAAATGTTTCAACTAATTTTAAGAGTTTTTTTGTGGAAAAAGTTGAAATATTACAGATAACTTTCTAAACTGCCTCTGCTTTGAGTTGTCTTGTTTACATCCATCAGGACTGATGGGCTAACAGCTAGTTTGAGTGTATTTCTGTCACTGAATCCTCAAAGATTCACACAAGTTCCTGCAAAAAGATTTTATAAACTGCACAAAAAAGCTGCTTTTATGGAATTTTATTGATGTTTACAAGTGTAAAAATCAGCAGCAGCAAAACGAAGCACACCCAGTGCATCCAGGGGTCAAAACTGACAGGAATTCATGAATGTTTCTGACAAAATAACTGTGTAATGTAAACGATGTGGAATTTTCTAGATTGAAGCTGTTTTGGGCTGCATGGTGGCGCAGCTGGTTAGCACTGTTGCCTCGCAGCAAGGAGGTCGTGGGTTCGCATCCCGGCTCTGCGGCCTCTCTGCGTGGAGTTTGCATGTTCTCCCCGTGCATGCGTGGGTTTCCTCCGGGTACTCCGGTTTCCTCCCACAGTCCAAAGACATGACTGTCAGGCTAATTGGGCTGGTAAATTGTCCTTAGGTGTGAGTGGGTGTGTGGTTGTTTGTCTCGTTCGTCTCTGTGTGGCCCTGCGATGGACTGGCGACCCGTCCAGGGTGTCCCCCGCCTCTCGCCCCTTGACCGCTGGAGATAGGCGCCAGCTGCCCCGCGACCCTCTGTGGAGGAATAAGCGGCTACAGAAAATGGATGGATGGATGGATGAAGCTGTTTTGAATTAGACTAGTAAACTAGACCGTCAGTTCTGCTCTGCAGACTTTGGTCTAGCCACGCTCCATTGGAACCTCTGCAGCCCACTGATTGGTTCGGTCAGTCTTGTACTGGGCCAATCACAATGCTCTAACGGTTTGGTGGCAGGGATTAGTCGCTGAGGGAAGAGCTGCGACTTCGAAATAAAACAACATGGCGGGACCTTGGGAAACACCTTCGTTTGAAACGGCTTTGTCATCAAGTTTGGACGCTTTAGATTTGGGTTTTCTTGACTCAAACAGATAGAGGCCCTCAAGTCTTTTATTTTGAATTTGGATGTATTGGCTGCTTTGCCGATGAGATATGGTAAAAGTTTAATTTACCAGCTGTTCCAGTTGTTGCTAAACGGCTCTGATTGGTCCTAGTGCTATCCAATAGCATGTGAAGACAATCTGATCGACAACCATTCATCCCACCCCCATGAATGAGTCTTTATCTACATGTATAGTCTGACTTGCCAGGCTAGTTTTAAATGGCAGCAACATATTTGTCTTGACTAGCTGTTAGCTCATTCATCCTGAAGGTTGTAAATGCCATTTCTCCAAACAGAGGCTGTTCGGGCACATATCTACCGTGGACTAAAGATAATTATTTACAACTTTTACCCAGAAACATGCATAAAATGATATCTGTAGGTGTGTATTTCTAATAGTAATCCTCTAACAATGATGGTGTTGGTACCAGCTACTTGTCATCAGCGTTTATGAATGGCTGTTGTTACGTCCCAGTTACACCTGTTGAAGAGAGAAGAGGCTGGCTGACTTTGACTAACACTCACTCTGTTTTCTTGTCTTTGTAGTCCAGAGCTGCTGCTGATTGTGGCTCCAGTTTGATGCCTGTACCATTTAGGTATGTGGTGAGGAGGTGGAGGACAGGTCAGATTGGGGTACCCTGTACATCTGATCACATAGTTTAATCTTTGTCTAATGTCTAGAAACACTAGGTAAGCAGAGGGTGCCTCCACATGTAATGTTTTACCTCGTCCGTTTGTATATACAGTATGTGTGAATGCTGATCCGTATAATGACTTTCTGTGAACTTAATAAGATCAAAAATGGCAGAGCAATACCACATGTGGTTGTTAACTCGCGTACAACTGGTCTACGTGTTTCCTCCTCCACTAAACCGCTACTGCGAAGATGACGAAGGCCGAGCCAGTTAGGAACTAGAAGCATCTCATCAGGATTTAAATCATAACCTTCTACTTTGGCTGTAGGTCTGTATGTGACAGCATCTGGGTCCAGACCCAGACCGCTTGTTGGTGACATCATCTTTAATCATCACCAAATGGCCTCTGAGGGCCATGATGTCATCATTAGGACTTGTGCTTTCTCCACACATCAACCATATTGCTGGCTTTAGTAATAATGATTGGTTATACGCTCTTTTTAAATGACACTGTCAGAATGCACAGTAATTAGTAGGACACTTATAGGTTGTGTTGTTTAGTTACTTGTGAAAATGAGAGTTTGAGTGTGGATGTCTGAAAGTCACCACTGCATTAGGGCAAATGATGAAGTAAACAAGAATTAAGCGATTTTAAAATATAATGATTTATATCATGTTGTGATAAAGCCTCACAAAATGTTGCTATCAGTTTTAGGCAGTAATGCCCAGCCCCAGTCAGAAATATAAAGAGTCAAATCTCACAGTCCTGGAACAGAGCTCCTGGTCGCGTCATGGTTTGTGGAGGATGAGGACCCACACGCTAGCGATGTGACGTTCATGAACGAGTCGAATCTTTTGATCGGCTCTTCGCTTTGAACAAGGAGAACCGAGTTCTTGTAAAGAACTGTTCATTCTTTGTATTAACTGTGTCGTTTGAAGCTGGGAGGCAATATTCAACAACACTGACTCTCTTTATTTAAAACAACATGAGTTCGTATAGCAAGATGAACCCATCAGTTCTGCCGGGGAAGCTAATTAGCAGAGGTGTGGACTCGAGTCACTTTGGATTGAGTTTTTTCTCTGGGTCTAAACATCAACCAGTTACATGTTGAGGAGGTTCATGTGAGTGACCACAGCTGTGTTTTCTTTAAGATTCAGTCTAATGTTGATCCTGTCCCTCACAAACTGAGTTCAGAAAGACGCATCATTAATCAGTCAGCAGTGGATGATTTTTCTCTATTGTTTGATAGAAGCTTAGTTCATGGTGACTGTCCAACTGAGTCCTTCAACTCAGACAAACTTCACTTTTTTAGCTCTGTGAAACCCTGTAATCCATCAGAGAGGTTTACATGAACGCTGCCAAAATACCACCAGTATTATAAGGAAAACAACTGATTCAGACGAAGGAATTCGGCCACTGGCCCGCAACACAACGGTGCAATGCTGCCACCTACTGGATTATATTTGAATTATATTTGAATATAACATTCTTATATTTGAAGCTTTCCAGCGTTGTTTGACGTCACATCAGTAGGACAGTGCGGGAAATGCGTTCCCGAATTGCAGAACATTTTACAGCTCACAGCCTGTTCAAGATAATGGAATGATACATGGGTGGCCTCATTCTTTTTGATTTAAAATGCTTCATCACTTAAAACTGAACATGCATGATTATTTAATTTACAAATACTGACTCCTGTCCCTTTAATACTTTTTTTTAATACTTTAATCTGTAAAATGTTGTTTAGTTCTGTTTTCTCTTCTGGAAAATTTGACAGAAACCCAATATTTTTTAAGACAAACCAGGAAGAAAACAGCAGAAATTAAAGGCACACTATGCAGTTTGGCTTGTTTGTAGCTCCCCCTAGTGTCCGTTTTAAATCACTGCCGTAAAAACGTTAGCACCATTGTTTCTGCTCAGAAACCCCTAAATCTACCTGTTAAATGTCTCCTCAGCCTTCACTGCTTTCTACTGGAGCGGTTATCACTCATTCAAAGAAATCAGCTGTGTTCAAGCAGGGAGAGATGGGAAAAAAGCAGGAACCATGAGCTAAAAACACTCCGGAGCTAGCATAACAGCTAGCCACTTTGGGTTAGCCTAACCCTCTGAGATACGTGACTTTGTGAGACTTCAGGGCACCGGACCAGAGACTCAGAAGTTACAAACGTGGTATTCTGGATCCAAGCAGCAGATGGGGCTGAGTGACTTTTATTAACCTGTAAAGGGTCAGATTAGCACAGACTGATACAGTAGCAACAGTTGTTCTTCAAATGTAGAGCTAAAACTAAATGTGCTGTATTTCTCATTGTTCAACAGGTAAAAGGTCTGACCTTTATCAGAAGGATGACCCAGATTGGGCGCCATCAGTTGGAATGACAGGTCAGCAAAAGACAGCTGTCCTCACAACCTGGACTATCTGTCTCAGCTAAATCTGATTGTGCTGCAGTACCAGTGGCCAGGAAAAAACCTGGTGTTTCTGTGACCAGATTGAGTTTGGAAGAATGATTCTGTGAGACCATGCAAAATGTCATTAAGTGGTTTCACTACTCGTGCATTAATATTAAGGTTGCATCAAAAGGAAAATGGTATTACCCAAAATGCCAAAACCTACCTCAGTTTCAGGCAAAAAAAGGAAAGAGGTTAGTTTTCAAATGAGTGATATTAAGCAGCACCTTGGATTTTTGGCTGCTTCTGTTAAACCAAACGTCAGAAACCTTGGTATCATTCCAGATTCTGCCATGTCATTAGAGGAACATTCACAAACATTAAACCGTAACTGTTTTTTTCAACTGAGAAATATCTCTAAGATCAGAACGCTAGTGTCAAAAGCAGAACTAGAGATGATTATTCATGCTTTTATTTCATCTCGCCTTGATTACGGTAACAGCCTTTTTACATGTTTGAATAAGAAATATCTGTCCCGCCTCCAGTCAGTTCAGAATGCTGCTGCAAGGCTTTTAACCAACACACGTAAGAGTCATCACATTACTCCAGTTTTAAGATCCCTGCACTGGTTACCAGTGCATTTTAGAATTCATTTTAAACTTTTAGTTTTTACTTTTAAAGCCATGCATGGTCAGGTCCCTGTTTACATCTCAGACCTTTTAAACCCCTACAGTCCTCCTCTTAGTTTGAGGTCTACTAGTCAGAGGCTGTTGGAGGTTCCTAGATCACATTTTAAGTCCAGGGGAGATAAATCTTTTAAAGTAGTGGCTCCAAGATTATGGAACGCTTTACCTCCTCCTCTGCGTTGCCTGGATTCTGTTGATTCTTTTAAGAAACAGTTGAAAACTCATTTATTCAGGCTGACTTTGAACTGATTTTAGGTTGCATGATGTTTTTGTTTTATCATGTTTTTATTTTGCATTTTATCATGTTCTTATCAAGTTTTTATTTTGTGTTTTATGTTCTTATCAAGTTTTATCCTTTGTGTTTTTATAATTGTTTTTATTGTAAAGCACTTTGTGGTCATTGACCTGAGAAAGGTGCTTATAAATAAAGTTATTATTATTATTATTAAGTGAAAAAAAAGTCAATTTTTTCTGTGAACTGCTTTGAAGGTATGCACTTCAGGCTCTTTGTTTTAGAGTTAGTCAGATATTGTAATGCTATACTGACAAAGCTGCTGCTGTATAGTTCATAAGCAGTGTTCTAATAACTGTGTGGTTTTCTTCAATAAAGCTGTGTTCTGAAGGAAGCTGTGTTCTCTTCCACAACAACACAATAACAATGACTTGGTTCAGTTTCTATGTACATAATAATGAATTATGAATCCTTTAGGTCATAAAATAGTCCAGACTGGTTTATATTTTATTGACGGTACATATTACTATATGCTTTAGTCAAAATCAACAACTGATGAGCAAAGATTCACCAGAGCACAACAGACAAGTCCATAGGAAGGATCATAGGAAGTGGACAAATGTGATACATCACAGCGCAAATGAATGTTTTCAGTTCTAAGACTTTGAAGTTCACTTGTCAAAGCATCAGTGAAATCACCAGTCATATCAGTTTGAGTCCCGGTGCTGCACAAATTACTGCTGATGTAATCACTTGTCAAGGGGTCATCAGTCTCCCCAGCAGCAGCTTCATCCTTCAGTCTCTGCTGGGTTCTATTCAAACAACGTTTATAGCGTGATGTCCCGTTTCCTCAGGTGTCTTTTGCTGACCTGTCATTCCAACTGATGGCGCCCAATCTGAGTCATCCTTCTGATAAAGATCAGACCTTTTACCTGTTGAACAAAGAGAAATACAGCACATTTTGTTTTAGCTCTACATTTGAAGAATAACTGTGTTGTTACTGTATCAGGCTGTTAAATGTGATTATCTTTAGTAAATAGCTTGATATAAATTATATTAGCATCCCACTAAAAATTACTTAAGAGCAGCTGTTATCAACAATTCACTTACCTGACCAGAAATGGGCCGAACTAATTCGGATGTCCAGATTTCCCCCCTGTAGATCCTGGTTTAGCTTCGCCGCCTCTTTCCTCTGATAACTTCTAGCATTGTTCTCCCTGATCCGTAATCTTTTTTTTTTTTGCGGTCTATAAAACTGCAAAGGTGTCTCACGGTCTGACCGATTGGTACAGCCATAAACACGGCAATAATTCACCATTTCTTTTCGTTTTGCAGTAGAATACTCATTAAATGCGTGCGTTCTGTTTACCTCAATATCTCCAATATGGCGGCTTCCGGTTAGATGACGCAGCGGTGACGCGCCGTGAAAACCTTCTATACTGTAATTTCTAAAGAAGCTCATTATAAATCAAGGCAGTAATTTTCAAAAACAACTAGCTAAAGAAGTGAGGTGTATTTATTTAGCAAGGATGGTAGGACAAAGCAGTGAACTATGCAGTGAGCTATCTTGTGACTTCTTGGTCTTTGATTTCTGCTTCTGCTGACAAACACTCGCCCTCTTGTGGCGGTTTTCTGACATTACAGCTTTATTAATTTGCTGCACGTTCTGTTGGACAAATAACACAAATGATCAAAAAAATGTCATTAAATAAAATATAGTTGATTTTTATGTTATTCTGCTATATGATCATTTTAATACATACTAAATCACTATAAAATTGAGAAGATCTTTATTTTTAAATAAAGTAGCATAACAACAAACTGAGGTAGGTGATTTTAGCACTGATCACAGTATAAGATAGTTGTCGCCCTCTTGTGGCCATTAATTGAAATTACAACAAACATTACTAACCCTAACTTTCTAGTTAAAAAACCTTGAAAAATAAACATGATGTTTGACTTTTTACTGTTTCTTCAACAATTACAGTATTTTCGCATATCCTAAGTATGGTTGAATAACGGCTTTAAATGAAATAATTAATGTTCTTTAATTAATTGTTTATTTTTCAAGTTTTTTTTAAACTAAGCTAATCTTTGTTGTAATTTCACCTTGTTGCCACAAGAGGGCGACAACTATCTTATACTGTCATCAGTGCTAAAATCACCTACCTCAGTTTTTAGTGTGTATTAATTTAACTTTTAATTATAGAATAAACTATGTGTATTTCACTATAAAACAGGAAGTCTATATCTTAAATCTGGATATCGTGGATCATCGACTACTTGTTTCATTTAGCACATTTAAAACAAGTTGACCAAAGTGCTGAACAGATAACAGTAAATCTACAGCCATGATAAAATTATATCATTATTATATTATTATTATTACTCTGTTAAAGAAAGGAAAACAGTGGTGACTGAAATAATTTAAAACTGGCCTAATGTAATAAAATGTAAAAACTTGCTAGTAAAACCAACCTTTTTTATTTTGTAACCGCATTTTTGTTTTAATAATTTTGAAACATCTCATTTAAATGTTCAATTGGAGAATCTCATGTTTTTTAAACAAACTTGGCCAGTGAAGCTGATGCTGACGATTCGTTGTGTTTGAATGTCCAGCAGAATAACTGTTTTTAAACAATCCAATGAAGCAGGCCTGTTGTTGTGTCTTTTAACCAATCGGGTGGTTTAAATGTTTCTTTTGGTGTTAAAGGGACAGAATGTCTTTTAGAAACTGGGTTTCTCCTCTCAGTGGACAGGTGAGGTCATTTTTAGTGTTTCTAGGATGTGATTTGAGGAACTTGATCTTGAATCTACAGACCTGCAGATTCATTTTAAACAAAACACATCTTTGCATATTAGGATGTAATACAATTTACCCTAAATTTAAATTTACTGAAGGATTTAATCTGATCTGAAGAGAATCAGCTGTCAAGCTGCTGTTTTGGTAAATCTGTGTGCTGCTGTGTTGGGTTTTCTCCACAGGGGGGCAATGTTTCCTTTAGAATCTGAATCAGAGGACGTTTTGTTGAAGAAGCAGGCTTCTGTTTCCCTACTGAAACACATCCATGCTTTCTTAGAGCTGCTGTTTTAGCTCAGTGGTGATTTTTAATGCTCTTCATCAAAGAACATTGTCCTCTTCATCCATTCAGAGTTTGGGGTGGAATTCTGTTCTGTGGTTTTGGTTTGGGTGAGGTTTCTGACGCAAAACGCCACCACACAGAGACACTTTAGATTCTTCAGCCACTTAAACAGTCTTGAGTTTTATTCGTGTGTGATCACAAATCTAGCACACACACGCACACACACGCACACACACACACAACCTCCTCCTGCAGACCTGATGAATGTTCAGGTGTTTTCCTCTTATTCATCTCTATCGTCTGGGTCTCATCCCAGCAGCAGTTGTCTCTGTAGACAAAATAATTCATTTGAATCCCTCAGACAGTTTAAAAATGCCTCCTAAAAACAGTTTGCTGTTTTTGTATGTCCTTCCAGTGGGACTTAAAAACCCCAGTGTGTTTGAGTTTGATGAATTTGACACCTGAAAGCCTCCAGACGTCTGTCTCTGGATGGATCATCAGAGGAATGTTTCAGGATAAATGTGAGAAGACGTTGGACAGCTGGAGACATCGGCTGCTGCACTCTCCAGTTTAAAAGAGATTTAACTCCTTATTGGACCACTGGGTCATTTATATATTTTTGGCTGTGAAACAAAATTTTTCTTGCTTTAATTAATTTTCTCTTGCAAACAAAACATTTGACTCTAATGAGGTAAAAGCACAGACGTGCATAATGAATAAAAGTGCCACCTGTTGTAATAATGGGAGTTTCAGGAGGTGAAATGGATTCTAGTTTGTTTACATGCAAAATGTGATGTTTCTTGTAAGTTTGTTGTTATAGATTTTAGGTTTTAACTCCTCAGTGACGTGTTCTTTAGTTTATGTTTTAATTGAACAGAAATCAACAGTTACTTTCTGTCTTTTCCACTAATTTAATCGTCTTTAAAATGTTTTTCTCCTCAGTTTTACATTTACATCTATTTGTTTCGGCGCACGCTCGAGCCCCCCAATATTTATTAGCTTAAATAATCGAGATCTCAATTTCAATCAAAAATAATCGTGATTATCATTTTTGCCATAATCGATCAGCCCTAACTGTTTGGATGATCAAATGCAACGACGTAGCAGAAGGACATGACGGGAGCTGTTCTTGGCACCATGGCAACCAGACCTTAGATGATGCAGGAGGTCCAGTGCTGACAGTGGATGAGGGGGGAGTCGGTTTCAGACTTCCTGTTGTTCCTGGATCTGTAGTGAAATGTGAGCCTGCCTCCTGAACAGGGGGACATTTTTCCCACGGACCTCCTGATCCATCAGGGATTTTTACAGTTTTCACTTCAACACAGCTGGTTAAATTTCCTTAACTTTGAGAGAAGTTTTGTGTGCCTTTCTGTATAAATTGAATTGAATTAAATTACTTTATTGATCCCACAATTGGGAAATTCAGTTGTCACATCAGGATACAGACAAGCAAATAAAAGACAGACAAAATACAAGGATGAAATAAATGCAAGGGTGAATTTACAAAGCTGTACAGAGAAAAAAAGTACAGATACGACTGTTGCACACCACCTCCTTTCAGGTTTGCAACATAAATATGAAACTTTTACAAAAAAGTGTTTTATTTAAGTAACAATTTTTAGTTTTTTAATTACAAATATTTTAAAAAACTGTAAAATAAATTACTAAAATAAAAACAACAAATTGGTTGACAAATGGTTAAAATTTAAAACGCCTATTTCAGTAAGCCCCCCCTTAAAGGGCTAATCCAAAAATTCTAGATCATGCTGCATTTATGTTTATATTTCTTAAACTGTGTGTCAATATAGCACATAATAAATATCAATTGGACAATGTATTATGTATTTTGTGTGCGCATGCGCACGAATTAGTGCGAGTTTTCGCCACAACCGAGGTGAAAACGGGTTCATCACTCTCTGGTGTGTTTGTTCTTCGGGTCTCTGTGTGCCGCAGTCCTTCCTGTGTGGGCGGAGTTTGAATAAGAATTAGAGGTTTGTAGAAGTGAGGCATAAAAAACGACTCATCACCAGCATTTAAGAAGAGCTGTAACGTGTTCAGACCCAACTCGATCTCCAAATTCACATTCGATCAGCAACAAAACTCAAATAAGGATATGTCAGCTCCACCCGTGTTTTAATCGGATAAATAATTTAAGCGGTTCGATTTCACAAGACACACAAAGCGGTGTCAGTTTTAGCTAGTTTTCGCGTTTTTTTATTCCGTTAGGAAGGACACTTTTCTGGACTTAATGCTACTCTGAAGCTCCAGAAACGCCCGTAAAGCATCATCTTAAGGTAAGTTGTGTTGTTTTAACCCATATTTAACCGGTTTAACATCAATAGTGCGGCTGAAACCGAAGTAAACGACAAGAGGAGAAGCAAAGATTGCTTGTCTTCAGGCGCAAACTTTGGGTGTGGATTAACGACAACGAGTTAGCGGTCGAAAGTCACTTCTCGGACTCGGATAGTGAGTTTTAAACAGCACGGTATATAAAACATCATGTTTTACCTCAGAGAAACCTCGTAGGTAATCGGTTTGGGGTTTTGTGCTAAAAGTAGGCCAAAGTAGCCGTAAAGGACCAGAGAAAGAGGGCAGTGGTCAGAAGAACAGTGAATCCTACTGGCGCTCTGTTAACACTGTTAGCTCTAAAATAACTAATAATAAAACTATTTAATCACGTTTTGAACGCCTATGGTGGTGCTAAATGACATGTTTGTTGCAGTTTTACAACTTTAAAATGATCTCGGCACGTTTTTCATTGTAGGGATAAATTATTAGCCTTCTTTCAGAAGGATAATTTTTAAAGATTAGATAGATTAAAGAGATTTTTATTTTTTTACCAGCATTATGTTTGTTCAAGTATAACAGTTGTATTTCAGCTGAATTATATGACTTCCTTTAGAGTTAAACTCACATCATCTCTTTGTAAACACTATTCGTGTCTCCTGAGCTGGACTCCAGTGTGGTCAGGCTACATTATGGACTGTATAAACTGTGGTTAAGGACACAGTCAGACCAGGACATCTTAAAGCAGGCCACGTCGGTTAACCAGAACTTAAGAGCCTCTTGTTGAGCCTTGCCCACAGCTGTGATTCAGAGATGATGAGAACAAGTATGTAAGCAGGACAGGATTTGTCTTGTCTGCCTCACTAGTTCCTGTAAGGAATTGTAGCCTGAGGGAGTTGTTTTCTTTCTAGTGGATTAAAAGGAGAAACTTGAAAAGTGCCTGTGATGTTTTTGTTTCAGGGTGTAAATTGGTGGCAACTTATAAAAGGCATCGTAATGACAAGTGACAGCGTTTATATTGAGACATAAAAACACACAGATGTCTCTGATCTGGACTCAGATAATGCTCAGCAGGCTTGATAATTGCAGACATGAGGGGTAGACTTGTCTGCAGACTACAGCCAGCTGTAAAGCACTGAGTCACTTCCCTTAGTTACATTATTATGATGTTTAGGCAGGGAGTGTTTGGCTTGAGTGAAGCATCCTGGACAGTTCAGAGGGTCGTTCTGCATTACTCAACACCAGGTCTCTATCTTCTACTTGTGAGTTATGAATCATGAATGAGTGGCCTTCTGAAGACGACTGCATGAAGTATTTTGGGATACATCGTTGTTCAGACCTGAAACTGATTCAATGTTAGAGGTTCACATGGAAGAGACATCATAGTTTACCAAATTTTGCAAGCTGGGGAAATTCTGGGTTGTATTTTAGGAAATTCTTGGGAATCCAGCTGCTTCTATTAGGGTTCATATTTTAGTTTTGTTCGCTTTTGGCAAAAGCTGCTTTATTTGGGTTTTTTTTCTGGCCTTTTTAGAATGCCTTAAACCTGAGGGAAATGACGGTGAATGATGAGATTGAAATTTGTTTGGTTTCATGTCATGATGAACAGTTATTACAATTTGTGTGAAAACAAGATGAAAAAAATGAATAAACCCAAAACACATCAATAAAATATAAAAAAGAAGTTCCACACATATTCACAGCACAAATATTCAACGAACTCCTCACAATCAACCAAAATGGAACCAGGCTGAAGCCGATGGCGTATCCATGCCTCTCTTTAACGATGACAAGGTCTTAAATGTTCTTTATGCGATGTTTGAATCATCTTTTAGTTATGTTGTTCTTTACAAGCCATTTACAAACATCTTATTGTAAATTAAATTCATGCAGTAATAAGTCTTGTTGCACATAATTAAAAAAGCCTCGTCATTGCTGTGAAGTCAAAGTGCTTAACGATGAGGGGATTTTAGCTTTTCTTTGAGGAAAGCATAAAGAACAACTCTGTTTTTCACATTGTGGAGTCTATTAAGATGAACTCTATTATCTCATCCCTTTCAGGTTTGGGATTTTATCTCTATGATGACATAATTGATTTAAATGAGACACTCTGCCTTTTCTTCACAATTTGATATAATATTCTCAGATTTTTTTTTGAAAAATCTGCAACATGATTTGGTCATAATACAGCTAGATTATAGTACCCCAATTCTCTCTACGTTAGTCTTAGAGCTCTTTTCTTTGCTTTTAGTTTGTAAAGTGGGATCCTCTGCTCTTCTCCACAGGGTAGATAAAGTAGTGTGATATAATTTAAATGTAAATGCAGCTATAAGTGTAAACACAACTTTTTAGACCACCTGAAGCAGAATTTTACCATTTAAAAAAAAAAAAAAAAAAAAAAAAAAAAATCAAACCCCGCCCAGCAGCCCAAAGTAGTTTAGAACCAAACTGAGCCACGCTATGAATCAACATGAAGTTCTTTGTATTTCTAAATCAATTTTCAACATCTTGTGTGCATTTGCTTTGGATAAAAGCATCTGCTAAATACATAAACATATAACAATCTTAAAAATGAGCTTTGTCGTATTAATGTGGGCCAGTTTTGCCATGTCTCCTTCAGTACTTGTTCTTGTGTTTTTCCTACACAAAGCCTTGACCAAATATTGTAAAAAGTTTCCAGCTACTTCTAATGATTAATGGAACATCTCGCTGTAGGATAGGGATTTTGTTTAATTTACTTAAAAAGGTTTTAATAATTGAGTTTGGTGGTTTGTTGTGTTCATTATCTGACCTTTTTTCAGGACTAGTTTAGGGATTATTTAGTGTGTTTGTTGGGTTTCCTATTTGCAGACAGAAGTGAGTGTCTCCTGATTCTCCAACAGACTGTTGGGGTGAAAGTCACCATCTGGATGCGGCTTAATGATGAAAAGGAAGGGTCTTGCTGGGATGTGTGGAGAACTAATGGATTAATGGGGGTGGGGATTTATGTTTGGTGGACACTGGGTTTTATGTTGACCCACAGTGTTGAGGATGTCAGCTGGTTCTGAGCAGCATTCACCATAAGACCAGTGTTTTTGTTAATAAACAATTAAAAGCTTGTGATGAAGTTTGAGTATTGTGAAACTGTCTTTATTTATATACATTCAAGTATAATAGTGTTGTTGGTTACAGCCACGTTTCATCAGCATCAAATCCTAATCATGCTGTCAAAGCAGCATTAGCTTTAGCTAAAACCCATGAATTTACACTGGCATCAGTGTGTTCTTCTGCCTTCATGCGAGTAAAACTGTGACCTACTAGGTGGTGATACTGTGGTTAACCTTTGAAAGTAAAGCAGCCACAGAGAAACGGAAACCAACAAAGAGTCGTCTCACCAGCATTTCTCTGTCTCCTTTACTTCATGCATGTACAAAGTTTAATTCTCAGCAGTAGCTTTTAATGATTCCTTATTATCACATAACTGCTGTTATTTCATCATGTACATTTCTTGTCATTCATTCATATCAACTCAACATAGTCACACCTTAGTCTGTTTTTTAAATTAATGTTTAACAGGACAAGCAGCGGGAACGTTTCTGTAGCTGCTTTTCAAACCTGGTTTTAGTCTCGCGTTCCATAAACTCAACCATATGAGGGAATATTATCAGACCTGTTCACTATCTGAACCCGGACTTTGTTTAAGAATACTAAACACTTACAGATGTGTTTTAGCAACTCTTTTGTCTGTTTAAAGCAACAAGTTCCAGAGAGGTCCGGAAGCTGCTGAGCTTTGCTCTCAATCAGATAATAAACTCCCATTTATTGGCTAAATATAAACCCAAACCTTCAGTTACTGAGACTTTAGTCACTCCAAACTGAGGTAAACTGAACATACCCAAAGCCTTTATAGTATTTCAAAAATATCAGATGCACCTTTTTATTATTTTGTTATATTTTTCTCTTCCTTATCACTAAAATTGGATTATATTCATTTAGATTGCAAAGAGCATTAGACTGAACTTTATCTTTAAAGCGCCACAAACTAATATCAGGTTTAATCAATACAATAAATTGGTTGTGATCTTTTGAAGTTAGTTCACCATGTCTTCATATTAATTTATCTTTTGTTCAGTGTGTGTGTGAGTGAGTGAATCTTGCATTTGACAAGATTTTCAATCAAAATTCATTTCTTAATTACAGATAAGTTCTCCCATTGTCCACTGTGTTGTCTTTACCTCAGATAAAGTTGATGCTAATGTGAAGTAGGGGATGTGACGGGTTCATTTTAGAACAACAGAAGAATGTTCAGTTGATTTATTAGAATATGACTCTGGTTCCTGAACATATTGTGGCCTTGTGTATGCATAAACAAGAAAGGAGTGTATTGTGATCTGCTGAGGAGAAGAGGGCCGCTGCAGGTTTCTAGCATCCAACACATTTATGCACCAAGTTAAAACAGAACATCCAAACAACATCTGCGATTTGGGAGAACAACCTTTCAGTAGATTTTGTCAGTACAGGATTAACAAGAGTAGTAAACAAGCTAGCTTTAGCCTCACTTTGAGCTATCTCTTCCTTAAGCAAAGACCTCTGCAGAATGTACAGGAAATGCCTCATATCGAATCGAAACAGCGCTGAACCCCACTGATACCGTGGATCATCACAAAAAGCTGTGAGGAATTCACACCTTGAAGAAAAATCTCTTGTCTGGAGCTAATGCATGTAAAAATACTGTGGGTCTTTTTAAAGCTAATAATTGTACAAAAAAAGCCCCCAAATTGTTATTTATTCTTATGCAGGAGCAGAATGTTTCACTAGTGACATCATCAATTTAAAAATGTTCATCTATAAATTGAGTTGCAAATGTTTAGAGGTGGGGTGGTGTCATTTTATTGTCATGATTAGTGATGTGCGTTTTCAATTGATCAGCCAAAAATAACCTGCACTCCTTTCTGCTTTTGAATCATAAATATTTCCTATGGTTTTTTGATTAGCAGTTTAAAATGATTTCATAAAATGCTCTCAACTTTAATTTGCAGTTTTGAAACATCATCAGACGTGACCGTATGCTTGCTATTGGTGTGACGTCTGGTGAAGTAGCAGCTCTGCTTGTTATAAACAAAAGATGACTTATAATGAAATGTTTTGGTGAGAACTTAAAGCAGATCTAATCTCTGTCATCTGCAGGCTGACCATACAAAGTCATGATTAGACCCAGTGTACTGTTTGTTTAAACATTCAGCTCTGACTATTCTCAGACTGAAGTGTCTGGATGAGATGTTTTAAGAAGTTTGACCATTGGAAAAACTCTGGATCATCTGGATTAAATTCAACATTTACAGAAAAATATTTGTTTTATAAAAGAAATATAAATTATTTTAGAAACTTAAACTTCTAAAGCACTAATATGTTGCGTGTTGCATCAGCCAATGAGACAGAATTGGCCTTTGTGTTAAATTCACCACACACCTCTGTTTACCTTCTTTAGTTCTGTCACACAGTTTGATTAGTTTGTTACACGTTAAGCTGTCTTCCTGTTTGTGTTGAGCGCTGTCAGATCCTACCAGCAGAGTCTGGCTGATTAGAAGCAGCGGTAGGATTAAAGTCAGACTGTTGAGTTGCTCTCAGCTGTTTCTTATGTTTTAAACCTGATAAAGCAGAACGGTTTTGCAGCTTCTGATTTTATTTGAAAACCATTTGGAAATGCATTTATTTTTCAGCTAAAATGAGTGAAATGTATAAGATGTCAGGAATTCCTCTGTGAATGTTATTCAGAGAAATGATCTACTTGTTTGTAGGATTTTGAAAAACTGCATGCGTGAATTTCATAAAAACCAAAAGCAATCGTTTAGGTTTCTGTGCAAAAACTGAGCATTGTTCTTTATCCAGTATCTCACGTCTCTAGAAGGCTCTTGGTTCTTAAGTAAACTGTTCAGAATCATCCGTCTTTATGATCAGAGATTAGGGACACAAATGCGTTTTCCTCAGACTAATGGAGGCTCTGACTTCCTTCCAGACGTTACTGCAGTTTGCAGTCCTTTGGAGGGCAAATCCCCCAGCTGTAAACAAAGCTGGTGTTCAGGAATGCTGGGGTGGAGAGTTAATGGTGCAGAAATTCTTGAGAGCTGGGGTTGGTCTGAATTTAATTATGCTTATTGTCGGGCATGTTGCATATTGCTCTGCCACAAAATCTTCCTAATGTCAGAATTTGTCTTTTAATTTGGGTGTTGACTGCTGTTTATTGAAAAATATCTGCATAACCTGCTGTTTCTGACCAGAACATTCAACAAACAATGTTTGTTCATTTTCTTTTCTTTGCTATCAGGTTGTTTTTCACCTCTGTATAACTACCGGTATTTCAACACTTAAAGGAAATGTGCATCAATTCTTGCCACAAGTCCAAAATTCACAGGAAGTGTTTGGTTTGCAGCTCAGCAGAAAAGCATATTACTTCTTTAAAATTTTACTAAACCTAAACTTATCTTTCCTCTCCAGAACCATCAAATAAACTTACCTAAAACGATTAAAGATCCAGTTTCAAGAGAGGAAAATTATTTTGAGACACGTGTGTTGACTCAGCTGCTGCCAGCAGAATATTTCCTGCATGAGTCCAACTGGGACAAATAAACGGAGTTCCTCTACGCTTTTTACAGCTAGTCAAGGAAATGTGTCAGTGGGATTGTGGGGGAAGGCAGATATTACAGAAGAGACCAGATATGGCCACATTATTAACCTGTAAACACACCTACGTCATTTCCTCTAAAAGAATCTCACGTGGTGAAGTCTGAGAGCGAACAACCAAGGCTCAGTTTGCTCAGTTCTGTTCTTTGTGTTGCTGCTGTTTTGAAATGTTCATCTTAATGTATTGAGAGGAATCACAAGACTCTTTAAAGAACCACAGTTATTTCTTCCCTTTTCTCATGCGGTAGTTTGAGATGTCAGTTATCTTGATTTAAAGCTGCTGTAGCTCGTCTGTTTTAGTCGTTAACGTCTGCTTTAGTTGAGTAAATTATTCTTTTTTTCCCCACACATTCTTCTACATGTCCTTCAGCTCCTTTTCTCCTCCCCATCTTTGTTTTGAATCTTGTTCAGATAATGGTTACCTTGACTTAGATCTGCCACAATCAATTTTCCTCAGAAACTGGGTGTTAGAACCTCACTGGGCTGTAGCTGTTAACAAATTACAAACATTTGTGAAGGACTTTAAAATGATTAAAAGTGTTTGTGACAGTTCTTTAATTTTTTTTTATGCGAGGCACAGGGCCTTGCACTCATGCAGCTGGAGTTTTGAACATTTTCAAAATTATTGTACAAGTAATTTAGTCTCAGTAGTTTCAGACTTGTCAGGAATTCTTCTTGAACTTTTCTTAATTTAGTTTCTATGAGTCAGAAAGTGTAAAAAATTTGATATAGTTTGTAATGGTTGGTGACCAAATGAGAAAAATGAGGACAGATTGTGAACAAGTTAGGACACTTGATGACAAAATTACAAAAAAATCTGTATAAATGTTTGCTTATTTTCTTGTCTCTAACTACTAATAGCAGCCCAGTGAGTTCCTAGCTGAATCTGTGATCACCTGAGTGAATAATTCTTGTAATATTTCTTCAGTTATTGGATAAACTTTATCAATGGCCCTCCTACTGCTGCTGATTAGTAACAGAACTGTTGATGATCTTATTAAAATAAGGTTTTTATTACCGTGTTGAGGTGGAATTCTGTGCAGGAGTTCATTTTTGTTTAAATTAGCTTTGATTTTGACTTAGAAATAATGTTAGCTTCATAAAAATGTGCGTAATCTTAGAAGATGATTTGTTTTTCAGACCACTCTTCTTCAAAGGGAGCCTGATGTGGATCATTACTTCCACTAATAAGTGATTCTTTTCCTTCACAGATGAATCTACAGTTTCTCTTTATAGCAGCTCTATCAGCGGTACTCGGTAGCAGCTGGGCACAACAAGGTAAGAAACTCAAGTGATTGTAATCCATTTTAGTTTGTCTCTTATTACGTGGTAAAACTCTCTTTAGTTGGAACTGTTTTAATTTTATGCATCATTTGTTATAGAAAAGTTCTCAAACTGAATCAGTTCAGTCATAGTTTTCTGATCACGTTGGTCGACTTTTTTTCCACGAGGTTAAGTCACCACTTGGTCATCTGCCTGAAGATTCTCCCAGCGTGACTCACTCTTTTTAACTGGGAAGGGGTTTTGTTTCGCAGCTGAAGCTGGTTTGAATTAGTGAGCAAATGGAAAATCTGTTGCTCGTCTTGGCTCGTTTCAGATGTGAGCATATGCACCAAGGCCAACGCGCAGTCATGTGGGGAGTGCATCCAGGTCTCGGAGTCGTGCGGATGGTGCTCGGATGAAGTAAGTAAAGCTGTCATGAACTCATTTTATTACTTATTAAACACGAGCTTCAGATGTGGATGTCTCTTTAAGTCGTCTCTGAGCTGGTAGCTGTTTTTGTGCATGACTATATCAAATGTGACAGCTCTGATGCAGAATAATGTGCATGCTGCAGAAAGGAGTCAGACTGATTAAAACAGTTTATATGATTAAAGTTATGTCATACTTTGAGTTTATAAAATCTATTTTAAAACGAGGCAAAATTATTAGATTTGCTCAGTCTTAAAGTACCGACTTCAAATCCTTGAAAATGTTTGGAGTAAAAAAGGGTTTTGAAAGTCTTTGAACTTTTAAGACATTGCTTGAAACTGCAGCAGAAATGGGTTGCAGCCCAATAATAATTTTTATGTAACAAGAATGTGAAGTAATGGTTTTGAACATACAGTATATACTGTATATACAAGTGCTGTAAAATCTTTAAAACTCTCCTTTGTGGTGCTTGAATTAAATTTTGACAAAGGCGTGAGAACCCTGCATGGACTAAATCTTTTTAAACAGGATAAATGTTAATGAAATCTCCATCATGATTTGAAAATATTATTACATTTAAGAAGGAGCCAAGTTAAAAATTCTCTAATTATATTTTACCTGAAAAATTTCTTAGAAAGTAGACTCTGTAACCGTCCACGGGGTGAGAGACGAGGGACAACCTGGACAGGTCAACAGTCTCAAAATATAGTTTAACTTTGATTAAATATAGTTTAACTTTGATCATGATCAGTTATATTCTCATATATCTAACAGAACTGGCTCTAAAACCCCTGAAATGGTGAGCTCTGATTGACTGATTAATCCTACAAGTCAGTACACAAAGTTTTTGGAGATATTTGTATTCCTGTTGGATCTTGCCTGTACTTTTTTTTTTTTTGTCAGATTCTGAAAGATGATCTTCTCCAGACCTGATGAAACCACAACCCAATCACAGCTTTTGTTTTACTCGTTTTCCTTTTTTGGTTGAGTCCATTTTTTACCAGTTATGGTAAAATAACTGCAGCACTAAATGAAATTGGTGTATTTTAACAGTTGGGATAGTTATGATCTTTAAAGAAAGTACAGCTTTTACTCTGTCTATTTTATCTTGACAAATGTAAAAACCTGTTCTTACTACATCAGTTCTGAGGGTTTTTTGTCTATTTTTCTGATCTGATCTAATTTGAGACTTGATGCAGGAGAGGAGAGAGGGTTAACTTGTAATTTCTTTTTTAAAGAATTAGGTCAAAGTACTTTTTTATGACCAAGCTCTTTGTCTGAAGTTCTCCCTCTGTTGCGCCTTGTGGGATTTCATGTGCATCCAATTTACCAAATATTCCTCCTGATTTTCTCTGTTTTCTGTTTCATGTTGTTTGTTGCTGCTTATGGAAAAGAAAAGTCTCCAGATCAGATGTTGTGCTGAAAATGATGCGTTATAGATTCTGTTCCACTTCAACAGAAACAAAACAGTTTTTTTTGGTCTTTCTCTAAATAATCTTGTGGACATTTGAGCCAATGTTGTGATGGATAAATCTGATTATAACATGTTTAGGCGTGGTGTTGCTGTGATCAGCATGCCTCTTTATGCTGAATCCACTAAGAGAAATTCCTGCTCATTCACAGAAACTTCCCTCAAGTTTGGTCATGTCCCGTTAAATGTTTTTTTTAAACTTTCTCTGAGATATTTAAGATGAAAATGTTCATCACCTTTTTATTCACATGTAGTCCTTTAGATTTGTGCATCTTTATAAACAATCAAGCTCCAGTGCTGTAAGAATCTATCGTTTTAAGAAGTGATTTTTTTTTTTTTATGTCGTCTTCTCTGAATCATTGTCTCTTTGTCGTACAGACGTTCCTCCAACTGGGTGAATCCAAGTCGGCTCGCTGTGATGATCTGAAACGCCTGAAGGAAAGAAAATGTGATGAGGCAAAAATCGAGAACCCACGTGGCGACATCAGCATCGTCCAGAACAAACCAGTCACTGTTCGTGAGAAGGATGGGAACGTGAAACTAGAACAGATCACTCAGATCCAGCCTCAGAAACTGTCCCTGAAACTCAGATCTGGTAAATATCCATCTCCTGTAGACTCCTCTTCTAATCCAGAAATCTGGTTTGAGATGCTCTTGAGAACTAGATTATTATTTTTTAAGTATAATGACGGGTTTGCAGGTAATTATTTCTGAAAGTCAAATCAATTCAAGCTGTCCTCCTGCTGTCAGTAAAATAAACTGACTCTTGCTTTTTTAAAATCAGACTAAAAATATTTCCTTCATTCCTAACCACCTGGACAAAAATACATTTATTGTTTAAATTTCTTTTTTAAATGGCTATATTAAAAATTCTTTACCTTCAACATTTTTTAAAGAACTTTATAGTTGTGTGTTTCTCAGAGCATGTATTATTGCATGTAGCGCTACCAGAACAGTTATTGTTCTATTTGCTCTTTTGTCATCATTTCTGGCACTAAAAACAGTCTCTTTGTCTTTCAGGTGAGCCGCAGACCTTTCAGCTGAAGTTTAAACGTGCTGAGGACTATCCCATAGATCTTTACTACCTCATGGACCTCTCCTTCTCCATGAAAGACGATTTGGAAAACGTCAAGAACCTTGGTACTGATCTCATGAGGGAAATGCAGGAAATCACCTCAGACTTCAGGATTGGTGAGAAAAAAACTTAACTCAGTAACTTAAAACCTGCAGTGGAAATTAATAAAATGCCTCCTGATATTAAGTCCCTCTCCCCCCTGTTTTTGGACTCTTGAGGTTTCGGTTCTTTTGTTGAGAAGACGGTCATGCCTTACATCAGCACCACAGCAGCCAAGCTGCGAAACCCCTGCTCGGGCAACCAGAACTGCACTAGCCCCTTTAGCTATAAGAATGTCCTGAAATTGACAAATAATGGAGACGAGTTCAATCGGCTGGTCAGTCAGCAGCAGATCTCAGGCAACCTGGACTCACCAGAGGGGGGGTTCGACGCCATCATGCAGGTGGCGGTGTGCAAGGTCAGGCGTTTCTCCAAATGTACGATCAGCAGATGTGTTTTTTTTTGTGTGTGTGAAATGTCTCTGAATTAGTGTTTAATCACAGGAACAAATCGGCTGGAGGAACGTCACTCGTCTGCTTGTGTTTTCCACTGATGCTGGGTTTCACTTCGCTGGAGACGGAAAACTGGGAGGCATCGTCCTTCCCAACGATGGGAAGTGTCATCTGGAGAACAACATGTACACTATGAGCCACTACTATGTAAGTAGTTTTTATTTATTAAACTACACAATGTGTTATGGCTTAGCAGTGATGGTGAAGACCCCCAAATTCTAGAATGGATTTTACTTTACAATCCTCTCAAGGCTGCGATTATCCCTGTTGCTGCTTCACCTTTTCCTACCACTCAGCTGTCTATGCTTGAATACAGAACTCTGTGAACAACCAGCTTCTTTAACAGTGACCTTTTGTGGCTCACTCTCCCTGTGGAGGGGGTCGATAACTGTTCTGGACAGTTAATTACAAATGAGCATCAAACTTATAGTTTCAGTTTAATATTTAAGCTAAAAGTTGTTTGATCCCAGACACATGCTATTCTGAGTGGTTGAATTCAGTTCTTATTCATAATTTGTGGTGTTGTTGGTTTTTATTTTATTTTTATTTTTTTAGGACTACCCCTCCATCGCTCATCTCGTTCAGAAACTGAGCGACAACAACATCCAGACCATCTTTGCTGTCACAGAAGAGTTCCAGCCTGTTTACAAAGTAAACCTTATTAACTATTCTTAAGTTACATGGTGTAACTCAGTCAGAAATAAAAATCCATAGATCAGATATATTCATTACCTTTTTTTTTGTTTCTTTTTTCAGGAGCTCAAAAATCTTATTCCCAAATCAGCTGTTGGCACTTTGTCCTCCAACTCCAGCAACGTGATCAAACTGATTATTGACGCCTACAATGTAAGAAAACACCCACCATCCTCACACCGCGTCTGAGTGTACATTACAATAAGTTAAATTCATTTTTTATCAAATTTAATTAGGTTTCTTTTCATATTTGACCAAATCTGTGCATGCAGGTTGTATCAAACTGTCAGATTGGTTTAAAAATGGCTGCACAAACTTGTGGAAACATTCAGTTCAAAGTAATATTGTTGAATATGACAATATGATTTGTGATTAAGTTAACTTTTCCTTGATTTTTCATATTTTGTTGTCACGGAGCTCGCATCATACAATCCTTGTTAAAAATGCTGGGAATTTAGTGAGGATCATCACTAATCTGTTTGTTTATATTTTGTTAGTCTTTGTCATCAGAAGTCATTCTGGAGAACAGTAAGCTGCCAGAAGGAGTTTCTCTCTCCTACAAGTCCATCTGTAAGAATAACGTGGTTGGAACCGGCGAGAACGGCAGGAAGTGCTCCAACATCTCTATTGGAGACGAGGTAATGAGGATTCTATGGAATAAGATTCATTGACCTCGTAAACCCTGAAGCTGTTAAACTTTCACTTAGCCAAGCATCTCCTCATGGGTCCAAAATAAAGTTTAAACGTTTTCTCAAAACAGTTGGATGATGGAACATTAATCTTAGAGACACTGATCCTGTAAACTCTCTTCCAATTCCAGGTCTATTTCCATATTTCTGTCGAAACCCAGAAGTGTCCATCGCATGGAAAACCTGAGACCATCACCATCAAACCCCTGGGCTTCAATGAGGAGGTGGAGATTGTTCTGAATTTCATCTGTGACTGTAAATGTGCTGTGACAGGAGTACCCAACAGTCCAGCGTGTCACGGGGGCAGCGGGACCTTGGAGTGTGGAGCCTGCAAGTACGTTTTTATCCAGAGGAAGACATTACATCAGGGCTGCTCAGTCATGGATCATCTATGGGTTTCTTGTTTTTTAAAAAGAGGAATGTTGATTTAAAGAAAGAAAACGTCAAATTCAGTGAATTAAAATGAATCAAGTGGAAGAAAATCAGCATCAAAACATGAATGCAAACATTTATTCTAAACTGTTTTCTTTATTTCTGCAGATTTTATAACTAAACATGAAATGTTCCATTTCAGGTGTAACGAGGGTCGAATCGGGCAGTTCTGTGAGTGCAGCAAAGACGAAGTCCAGACAAATGACATGGATGCAAACTGTAGAAAAGACAACGGTACAGATATCTGCAGCAACAACGGAGAATGTGTGTGCGGTACCTGCATCTGCAAGAAACGGGAAAATCCTGCAGAGAGTTACAGCGGTCAGTACTGTGATTGTGACAACTTCAACTGTGACCGCTCCAACAACCTGCTTTGTGGAGGTGAGGAATAAAGCTAGATTATTTTTGGTTTATAGATGGATTTGTCGTAAAGTCTATAATAACCTTCTTTGCTTGTGTTTTTTCAGGGCATGGAACTTGTGAGTGCAGAAAGTGCAACTGTCATACTAACTACACAGGCAGCGCCTGCGACTGCCCCTTGGATAGCTCCACCTGCCTCGCAAAGAACGGGCAGATCTGTAACGGTCGAGGCAAATGCGAATGTGGAACCTGCAAGTGCACAGACACAAAGTTTCAAGGGCCGACCTGCGAGCTTTGTCCTACCTGTCCAGGTGTCTGCACAGAGCACAAGTGAGTCTGAGCGCATGAACATTCACTCTGCAAAACACAGTATGGAAACTCCTAAAACAGAGCGAGCATGACAGATTTAGATGCATAAATTGAAATAAAACACTATAAAATCCTGAAAACGGAAGCAAATGTTCAAACTGAGGGAATTTGAAGGACGGAAGGGTTTGGTATGTACTATACATGGCAAGAGCACCAGGCATCAATGAGTGGTGCTTCACTGAAAAAACTGCACCCCTGGGTATACTGTATGTACATATGGCCACAAATAGCATCCGCTTCCCACTTTCTACTTCCTGCAGTACCATTCTTAAACAGCAGGTGTCATTATAGAGAACATTATGACTGCAGGAATGGCAGCAGAAGAAGGAATTACAATCTTCAGACACAAACATACCTAAAATTTCAACTTTTTGCTCTTGCTGGTGATTAAATTCTCAACAGTTTTTAAGAATGGTATTTTAAGCAATACAGTTGCAACTTATGAACACCTGGTATCAATAAATTTTTCTATGGCATTTGAGTTTTGTAAAAATAAGATACATCTATAGACATGTGTTCCTTTTAAGCCAGTTTAAAGTTTGCATTGAGGTAATTTTGGAGTCTACACTCAGGTTTCTGTTTGATAAGAGTAGTTCTTTTCTGCTCATTTGACTTGGTCTGTTTTTTTTTTTTTTTTTTTTAGAAATCTGTTATTTGAACTCTGGTTTCTGGGATACTTTGAAATGAACGCACCTCTGAGTGGATCAACATTTCATCACATCTGTGTTTTCTCAGGGATTGTGTTCAGTGTTTAGCCTTCAAGACTGGTGAGAAGAAGGATGTATGTGAGCAGGAGTGCAAAAACTTCAACTTGATTAAAGTGGCTGAGAGGGACAACCTGCCCCAGCCCACCGACGAGCCGTTCCCTCGAGCCATCTGCAAGGAAAGAGACGAAAACGACTGCTGGTTCTACTTCACCTACGCTGTTAAGGAGGATGTAAAGGAGGTCCATGTGTTGGAGAAACCAGGTATGGTTTAACTATGTTTGAATCAGAAAAAGAAACTCGGATACACATGATCAGAATTTAGCTTCCAGCTTGAGCAGTTTGGTTGTTTTCACCAGAATAGTCTCTTTACATGTGACTTTTTTTAAATCAAGCTGGTGTCGATTTTACCTCATGGTTACTGTCTCTTAAAGCTTTCAAGTTTGCATGTCAGCTTCACTACACATGAAACACAAGAAGAGAACTTTCACTGTTTTTCAGACTCAAACTGGATGTAGTTCATGACATGAAATGAATTTATTGGATGTTTGTGTATTTTGTCTTTTTCAGAGTGCCCTGCAGGACCTGACATCATCCCCATCGTGGCAGGAGTCGTCGCAGGCATCGTGATGATCGGCCTCGCCCTGCTGCTCATCTGGAAGCTGCTCATGATCATCCACGACCGCAGAGAGTTTGCCAAGTTTGAGAAAGAGAAGATGAACGCCATCTGGGACACGGTGAGTTAGTTCCTGCTGTACATACATGTTCAAAACACGACCAGATGACATACAGACCATCTGAGTCCTGCTTTTGAAACCTAAGATGACTTTATTTTTAAAAATCAACAAAAAAACTGAGATTTTATCCAGGAAACTTGAGGAAAGTGAAGGTAAAAGTCTTTGCTGCCTTTTTATTAGTTTCCAACAGAGATCACATTTTATATTCGTTACTAAAACAGACCCAAACTTCTTTGTTGTGTTTATAAAGTCAGTTGCTCTGATGGAAACCAACTAATGATGGATGCTTAAAAAAAGACAAAAAATATTTATTTAAATGTTGCTGTTGATGTTTAAATGAACTGTCACGCAGTTTATGTGCTAGGGTGTTGTTTCCATTGAGCTATTTATGCGACAAATTAGTAAACACTGGAAGAAGAAACAAAAATTCCTGAAACGGTTATCCAACATATCTGCTTGAAATAATATTTTTACAATTAAATTCACATCAAAACCAGGCCAAACCAATCAAACCAAAATCAGAGAGTGAGGTGAGACTTTTCCCTAACAAAAGTTACCTAAGGGTTTCAGACTGCCTTTATCATTGCTGTTAAATAGTTCATAACTGGTGTTATGCTATTTTTTAAGAAAACAATAATAAGATTATTATAAACCACTACATGTATGAAGTTGAAATCATTGATTTATTCATTTTTCAGGTCATAAACTATAGATTTGTGTTTATTTGTGAGAATTTTTCCACTTCTGTAGCTTGAATGTGTGATTTAATCCAGAGAAGGCAGAGGTTTGAGCATAATAAAGCTCTCTGGTCTTTGTGTAGGTTTTTTATTCTGTTTAATGAAGGAGTGGTCTTTTCTACAGCTGTTAGTGCTGCCACTCGCTGTCCACATGCTACAACTACACAACCATTAAAGGCAGCAATCTGCTGGTTGGTAGTGTTTTTATATCCACTGAAGAGAGTTGCAACCAGCCTTTGGCTCCAGTTACTTTTCATCACATTTGTGTATCTTATTATAAACAGGAGTCTTTATGTTCAATCTGTCAGTTACAGTTACAGTTCTGCTCTTTAATTTTCGAGTTCTACTTGAATTTACTTCACAATGTGGTATTTTCAAGGTTTTTAGAGTGCTTGAAAGTGTCTGAAATTATAACAGGAAGTTGTTGTAGCACAGTAACATTTATGTGACAACGAATTAAAATACCAGTAGTAGTTTTGAGCATATATCTGTACACTAAACCCTCGGGCAGAGGTTCCTGTAATGTGTCCTACATGTTCTGTGTGTCTAATCTTGGTCGGGTTGTACTGAAATGCATCTCGTTGTACCAGGACGCTGGTTCAATGACAAATAAAGCTGATTCTAAAAAACATTTTCAATACGGATAATGTCTTGGTAATTTTATGCCATGACTATTTTCCATCAAGTGTTTGGAAATGTCCTCTTATCAGAATATATATTCTAATTAAAAACTTTAAAATTCATGTTAAACACCCATGAAAGGAGAGTAGAATTCCTTCAGTTTTTTACGGTACATTTAGTTTGATTTTTACTAATGTTTTTAAGCATATTCTGTCTATGAACAGTGGGAAATATAAGTATTTGATACAACTCTGATTATTTAAGTTTTCCCACTTGAGGTCTTTAGTTTTTATTGTAGGTCCACCTCAACTGTGGGTGATGGCATTTAAAAATAATCCATAAAATTACATAGTATGTTTTGTTTTGTTTTTTAATATATATATAATTTGCATTTTTTTGCATGAAATAAGTATTTGATCACAAAACAACCAGCAAGAAATCTGTCTTTCATAGACCCATTAAAGGACGTTTTACTGTTTGAATAAAGAGACAAAAAACTAAATATTGGACAGAGACGTGGTTATAATGTATTTCTTAGGATTTCTAATCTAAGAGAGAACACATGTTATATTTACCCTGAGGAGGAAATGTTAAAAGGACTTTGAATTTCTTTTAAGGTAGATTGATAAGTCCTGATGAAGAGATGTCAAGACAGCAAACTGATCTAGCATCAGCAGACGAACATTACTCTTTTAAAAGGGAGATTAATTCAACCGTAACACAATAATTCTATCCCATCCTGTTGATGTTCCCGTCACAGGACAGAGTCGAAGCTTTCACAGCTGAAGTCCAGCTTGTCGAACACGTTTGACTCGTGTTTCTCCTCCAGCTGAATGAGGAAACTCGCTCTTCGCCGTTTTCTCTTATTTGACTCTTTAAACTCACGTTTGCTGGTCTTCTGTCTGTTCTGTGTTTCAGGGTGAGAATCCAATCTACAAAAGTGCCGTAACGACTGTCGTCAACCCAAAGTACGAGGGCAAATGATGGATCTTTGCTCTTGCTGTGACAACACTGTATGGAGAAGAAAATGGGCTCGGGGGGGGATTTTTATGCTCACTGTTTGTTGTTGTAGTCACCAATGCATTTTGCCACTGTTTGTTTTACTAACTTGTTTTGATTTCCTATCCATCATCTGTGTAAAGCTTGTGTTGTTTTATTGGTTTGAGTGTGGAAAGTGAAAGAATGTGTTTTTGTCATTTTTACCTGGCCTGATAATGGAGAACCTAGCTGTGCCTTTTGATTCTTTTACATAGAAGCCATCAGTGTTCAGTGGAGGGCTGAATCGAACATTAATAATGAAGAGTTTCTTGTTTGCTCTATTCAGTTGGAGGCAATCAGTCAGTCAACATTTGGGGGAGGGGAGTAAAATGGACGATCAAAGGTCTTCAGATAGATCAGCCTTCTGACCAAAGGTCTCACTGTGTTGTTGTTGTTGTTTTTTTAATCAGGCTGGCTGACTAGTTATCACTCTTTTAAATATCTTGGAGAGTGTGGTGCCTTGTTGCTGTCAAATGTGTACAGTTTATGGTTGTGTATAAAGCCATACACAAATAGGTGGTATGTTTTTTCTTTCTGAGTGACTTAACAGATTTCTTGAGCTGCCTTTCAAGATGAACGAACATCTGTTTACAGGAAAATTACTGCTTCAGCTCCAGGTTTTATCATAATTTTTAAAGCCAACTCAGGTTCTTAATCTCTTATCAGCAGTACCAAATAAAAGCCTTTTCGCTAGATTTGACGTTAAATGTATTATTTTACCTGTGGATTACAAACTGGAAGAGCATCAACTTCCCTATTCTCTCTGTAATTCCACCACCATCCTTTGTTGTTGTTGTTGCCTTAATCAGTTTTTTATATTAAACAATCAATACTGGTGATGTAAAAAAAAAAAAAAGAATGATGTGTACATCCTAATTTTTTTTTATTGTTAAAGAAAAACAAAAACCCTGTCATTTTAAAGTGCCTTTTATCGTTTCTGCAACACATTCAGGCAATCCTAGTTTCTGTAATTATTTATTGAATAAACCTTCAAAACATTTGACCCCATTGTGAAGTGGTTGTGCAGTTATTTTGCAGATTTGTCTAACTTGTTGGTGAAGTTGAAACCTATTATTAGGATATGAACAGATATTTTGTCTCGGATCAGACGATTAGTCAAGTAATTATTATCTGAGTGACTAAACGAGGCACTGGGGGAAAATGTATGTAGTTACTGATCAAATGTATAGAAATTGACATTTCTTTGTAATGTGAAAACTAAAATAATTTCCAATGTTTACTAAAGTGCAATTAGTTTTGTTTTAACTTCAGCATGGATATCAGTGTTTGTTTATATCTGCCTAAAGATGCAACTAATGGAAACCATGAAAAGGAACGTTTGGTTCCTTGTTGCATGTTGTGAAACCTGATCTAATCTATTTTTAAACAAGTTATCATTTTGCGCTATGCATTCTTATATCTGTTTCAAAGTTGTAACTATAAAATTGTTTGGTTGTTTTCGAACATCTCATCGACGAAATGCAAAAATAATCGAAAACTGAGAAGGTTTAAGTTGAAAAGAGTTTAAAAGTATATAAAAATAAGGAAGTGAAAATAAAATGAGTCAGGATAAAAACTCAACTAGCGGAGTTAAAAACCCCTATTCTTACACGTAGCTGTCAGCTAAAGCTAATCTTGCTAACGGTGCCAGCCAATCACGTTACGTCCCATCCCCTGTGGCGCGTGACGTCACGAGTACAGGACTCGCCACAGGTGATTGGTGGCCTCAGCTGTCCAATCAGAGCGCGTCTTTTACAGCAAAGTTGTTAACCCCCAACAGTAGCACTTTGGTTTCCACCTCTCTAGTTTCAGCCTGCGATACAACGACAGGAAAAGACGGAGTTTTTACCGAATGAAAGCCTCGTTTGACGGGGTGGATATAACCGGACAGCGGCCTCTCTTCACCCATCGGGTTTTATTTTGAAACTAACTGGAACAACTAGCCGTGGCTGCCGTTAATGTTCTATTTGGCTCCCTCTGTGGCTCGCTGCGTCGTCGTGTTTTCTTTTTTTTAAACTTCTGACTTGCAGAAAATGTTGCCCACTTGTCTCGGAAGCCTCAACATATTCCGAAAGGTTCACCCGGTGAGTATCTTTTATGTTTTCAACTTGAATCGCTGCTCCTAAAAAAGGCCCATCGTGATTAGTGTTTTCTGGCATCAGATGATTTCATACACGCAATCAAATTCCTGGCTGGTCAGCTGGATGTAATTCAGCACTAAAACCACAAGTTCTGCCTCACTTTGTCAGCTCTCAAAGCCCTGGTAAGATGGATTTGGGCGAATAGAATGATACATCAACCCTTAAAGGAACATTTTAAATGGCAAGTTGTCAAATAAAAGGAAAATAAAAATGTCGGAAGTCTGGTCGGGTTAATTTTCGGTCGGAAACGACAAAAAGGCGGAGAGGAGGAGCCCGTTATGAGCTCTCCGTCGTTTAAACGGAATTCCTTTTGAATAGTTTACAACATGTCGGTTGGAAATGTTAACATTTTGGTGGATCATCTGCTTTGGGTGTGTGACTGAACAGTGCCAGGCTGTCCCTGCGGTCTGTCCTGGAACTGCTTGGCCTGGCCTGCATAGGTCTGGATCACAGACTGCATCTCTCATATTATCTAACCAGCACAGAATCACTTCCTAATACAAAGCATGAAGCTGCCTGCCCTGGTCTGTCTGAGAGGATTGGCTCGGATCTGCATCATGATTACCTAGTCATTATTTAAGAAAAACACTGGGGTTAATCATGGTGGGAGGTAAAGCATCTGTTTATCCAGGTGAGCTGTAGAAGTGAGGTTTCCCGTGTTTTCCTGTGATTATCTGAGCTCTGTGGGACAAACCCCCACCCACATGACACTATTGTATGTTGGCTCAGAACATGTGAGGTATGGAAGTTTAGTTTCTACACCCTGATGACATTTCTCTAGTTTTGGCATGGCTTTTGAGATTATGAATGTGGAAAACAGTTTTTAAAACTAATTGTTGCTCATTTTTCTCAATTATCTCTAAATCAAGGAAATTTTAAGGCATTGTTGGACATTACAGCCTTATATCAGGCAGTAGAGTCTTACTAAATAAGCTCTAAAATGTGTCACATAAACATCAGTATGATCAAAAGCTGATCTGTCAGAAAACAAAATGGGTATCAAATGAATGTATGCTGTTGTTAATGAAAATGAAGGCCACAATATTGCTCATACGTGTTGTGAGGATGTGTCACAGATGAGGAATTGGTTTAGAAATAATGACAAGAATGTAGGTAAATTCCAGCATGTTTAACAAGTTTACATTCACTAAGTTCTTATTATAAATCTGTGGTGTTCACAGTTTAACAACAACTTTTTAGGGAATAAATAGAGACCAGTTGGATTGAATTTTAACTTTAAAGCTACAAATAAAACGTGAAATAGCAATGAAAGGTTTCGAGTAAAAACTGTTTTCAGGTTTGTGTTTGACATAACCTGCATAAATAGCCATGTTCCTGAGAAACGTTCAAGACAAGAATTTGTTGCTTTAACTGTTTAGTTTGGGTTTCCATTTTGAGCTGTGCAAATAACACCTGATCTGTTTTCATTCTAATGATAAACATGTAGAAAGTGAAATGATGGATAAAATGTAACTCAACACCATCCTCTGTCAGGTGATCAGCTGCATGTAGCCAAGGGTTTTGTTACTGCACAGACTGTAAATACACAAACACGCCACAAGCTTCTTATACTAGGATTGCATGATACTTTAAACACATCCGATCTTGAAATGGTTGAATATTGTGATGACAATATCCCAAGTCCCAAGTTGTGATAAATCCACCCACCCCTTCCACATTTTGTGTTCTGTCATGAAATTACAACCCATCATTGGCAACACATGGGTGTGTTTTGGCATTTGAGCCACTTTTGTCTAAACCAGGTGTGAGTGTCCAACAGATCAACATGCAGATCAGATCAGCACACTCTGACGTTTAAAGTATTTTCAAGATAAATTGTGGAGCAGCAGCCCTATTAAAAACTTGTACTTTTCTTAGGTTAAAAAAATGTAGATGGCAGTTATTGATATCAGTTAAGAGAATCTAGGTCACATGTTCATGAAGGAGTGAAGCTAACTACTAGTCAGAGCAAGAATTATTCAAGAACAAGTTTTTGTCGAATTGAACTAAAAACTCAGTTTGAGCAAATGCTAAAGCATTTTGCAACCCGTTATATTTGCTTTAAAAAATTGTGTACCATTATGTCAACAGAACGACTATTTATACACTAGCTGTGTGTGTGCACAGTTCTGACGGTCTGATCCCTAAAATAACTAGTCAATACCTGCTACTTATATGAACTCAGCTGATTATATTTTAGCAGCTACAGAACTAATGGTGTGGCAGCACAGATATTTGGTTTAGAAAATGGTAAACAATGGTAAAATATCTAATACTGTTGGATAGTTTGCTTTTAAAGGCAGGGGTTTTCTCTTAAATAATTTGTTTTCCTGTTAGCTTGACTCAGTCATACAAGTTTCATCCTGATTCTCCAGACTGACATTGCTGTGACGGTTGTCTACTGCAGGTTCAATACTAACTACTCATAACAAAAACTGAATAAATCCCATTATCCCTGGATTTAGAAGAAAAGCAGGCACCATGCTTTTTACATTGTCTTCTGAGCAAAAATGTCTGAATTTCAAAGATGAATCATAAAACACCAATTGGAGATGTTTACTTCATTATGCAGCTTGTACAGGGATAATTGACTGCTTAAAGCTGAGACGTTTAGCCTTAAATAAATGTGATAATTAGAATATTTGCTGTATAATATTTGTAGGAATTTTAGTCTAAATCAAAGTGGGTGTCTGACAGAAAACGAATCTATGTACAAATAGGTTTTTGTCATTAAGTTAGCCTATACACTAAAGGTATAAATTAATTTATCACATCAAACTTGTTTTATTTCCATCAACAGGTGTTTTTGTTGTTTTCTCCCAACATTCATGATCAGGTGGTGTGCAAATGTTTTACCTCCACCCAAGTTATCTCTTCTAAAACTCACCTGTTATGTTTTACACATAATTTCTTGAGTTTTGTGTAGTCAAATCTTGAGGGGTTTTTTCCCTAATTTTTGGTCATTTTTCAATTTGTTTACAGGCAATAAATGTACAGTGTGTGGAATTAAGTATAAAAAGAAACATGACTTTACTCTGCTTCGACCCTGGATAAGCTCAGTGGCATCAGCAGCACCAGGTAAGGTGATTTAAATATTATTCAGAATTTTGAACATGTGTTGTAAGCCACATTTACACATACATGTTAATTCATTTGCATGTAATTCCAGAAGGAGGCAGCATTGTGCACACGGTGAAACATTTCACCAAGATTTAACATCTTGTTTACTAGTTAGTTGTAGCATCCTTACTGATTAGGCTCAGTGGGTCTGAGCAGTTCTTTCAGCTCAGCTAACACCACTGACCACTCTAGTGTTAAAGCATCGACTTGAACTTGATAAAGAGCTGCGTTCTTCCAGTTTTCTACCAAAGCAATAAAATCTTGCTAAATCTTTTAGTTTATAATATATTTTACTTAATATTTGCATGCTGCTTAACTCTAAATATATTTTTATAATAGAAGAGAATAGTATAGAAAAGCCCTTTATTGTCCCTCAGTGGGGAAATTCAGGTGCACCAGCAGCAAGTTGCAGGCAAATAGAGAAAAAACAAATTCACACAAGAACAAAAACATATATCATGTACAATAGAAAACTAAAAGCAACAAAGTAATGGCACAAAAAATATGTAATAATACTAGCATATAGATACTAGTAAAGCAATGTACAATCATCAAAAGTCATTACCAGATAAAGTCGCAGATAAAAGATAAGATTGGCTGTAGTACTAAACAGTATTCATTATTTAAAAAGTAACTGGTTATTTTAAAAGACCTAAAATTGTTATATAGTTCTCTTTTTTTGAAAAGAGAAAAAATAATTGTTAATGAACTAAATAAACTGGAACAGATGCATTTTAATGTAAAAAAATTGTTTTATTGTTAAAATGGTTATTGATAAGTATTTCATAGTTTAAAGTACGATATATCAAATTTAGACTTTAAATAAAATGTGTACCTTTTTTAAATCAAACTTTCAATCCAACTAAAACATCTGTTTTAAAATATTTTTATTTAAATTTTCATATAGTTCAAATAATTTAAACATTTTTCTATTTATTAGTTTACTTTATTATTTGTAAATACTACTTTTTATTTTCTTTATATATTTCAGTATTTGGTTTAATATCCTAAATATGACTTTGTTTTCTGAATCCAGAAAAAAAATCAGTATAAATGTTTAATGTACTGAATAAACTTGCTGATAAGTTTTAATGTTGAACATTTAAGCAATTTAGTTTTTTAAATTATTGATAAAAAATTATTTAATGTTTTAAAGTATCAAATGTAGGCTTTAAACAAAATGTGTGGTTTTTTTGCTTAAATTATCAATCCTAACTTTGAAAATAGCTTAAATATTTATTTTTTCTATAGTTTAAAGATTTTTCATGATCCTGTAATTTATGTTTTGTTGTTTATTCAATGAAACTATTTTTACGTTTGAATATACCGTATTTTCTTTTCTTTATAAGTTTAGTTGTTTGATTTAAAATCCTAAATATGACTTATGTGTTTTTGTGTTGATAACGTGGATTTGTTTTTAGCTGAAATGTTTTGATGTGTAGTTTTTTTTTTTTTTTTTTTTTTTTTTTTTTT
>SSNR01000010.1:3716196-3734209 GCA_006937965.1 Callopanchax toddi | reverse complement strand
TTTTTTTTTTTTTTTTTTTTTTTTTTTTTTTTTTTTTTTTTTTTATCATACAAACATATTTCGGCCATGCTTGGCGTTTATTTCAATAATTTATGTGTAGAGAGGAGTTAGTTTGCGATAAATGCCCCCTTCCCCCATCCCCGGTAACGCGCAAGCGCTCGGGACCGTGTGGGAATGGTCGGTCCTCGGACTGGGGGTTGGACCGCTCCGAGCGAAACACAGCAAAAGAGTTTTAAATGTCCGCCATGTTGTCCATGGCGCACTGAACCACCGATAGGGAGCGGAGCGTCGGAAAAAAACAGTCCGAGAGCGAGCGACCAAGATCCGGGCCTTCCCCCGGCTCCGCTGGCGACGCCCTAAATGCAAGCTACAACCATTCGAACCTTAGAGACTACCCGCACAGAAACCATCCATGAAAGCTCCAGTCGGTACCGTTGTGAATATTAGGAGATCGGATAGATTTATATTTCATCTCGAATTGTGAAAAAAATGAGTAAATTGTCGTTTCGGGCACGGGCGCTGGACGCTTCCAAGCCACTACCCGTCTTCCGTTGTGAGGATTTACCCGACCTACACGAATATGCATCAATTAACCGGGCAGTGCCGCAGATGCCTACGGGGATGGAGAAAGAAGAGGAGTCGGTATGTTTTTACAGTATGAAATTGTAACATTTTAAGCATTATTTTATTTTTATACGATCGGTGGCGCCTCTCTTTTTTTCTGCGCAAGCTATCACAAAATGGCCGCCAATTTTCTCAGCAGAAACACGACGGATTTATGTTGCAAACGGCTGGCATGCGGGACTTTAACGGATGTTTTGGAACAGTGGGGAGACCTTTATTCCATTTTGGATAACATTTCCAGGTTATACCCACTTAATTGTGTGCGAGACGATTTTCTGAGTACAAAGGAGTCATGTGACTTCAGCAAATCCGACATTTTGTGCCGTCTGTCAGGATGAGGCCTTGTGTTGCCGTAGTTGCGGAGGGCAAGGACCAGGGGGCGCTAGTGCTTTCAGATTAAGTGGCATGCATCTGTGCCTTTAGCAAACCGAATTGTCAACATTGATGCCAAGAATTGTGAGGATAGGTCAATTTTTGGCAACATTGGTGTTAATTTGAATTGCTCATAGTATTGTATGTTTTTGTTTTGTATTTTATATCATAATTGTGATACACGAAAATAGTTTATTTCTATCCTGGCTAAGGTATGATGTTAACTCAACTGTTATTTAGTTCTTAAAGCAGCTGTATTGTTTAGTTCTTAAAGCAGCTGTATTGTTTAAACAGTAAATACTATGGAGTTATCACCAAGCTTATGCAGCTGTTGGATAAGTATATCATTTAATCTCTCATTTGCCCAAAGGGATTTCTTTCTGCTGTATTTACTTTGTGTTAGGGTTACTGGGAGGGCAAGGTGGTTTTATAGGAGAGTTGTTTGGCTGTCATAATTGATTTGGTTTCCGCTTTTGATAATTTGGATAAAGCTTATATCCTTCTGCTGCAGCATTGGTAGATTCTTTATGGTGCTAGTGAAAATGATACTCGTGAGGTTTATGGATATGTACCAAAGGCAGGTAGAGGAAATGCCTGGAATTCTTAAACTAATTTCAAAATGTGGCATATTTGCATTTCCAGTTATTTTTATTCACTGCTAAGTTAACAGTTTTAAGTTCACGTTTACATTTGAGGGCATGTGCAATAGGAAACGTTACTCCACTTTGCTTCTATGTTCTAATTCTTTCATTTTCGCAGCCGGTCTTGCAGCGACTGTGTCAGGGGTTCACTGTGTCAGATGGCACAGCAGGCTGGCAGACCAGCAGCACGTGGCCTTCTGGAGGAGCTCAGGATGGTAGAAAAGGGGGGTTGCTGTCACTTCAAAGTCTGCTCTCTGCTCAGCTAGAGCACCAGATTATGTAACGATTATATTATCATAAGACCTAGGTTGTAGCTCAATGTGTGCGCCATGCATTCTGTGTGTGGTGCAGTTTCTGTGTCAGATCTTTAAAAAAATACTTTGAATTATTATTTAATCCTGTTTAGTTCCACAAAGGGAATTGTGCAAATGCAGCAACATTTAGTTTCCAGGAGTGTATTGACTCGGTTAAAGCAATTGGAAGGCTTCACATTGAACTGGAAAAATGTTCTTTACAGTAATATTGGGGGACACTTTAATGACTTTTTTTTCTAATAAGGAATTGCCAGAAATTGTATCCTTGCATCAAAACACTCTTGGAATATTAAACATACTGTCAGTATACTCATGACATCATATTCTGTTGTGAGCACATGGTTTAAAGATTTTATCTTTTTCTGCAAACACTGAGTGTGTGATAAATAAACTTCAGATACATGTTCTGTATTTAATTCTTACACATTTTGGTTAATAAAATGCTTTCATTGATAAAATTTTAATTTGTGGGTCAAGTGAAAATTTTCAGAGGTGTGGGATTTATTTTTTCATAAGAGATGCACTCAATATACAGAATATACATTTTATCAGCATTCTGAAAGTGTCTTAAGACAGGATGGGCTTTTCATCTTTCGTTTGTCACCACCTCACCCACATTTACTACCCACACTCCGTTAAGTGGTCTGCAGACTGAATGTGTGGTGTTCCCACACTTCCTGGTGTTCTAATAGAAGGCTTCATCAGTGTGCTGATCAAATGCTTGTGGTTTCAAGCCTTTTTTTTTTTTTTTTTGTCCCCAGTGTTCAGTCCTGCTTGTTGAATCATGTCGTAAGAATACAACAGGAGTTTCTGCTGCTATCTGAGCCCAGCATGTGGGTTTGTAAGTTGCAGTCAGCGAGTGTGTGGTGTGGCTCAGCTACAAAGCCAGGATCACTGAAATTCCTGAAGCACGTGCAGTTTGTTTATTTTGTGTCAGATACTCTGTCTTGTGTTTATGTTTGGTTGAAAGTGAGGTCAGTGTCTGCAGCCCTGGTGGGAACCCACAGGCATCTGTTGTCTTTGCGTCATTGCCAGACACAGTTCTTACACACAGAGACACATTCTGGCAAACAACCAGTTTCTCACTGTGCGACCTTGCTGGGTGGGAATGTGAAGCGTGTCACCTGTCCAAAGTCTGCTGGCATCATGCTGGGGCATTTGAAATTTTCAGCTATTTTACTCCTTTAGCTTCCAGTGTTGACTTTTTTTTTTTTTTTTTTGGTTGGATATGTAGATGCAATGTGGGAAATTAATGCAGACCATACTGTGTGTTCTTGAGGTTAAATTCACAGCAGGTCTGGCAACATGGTAGGCCAAGTGGAGCAGCAACTGAAACTGACTGAATTATAGATATTTGGTTGGCTAAAAACCTTTCTGTATTGGTAATTGTTTGATTTCAGATTTATTTTTTAAATGTTGCCTAACTTTTTGCAGTGCTGCTTCACTTTATAGCCAGATTCTTCCACCTGATGCCAAAGCAGATGACGATTAGAGGTGTTCATTCCCCACCCTGGGTAAAATATTATCCCTTCCCACGCAGTGTGTTAAATTGTTTTTGTGCTATAGCTGTGCACCCCTCGATGGTCAAACCAGGGAACCCCTACAGCTGTCTTTTATATTAAGCAGCATTTACAGTGTTGAACGTTTGTCGTTAAAGGAGATACTTTGGAAGCAGCTTTGGTGTGCTCAGCAGTCTTGACAGTGATTGATTTGGTCATTTTTAAAAGCTATTTTGGGATTTTAGTGTATTAAAGTCTGACCATGCCAGTCTGTGAGATCATCAACCAACCATTCACCTCAATCCGAGTGTATTTACCATTTGGGCAACTGGACAAACTAAACAAACACGTTGCTTTATTTTGTTTGGCAGCTTATGTAATTCTGCTCGAGGCTCTTTGGCCTCATACATTTTTGATCTGCTGTAGGGAGCCCTCCAGGAAGATGATGGTTTACTAAGGGAATGGGTTAGTAGGAATAAAATGGGAACATGAAGGTTATGCAACACCACCACCAAAGTCAACACAACAATGCTACAAAATGATTAAGTAGAAGGTTTTTAAGTCTTTTTGCAGGCTTCTCAAATAAACTCACAATTAATCTGGAATCTTTGTCCTTGAAGATTTTTCCATTTAAAAAAAAAAAAGTAACTTTATCTGAACAGATTGCAGATCCACATGCCCAATAGGGGTGTGTATTGGCAAGAGTCTGGGGATACAATTTATGTATCACGATACAGGGGCAACAATACGATATATTGCAATATATCACGGTACTACAAGTGATACAGTATATTAGGGCTGTGCGATATGACAAAATATTTCGTCTGGATGATAGAAAATGTCTACGTCAGAGATATAGCTCTATCGTTTACGCCACGATAGAAGTTTTACAGCATAATGCACATTATGTGATGTTCTTGAACACGCTGCGCAGCAACACATAAACAAACATGGAGGCAGACGGTAGTGGACACGTTTTAAACCAGAGTCAACAGGATAACAAACTAACCCAAACCGAAGAGCTTGTACCTAAAGAGGGACAACTTCTGTCTCATGAATGTGGTTTAAATATAAAAAGACCGACGTGGACCAGAAAACAGCTGTTTGTAAAGTTTACCAGCTACCGGTCCCAACAACGGACTCCAACGCCACTAATATATTTTATCACCTTCACAAAAACCATGTCAAAGAATACAGAGACAGTCGATGAGCAAAAGCTGCAGAAGCAGCGTCGAGTGTTGGCGTAAGCGCTCATAATAAACTCCAGATGCAGACGCTGCAATAGGTTTTTACCCGCAGCACGTCATGTAGCGTCTAGCTGCCAGCTGAGCGGGATGAAAGAAAGGAGATTACTGCTGCTGTTACCAGGCACACACATACGAAGATATGGCTCTAATCTACACGGTGGAGAAACGTGATTTTAGTGAGTTACACTCAAACCGAGATATGAAATGCCCAGCTGAAAACACATTACTAAAGTCATGTTACCTGATTTATATGATGCATCTCGGGCCACAGTGGAGATTCACATGGAGGTGTTATATGTTTCGTCTGTTTATCGTTATCGGGATATAAAATGAGCTATATCGGGATATGAAATTTTGGCCATATCGCCCAGCCCTACAATATATTGTTATATTTATTATTTTAACTGATGAAATACTGTTGCAGCTGAACAGAAAAGTTTGCCTCTTTTATTTTAATTTTGTATATTGCAATTCAGGGTTTCCCCAGTGCTTTATAAGCCTGGCGGCCCGCCAGACTTTTCATGCCCTGCCGCCAGGCTAAGCCTCAGGGTCTACTCTGTACCAGGAAAGCTAACAGCTGCGCGGCTTTTACGGCTTTAATACGGCGATTTTTTTCCAAGAAGCATTCAGCTGCATAGTGCATCCTGTGTACCCCCTAGACCGCGGCGATTCCGTGGCGTATTCACTGAACGCCGTACTTTTTGTCAGGCAACGGCCCCCGTAGTCTTATCACTGCAGCGAGGAGTGTGTCAGGTGCTACCAACGTTGGCTAACTAGCATTAGATCAGTGTTTCTCTACTATTTTCCGGCTGTGGGCGCAGCGTGTGTTTCACTGGGAAATTGCTAAACTCCCCGACAGGGACGAAGGAGTTCTCTGGTCTCCATCCATGACGAGCTACACGAGTCAACGTGGTTCCGCTCGTCATTACAGAAGGAGCTGCAGGTCCTTAAGTTCATTTTCACGTCCGAACCGGAGAACTCCTCCGTCTCTGTGGGAGTTTACCAGTGTCCCCGTGGAACACACGCACCCACGGAGCCCTCCTCAACTCGACCGACTGACTGACTGCCGGCTCGTTTGCGGGGAGGGGAGGAGGGCGGGTTGCTAAAATACTGTTTCTGCATTAAGTGTCCCGGTCAAGAGAGGCAGCAGCTCCATGATCAGGACACAAAGAAAACAGTTCACACATCACAGAAAACTAAAGAACACTCAGATGATCAGCAGCAGTTTAGAGCAGCAGAGTCAATAACAGAAATCATAGATCAGAACATTTTACATCCAGATATCTGAGTCTAAAATGTGTTTAAACTCATTCACTGAGACCAGTTCCTTCAGATTTAGCTGCTTTTGGTGCTGATTCCATCAATAAGGAGCAGAAGACCTGAAGGACCTTGGTTCAACAGGGACAAGTCAAGTGACCTCATCCAGCAGCCTCCTGTAGTTTATATTGGAGGATGTAGTTCTGTAGGTTTGATGAGAGGAAACCAGGATAGTTTTGTAAATAAAGAGGAAAAACATGTCTATGGTTTAATCTGATGGAGTTGCTGGTTGAGGAATCAAATGTTAAACTTTGCTGCCACAACCTTGAAAAGTATTTGCCTGCCTCATTTTCAAAGCTACTATTAAGTAACCAAAGGTTACCTCTGTAATATTGTTCTAGTTTTTATAGAATATTTCCAGACTGTTTCTGTGTCAACATGTCTCAGACCAGCAGAAATGAACTGCAGTGGCCTGTCTGTCTTTTGAGTTATAGTGCAAGTTTTACAGTTTATTTGGTAAATTAAAACTTTATTCTGCTGATACATGACCAGTCAATTGGCACTGAGTGATTAAATTGATTTTGATGATAAACTAAGTGTAGCATCTGTTTGTTCATGAATTTCTTGCCTGTTTTATAATATTGACAAATGAAAGTTTGTATTCTCCACAATCAGATGTTTGTGACCACAGTTAAACATTAAATCAATCCCTCAGTTTCAGATTAACTTCTCCTGTAGCTTTATTTTGCTAACCTTCACAGTGTGAAAATAACTTTGAGAAAATGATTCCAGAACTAGTGACACTAATAGATACTGACACCTGTGTTTTTCATAACGCATTATGAGGTAGTCATTCCTTCAACCCACCAATTTCATCATCTGAGCTGGTGTGTGAATTAAACATCTGCACTGCTTCATTTTAACTTCACAACACTGGGTCCTGTTGTTCTTCATGGTCTTTTTCTGCTGCAGATTTAGACAAATTGAGTTGTTGGGTAAATTGCTGCTTCATGAAAAGAGGCATTTTCATGATGAAGGCAAAATAGCAGGTAGTTGTTGTTGTTAAACAGCTAGATTAAATCATCAGACAATTTAATTATTTTTAGCATCGCTATACTGTGGGAAGGGTTTGCTGAATTGAATAAAACGTTTTACCCTATAAATCAATTCAATAATTTTTTCCACGTCAATGAAAGTTTCTATTTAAAAATGAGCATTGCCTTAATCTTCCCTAGTTATCGCTAAAACTTAAAAAGAGGGAAAAAGGGGTGATTTGTTGCCATATACATATATACCACAGTGCAAGTCTGCATTTGACCCATCCCTAAGGAGCAGAGGGCAGCCAGTTTCATGATACCTTGGAGGCAGTTGGGGTTTGAGTATCTTGCACAAGAATACTTGTGACACATGGCTTTAGCCTGGGATTGAACCCCGACTAATGGTTCAGTGAGCAACCTCTTTCCCTGAGCCATGGTTGAACCCCAAACAACAGATATGCTTAAATTAATTCATAGTCTGTATTAGGAGTGTGCAATCTTGGGTTTCGTACTATTTGGATGCTACAATTTGATTTTAAAACTATCACACTTTTTGTTGCATCTTTTTTCCTCCATTTATTATTTTTTCTTTATTCCCTTCCATGACTATTTTCTACTTTTTAAATCCATTTAGTTTTGATTAATTGAGGTAACCACAAATAACACACATGTCCAAGATATGTTTCATAGTGTGTGTTGGAAATAGAAGCATAACAACAACAAAGATGCTCCTTTTGCAACTAAAGTGCAAAATATTTGCTTCATCAAAGTAATTAGAAAAATACAATTCTGCCATCCCCTAAAATGTCTGGGCGGCACTTATATTCCCATCATTATGTAAAATAATAGATTTTGAACGATTATGAATCACAATCGATTTGACATATTTCACATCATGATTAATCGATTATTAGTGAATTGGCACACCCCTAGTCTGTATATTTCATGTTAATCTAAATTAAAGCTTTTCATGGATTTACCATAACAAATAAAGTCTGTATCTTCCTGAGCTGTGGCTATTAAAATCTATTTGGAGATGCACTATTGCAAGAAAATGTGATTTTTCTGTTGGAATCTCACAGAATTGGTTTGTACAACATGTTTTATTTACGACTGGGTCATGTGGGGCGTAGGACGTAATTGCATACAAATTGCTGCTGTTGTGCAAGTTTCTTCTTGTGTTTTAGTCCCTGTGTCTTAATTGTCTAAATCTGTTAGCAATTCACCATAATATTCTTTGCAATTTGACCATCCGTTCCTCCCCAGGTTATCTCACTTTTTTTTTTTCATGTTCTTTTCAGATAAACTAAATTATGGGGCCCAGATGCCTCAAGATATTTTAGAAACGATATATAACCAGCAGTTGCAGCTCAGTGAGATGCTACTTAGTTATGCAATAATCATCCGTATAGATGATCTCATTTGTTTTTTGGTTTTCTAGAGAGGATATAAAACCAAACAAATGCCTTTCCATATTTGTCATTTTCTGCTAAAGTGAAAAAGAAAAGATTGCTGTCTTTAATTTCCTTCAGTTCAGTCCCTGCCTTTGTAACTCCCTGCTTGAGAAACAGAAAATCCAGCAAAAAATGTAAGTTAGATTTGGGAGGCACTTTTAAGTTTTTACGCTGGAAGAAAGAGGGGGAATAAAAGTAAAAATGTCAGTGGTTTTTGTCTAATCTGAGTCATGAATCTTTTTTCCCCCCTTTGTTTTCTTTTTTTTTTTTACCTTTTTGTCAGTAACATTGTGAGAAATTAGGAAAACACACATTATTTAAAATTTTCTATATTGGTAGGGTCATTGTGTAATCGTAAATTCGGACCAGTGTTTGTATATTGGACCAAAATATTAGGGGTGTGTATTGGCAAGAATCTGGAAAATATGATGTGCATCACAATACAGGGGCAGCGATGCAATGTATTGCGATATTTATGAATTTAATTGTTGGAAAACTGTCGCAGCTGAACAGAAAAATTTGCCTCTTCAATTGTCCGCTGATCAGAATCAATTTGCTTTATGCTAAAATGAGCCTTCAACGCTACACCGTCATGGTATCTAGCCACATGTGCTCACAAATTTGTCATGTTGCCTGATTATTTGACCCTTGCCATAGGAGATTCAAAGACTGCATAGCTCATGTCACAATCTTTTCTACATTTCTTTGTTTTGAAACCAAAATGTGTCCCCATATCAGCTTTGAAAGCTGCTGGGGCCGGCTGTATCCTCTGCTTCATTTATCAGATAGCTGTGTGACGTTGGCAACATTTGCCTCTCACCGATACTATTGAGGGTTCTCGATGTTCCGTGGAAGCGAAGGACTGTGCTGAGGACTAATAATAGCAGCCAACAAGCGATTGAAGGTTAAAATGCAACACAAAAATTAACTACCTCTGTTAATTTTTGCATTTAAATTGTTAATAAGAAATCAATATTGTGCTTTAAGAATATCAATATAATATTGACATAAAATATCAAGATATATCAGTGAATCAATTTTTTTCATACACCCCTACAAGATATCTTAAGGTTGAAAAATGTGGCAAAATTACACTCGGTTAACAGAATAAAGAGTAAGTTCAGAAACTCTGAGCTGATTGAGACGATATGTGTGGTGAGCAGTGTTGGGAACGTTACTTTAAAAAAGTAATTAGTTATAGTTACTCTCTACTTATTCCAAAATGTAACTGAGTTAGGTACAGAATTACTTTATAACAAAAGTAACTAGTTACCAGGGAAAATCATTTTTGTGTTACTATTTTAAAAAATAGTTGTGGTATATCAAAGAATTAGGATTTTTCTGAGCAGTTTTTCTGAGTAAATTTAAAAGAAACTCCTGGACAGAAACGCACCTCACGAACTAGGGCTGGGACGACGCGTCGACGTAATCGATTACGTCGACGCAAAAAATGTGCGTCGATGCGTCATCGCTTTCAAAACAAACATGGCGCCAGTGAGTAAATCAGTCCGCCCGGACTCGTAGTTAAAAAGTATGGGACTATTTTAACAGAAAAGGAAGCGAATCAGTCGTTTGTCGGCTTTGTAAATGGAAATGGCCGATCATAAAAGCACGACGGTGCACCAGCATCTCAAGCGGCATCCAGGAGCAGCTTCCGCAAATGACAAAACACAGAAAGTTTTCTACTTTTTTACTAACGCTGGTTTTTACTAGGGGCGCAACGGAACGCTGGTTTTTACTAGGGGTGCAACGGACCGTCACTGATCCTGATCCCTGTGGATCGCCCTCTATAGTTTGGAACGCATGTGTTCCAGACGACGCAGCACTCGCTAAATCATCTCCGACACTCTGCTTATATGCTTGCGCGCTCTGAATCTGCAAATAATTCCCCTCTGAGAAAGACGTTCGTTTTGCCATCAGTATAGAGGTTCAGGCTGTTGGAGTCGGTCGTTTTAGTACACCAGAACAAAGATCCCCGATCAATATCTGGTCAAGTCTGTTGCGCGCCCGTGGAGCAGCTGATTCCTCTATCTCTCTCTGTCAGCTAGAATAATCATCTCTCTGATAGACAAACCAGACTCATCTATTTCTGTCTAAGATAACGTAGTATGTTGGGCTTTTATACGAGCTAATGGACGTTAATATAACCGGAGTTCTAGCAGGAGGCTCAGAGCAGCGCCTGGAGCGTCACGCCCCTCCGCCCAGCTGTGACCGCAGGGAGAGACTAGTTTCACAGAAACAGGTCTGGGACCCCGGAGATCTGCATTTAAGTCTATCTCCCCCATTAATTACCGGTAGTTTTAATATTTTTTCAATATTATTATTATTACTATTATTATTTATTGGTTAATATAGCCCTTTACAACAGTCAACTAGACAGCCAAAGTGCTTTACAAGCCTAAGTAAAAGCAAAAATACATATAAAAGAATGCATTAAAAACAAACAAAACTAAGAATTAAAAGGAATCAGAAAACTGGAATAAAAGTCACCACTACGGAGTGTTAAAAGCCTTCCTGAATGAAAAAGTTTTAAGATTGAATTTAAAAAGGCCCAGGTCAGTGACTAGTCGTAGGTCCAATGGAAGCTGGTTCCAGAGTCGGGGTGCCGCCACAGAGAAAGCCCAGTCACCCCAGTGTTTATATCTGGTCCTCTGAACTTTTAGAAGAAACTGGAATGAAAATTGTATTGAAGCATTGGATTGACATCTCGAGTTAAATGTTGTACTACTACAAACTTTATTTTCAAGTTTTTAATTAAAATGTGTTCAAATGAAGAAATTTGCGTTTATTTCATTGAGATACTTAAAATAGCAAATGTCAAATTACTATACAAGTCAAATAATGGGGAAATAATCGGTAATCGAATCGAATCAAAATCGAATCGAATAGAAAAATGAATCGTTAGATGAATCGATGCATCGAAAAAATAATCGCTAGATTAATCGATTACAAAAATAATCGTTTTGCCCAGCCCTATCACGAACACATTCTGGTCTTTTACCTCAAGAGTTTGAAGTAGTGGATAAATCTCCACCTTGAAGATGACAACTTTTCATCCTAATGCTCAAGACTCGCCCTGCTCCATGGCTGGCATTTGTATGTGTGTTTGTGTGTGTGCGGCTGCGCGCACAAGCAGTTTGTGCATGGGGTCGGTGCGTTCAGAGTTGTATTTTTATCAATTCATACCATAATAGTCTGGTTATAGTTTGTTCTGAGACTATGCTTGGAAGTTGAGACGCTGCTGTTTCTGCTTTGTGTGAAAACAGCAGAGTTGCATGAGAACAGCTGATGGGGAAACTGGGCGGAGCGCGTGTGTGTGTGACGCTGCAGGAGTGGCAGAGATGAGAAAACAGCTCTGTTCAGTTGCTTTTATCTGTTTTAGACTGTTTTTGGTGCGGCTACAGTCAACAGCAGTTCCTAATGTTCTAAATAAAGCTCAGAGGACTGAACGTACGAACGCATTGTTGGAGAGAACATTATAAATGTAACGCACCGCATTTCACGCTCAGTAACGGAAACGCCGTTCTCATGACGGAAACGGTAATTAGTTAGATTAGTCAGTTACCGATAAAAGAATGGCGTTACCTAATGCCGTTATTTTAAATGGCGTTATTCCCAACACTGGTGGTGAGGTATTTGCATCTGTGATATAAGTTTTAGTAATAGTTGGATTGATAGCAAGCGGTGTCGAAGTATAAACTAAAATCAAATGAAGGCGTTTGTCCCTGTGAATGAGGCTGTGTAGTAGCTTTTCTCTGTAGCGGAAGCAAATCAATGACTCGCTTGTGATCCGTTTTGGCGGTAGGCAAACATTGCGACTTAACAACTTAGTTGCACTGTGACGGTGTCACTTATTCTCTTAAACACACACACAGTCTGATTCATTCACTGCGTCTACCTTCACTAAACACACACAACCCGGTTTACCATCACCTTTACCTCTGTGTGCTGGGGGGACCATAAACCCCTCCAGTGAGAGGGAGACGTGCTGTATGCTGCCTTTCTGACAGTCTGCTCGTCAATGGCTCAGTGCCTAACATGATTTGAAGACTCGGATACTAAACCAGACTGACTGTTCAAATGGCTCTCTTCAAACCAGTTCAACAGCCCTGGAGCCTGTCTTCCATTTCTGGGATATTCCCTCCTCATAAGCTAGGCACCAGCAGGCTTTTATCGCACAGGTGGCAGGTAGATAAACTACATGACTAAATGGGTTTTTTTTGTGTGTGTGGTTGGCTTTATTTTATAATTTGGTGGGGCTGTCAAGTTTCTGACAATGTTTGTGCTCCGTTGATGATTGAAAGGCAGTTTAGATTCCTTTCCTCCTCTTCTAGAGCTGATTTTTAAGTTCACACTTTACTGCCTGACTGAGGCATTTTTATTTATGCTTGTGTTGCAGAAAACTGACACAATTTTTCATACTGCTGAGAAGTAATTGCTCATCCTGAATGAAGTTGATTCTATAATCAACCAGCTAGTGATCCATTTTTTATTTGACAGTTTTGCAAAAATTGCATGTACAATATTCATGCTCATCCCATGTTTATTTTATTTTATGTAGGGCTGGGTGGTGTGGCAAAAAAAAATATATCACAAGAGCCCCTGTAATAAGCTCAAAGGCAAAACGCACCGTGTGTCTCTGCTCTGTGATGGATGGATGGAAAAAGTCAAAATGAACAGAGGTCCTGTTTAACAGACAGGTGTCACAAGTTTTATCTTTAGGCAGGTTTTATGTTTCTTTGAGACATATTTTTACATTGATTTCAATTCTAAAGGATTTAAAAAAAAGTTTTTTTTTAAGACACTAGATTTTTTTGTTTTGCACATAAATAATATTTTGTTCTTTTAAAAAGATACTTTTAAATACCTTTTTGTTTTTTTTTAACACCCAACGTTCAGCTGAACCACAGAACTTTGTTTTATTTAAGTTAAATAAGTCATTAGATTTTAAATCCTGTGGCTTTGAGTTGTTGAATTATTTGTCATAAACTTTATAATTACTCGCTTTTTAGATTCATGAATGTGGTTGGAACAAAAATGTGGAGTTTAAAAAAATTAAAACAAATTTTGAGAAAAGGGGGTATTTGGGGGGGAAATAATAATTTGGGAGGAAAGTCAAGTAAGTACTAGAGCAGAGACTTGTTTAACAGTGTTGTCATTTATGAAACTTCTCTGCAACTGATGGCTAAAATAGTTAAAATAAGTGAGTGGTTGATTTAAACTAGTACACCAGTGCCTACACCAGAAAGACTTTTTTTTTTTTTTGTTCGTTTCCGCCACATTTAGATTTGTTTTGCTTTTGAGGTTTGGTTCGTTTTCTTTTATATTTTCTGGTCTAATCTAAATTTCCAAAATACTGAACTTCCAGTTGTTTTTCTATATCTAATGCTGTAATCCTACTAGCTAGTTTGGTAAGGCTGTACAATATATGGAAAATTTCATTGCGATATCAGCATGTGGAGCATATATGTATGGAGATGGCACACCTCTTATTTGGAGCTCTTTTGGTTATAAGAGAGACGATGTTCTACAAACACGGGTATTTTGCAAGACACTCCCAACATACCCAGCTGGGTAACTTTGTTGTTGTGTCTTTTGGGCAAAACACTTCACCCACCTTGCTTTCTGGTGGTGGTCAGAGGGTCCAGTGGTGCCTGGTGTATGACCGCTTTGCTTCTTTGGCTACAATGTAGCTTACTGCCATCAGTGTGTGAATGACTAATATAAAGTAGGGATGCTCCGATCATGTTTTTTGCTGCCGATACCGATCAAGTGTGCTGATCGGCAATACCGATCACATTGATTGATTGTAAATTTCACATCGTAGTAATGAGGGCTAATGGCTACTTGATCTGTAGAAAATGAACCATAAATCACTTTCATTTGGACAAAAACAGGTTTTTACTGACTTTTTCCAAGATAAAGATACAGAAACTTGAAGGCACCATGTAGACTAGACATCCATCCATATAGAAATCTATTATAGATATATTTCCAATCCTTATAGAAATCTATTATTTTAATCCATATAGAAATCTATTATTTTAATCTAATCAGATATCTATTACTTTTATCCATGTAGAAATGTATTATTTTTATATATATATTTAAATAATTAAACATATATTCTTGTGCACAAGATCCCCATTAATTAGTTTGTGGTTGAAATAACGTTTTGAGAAAAATATTTTTTTTCTTCTACTGCTATTCAGACGCAGAAAAGTCGACATTGTTTTTACACTCTGGTCCATTTTATGCCCAGAAAGAACGAACTTATTACTGACAATGATCTGGTCATTACTAAAGAGTCTACCTGCTCTCAGCTTCTCCTCCTTCTATCTGTCTGATCCACCTGCACTGCGCGCTGCTCTCTCCTCTCCACATGCGAAATGACGCGCGGCTTTATCCTCTCCTCCCGATGCATGATCAGCGAGCTCTTTTCCAACTCTATCATTAATATTTAAATTGTCTTTTAATACCAGTTTAAAGAATGATCTCGGTTTCCCGACGCAGGGTGTTGCGCTGCAGCAGCAGCAACAGACTCTCTGCAGCTGCAGGAGGGAACGCAGCTGAGTGAGGCAGCGGGACTCGCCGCCAGACTGGTCTGAGCTCCGAGCCCGAACCAACTATAAATGGATCGGTCCGTTCTGGGGACGGCGAGTCTCGGCTGCGCAATGAACTTGCGGTAGCGCCGCAGATTTTCTGTGCGCCTAGTGACATCTGGTTTAGGAGCTATTGATCGGCTGGTATGATCGGCTAGAAAGGAGAATTTCGGACTTTACGATCACGTTTTTTTTCCACGAATATCAGCCGATTTTGATTGGTGCACGATCGATCGGAGCATCCCTAATATAAAGTGCTTTGCAGTCCATGACTTAAAAGGCAAACACAGGCCATTGAAATGCAACTAATAATCCATTGTCACTGTATACTTGAGTATTTGTTCATTTATAGCATATGATGATGTCATCACCACATTTAAGCACTGTTATTGCACATAGCAGATTTTCCTTGTATCCTGCAGCCCTAAATGTTGGTAATTATTCAGTCTAAATTTTAATTTTCTGATGCACTGTCTCAATCCTTGGTGGACTATTTTAATTTTCCTCACCTTAATCTTTTTGCTGCTTCCTGCAGGAACACCATCTCCAGCGGGCCATCTCGGCGCAGCAGGTTTATGGTGAGAAGCGGGACAACATGGTCATCCCGGTCCCCGAGGCAGAGAGCAACATCACCTACTACGACTCCCTCTACCCTGGGGACTACAAGATGCCAAAGCAGCTAATTCACATACAGCGTAAGTGGGACTTTTGTAATGGCGAGTGAATCAGAACGCAGAAAATGGAGTGTGGGTGAGCATATTAGAAACCTCAGCTGTTTTCATCAGGCAGCGATGGTGTTTGCTGAAGCTATTTTCAAATTACTTGTTAATGTTTGGAGGCTGTTGGCCAAAGTTGGGACTCATATCTGTTAATGTTCATTCATCTGTTCCTTTAATTTATTACTAGTATAGTTTGCTTTTATTCAGTAAAATGTAACTGGTTTGGGATTTTTCTCCAAAAGTAAATGTTTAATGGCGTTTCAAACTCATAGTTAATTTAAAGTTTGTAGCTTTTTTTAGACGATTCACCTGTTTATCGGCATCGGGCCTTTTTTGGTGAGCTTTCACTAAGTTGTCATGTGTTTGTCAAAGTAAATGAGTTTGTGAGATTGCTTCATTTTGTAATATCAGAGGAAATGAGTTTGCTAGATTGCTTATTTCAGTGACCATGTCTGTGTCACAAGTGGTTGCCATGATTGTTTCTCACAGAAAAGCAATTTGCTTTACTCTAAACACAGGCGCAGCTATCAGTTCAGAGCTGAAGTGACAAATGTTTGGTCCTGTCAGCAGCTGTCAGGCTGGTTCCAAGGGTCTCTCTGAGGGCTTAATACTTGTATAGCATTCACTTAAGAATTTATTCAGCCCTTTAGAAGTTTTTTTTAATCAATAAACAAATAAACATGTATGAAAATGAATATTTCTTTTCCACTCTGAAGTTTCTCTGATTTTACTGTTTGAGAAAAGTTTCTGAAATTTGAAATGTAATAGCTCTGTTGTCCTTGGTGTTTTGCCTGGAATAGTCATTGCACTGAGGAGGTATTTCAAGGTGAAAGTGATGTGTTTTAAATCTAAGGTTTAGATTTTAAAGCTGAAGCAGCAAATGTTCCCATTTGTTGGTCCTGTGGAAGCTGTTTATGCAGGCTGGCAGCTTGTTTAATTTAAATCCTACAGTGTTCTTGCTCTGAGACACCATTGAATAAAAACAAGTGCTGCTTCCTTGAATGTATTTTTTTATTAAATGTATTGATTTCAGTTGAACATGATTCTCGTGAGACTTCATAACTAAAACTAGAAGGCTGGAGACTGAAGTTAAGTCAGGAAGAAACTCACCAGACATTGATGCAGTTTGTTTGTGAGTGAAGCTTCAGAACAGCTTTACCTTTTAATATAATATTGGACTGTAGCAGAGCTGGTGATTCAGATGCTGCTCAAATTTCAGAGCTTGGTTTCATTATTAGGGATGATTGTTTATTCAGTGACAATATTTGAATGTCTGACTGCAAAAGCTGCCATTGCAGATGGGTGAAACAACCCGAATAAACATTATTAAAACACTTGAGTGTTTAATGCTCACTAGTTCTAGTCTTTCTTTCCTCCGTTATGTTGATGAGTGAACTTTGTAATGAAGTCTAATAATCATGCAGACTTTATTGTCCTACACTCTCCAGATGGATTGAACTCTTGGAAATTCTCATTTATTCTCATAAGCTATGTGCTGGTGGTCAAATGTAGTGCTGTATTTTGATGAAACCTTGTTTTTTAGTCTGGCCTTGTAAATTAGGTGTTCTGTGTAAAGGTTTTTTTTTTTTTTTTTATATATAAATAAAATGGTTCTGATTCACTGTGGGTTTTAAACGTAAACTTTTGGGAACTTAAGTGATTTATTTATTCTTGTATTTTTCATCCGCATCGTTCCAAAGGGAGTTCTCTCAAACAGTTTATGGAGTATGGATACAGTGTATGGAATAAGCTCTTTATTCTGTGTCCCATAGCTCGCAAACGGCTACACTCTGTTGTAATCATCCTTTTTTGTCATTTGTCCCGAAGAAATAGAGTGAAGCCGGTGTGCAAAAAAAAAATATTTTTTTAATCTGCTTCTATACAATTGAATTAGTTAAACTACCTCAAAGAAAAACATGATTTGTACTTTGCATTTCAAATACTTTTCAGGAAAATTAATCTATTGGAATGAATAATTTGCTCGGCGTATAAAGAAAAATATCTCTGCCCTCTTATTTGTGAATTTTACCTGGGTTTGGAACCTGTTCAGTAAAATGCTTCTATGAAAAAGAGTAATTTAAATGAGGCTTTAGAAGCAGGTTGTGCAGTCTTTTTAATTTAGATTTTTTTGGGGGTGGGTTTTTGTTGTAGATGATTCACCAAGTGGCCAAAGGACTGTCGAATTATCAACTCTAAATTTATATTAAATGGCTACAAAGCTTCTTTTTTTTTTTTTTTTTTTTTCCT
>SSNR01000010.1:3700675-3716186 GCA_006937965.1 Callopanchax toddi | reverse complement strand
TTTTTTTTTTTTTTTTTTTTTTTGTCCTACTGGAAATAAAACTGCTTTTAAAATCGCTTAAAAACTCCCTGAAACTCTACTTGACAAATGTTATCTAATCTGGTTTGAACCAAGTATGTTTTGGGTCTGTTTAATATTGACAGTAATTTCTGTTGGTTACAGTGTCTTTAATCAAAACTGCAGCTGAATTTCGACTCTTGCCTGCAGCTTTCAGCTTGGACACAGAGCAGCCAGACTACGACCTGGACTCAGACGATGAGGCCTTTGTCAACAAGCTGAAAAAGAAGATGGATATCAGCTACCTTCAGTTTGAGGAAATGATCGACAGGCTGGAGAAAGGCAGTGGACAGCAGGTTAGCACCATGTGATCTTTACTAACAAACACATCTGGCTGGATGTTAAAGTTAACGGCTTATAAAAAGTTTCTGAGTTTCGGGAGTTATTAGTAGCTTGAATTCAGTGCCATTAATGGTATTCAAGCATTCGCGTTGACATTTATTTTCACAATCAAAAATCATGAAAAATCAACTTAAAGGGCCTGAATTTGATTCTAGGATAGGTGTAAGAACCCTGCCTTGTAATATTTACTAAATCTTGTCCCGTGTTTTCATCTCAGCTTGTGAGTCTTGCTGAAGCCAAACTGCTTCTGAAGGAGGACGACGAGCTCATCAAAGAGGTCTTTGATTATTGGAGCCGCAAGAGGAAAAACAGCAAAGCAAACTCTCTCATCCCCAGTGTGAAGCAGGAGAAACGAGACGGCTCCAGCACCGGTGACCCCTACGTGGCCTTCCGACGGCGCACAGAAAAGATGCAGACGAGGAAGGTGGGTCTTGTTTTTGTGTTCGTCTCGATTCCTATCAGATCTATCCCTGTGTTTTGTTGTACTTCCTGCTCATGTTTGCCAAGAACATTTTAGTAGATACTTCTGTGAATTTTTTGCTATTGTAGATTGAGGAGTCATTAAGAAATTTTTTATCAAGATTCTGTTACAAATTCTGGACATCTGTGGGATTGTTTGGGTTTTTTGGTCTTGGTAGTTGTATTTCCTCTGTCTGTAAATCTCATGCTGTGATAAAATTTCACAGCTTTTTGCAAAGCTGGATCTGATTGGGTAGATCCAGTTTGCTGTGCTGTAAACGCTGCATGTCTCTGTTATGTCAGACTGTATGAATTCTTTGTGTGCTTGACAGGTTCACTATAAAAAGCAGATGACTTTTAAAGTATGTTACTTTACTGGTGAATCCTCTGTGCCATTCAGTACACTCATTCATCATTTCTCTGTCCTGGTAGAGAAAATAAAGTGTAAATTCTAGTCCATTTGATCACCTTCACTAGCTGTCTGGTCCTGACATGATTGGCTGCAAGTTCATCCATGAAATTAAACATTAACAACAAATTAATTCATTTCATAAAACAGTTTAAGTCCCTTTTCTAACCTTTCTTATTTTAAACACAAACTTCTAAGTGCTCCATGTGCTTGTAGGTTGTTGTCAGCCTTCTTATGAAGGATGTAGATGCCACCAAGTGGTCGTCTGAAGAACTCTGCTAATTTCAACTCGACAGTCTGAGAACCTGTTTGCTTTTTTTTACAAGTAGCCTCATACAGTCCAATCAAACACATTTGGTCATTTTAACACTGTTGACAATAGTTTTTAGATTAAGTAATCAAGCTGCGGTTCAAGAGCAGCAAACACTACATGGGCGAGTACTTTAACAGTTACAGACTGAGAGTTGAATGAGTGAGTTACTGATTAGCTCTTTCATATCCAGGTGTTACCTACTTCTTTGTGATTTTACTACAAGTTAGTAAAATGAAAGGTTTGAAGTTTTAAGGTTTTTTTTATTTGCTTTTGACAGGAAATTTTTCAGTGCTAAGAGTTTATGAAAGTGAAGGAGTTCAACATTAGGATGAAATTATAACATTTTAGGAATAGCCAGTTGTCCTGTTTAAACTGATAGAATTGGATGAAAAATAAGTACTCGCATGTCAAGACATGACAGCTAAAATAATGAAGTGGGTAAAGTGGTTTCTTCAGCCCACCACTGCTGATCAAAAGTAAGGAAACTAATCAGTGAGTGTGGGATGGATGTCACATCAATTTTTTAGAAATATAATTTTTAATAAACTTTTACACCTGTTTAAGTTCAAATGTGTGTATAAACATGGAAGATGTATTTTATTAAACCCCCTTTCATAAAAGTCTTCACGTCAGTAAAATGTGTCAGAAAGTTCAGAGAAGATATCAAAATTTTCCAGGCGCTTAGTACATTTATTTAGCAATAAACCAGAATTTGTTGTGATATTTTTATTAAAATGGTAAAAGTGTTGACTGTTGTTGCTTGAAACATTCAGGCGGTATGTCTTGAGTTGTTGTTTCCCCTCGACTGTTCAGAACCGCAAGAATGATGAGGCGTCCTATGAGAAGATGCTGAAGCTTCGCAGGGATCTGAGTCGAGCTGTAACCATCCTGGAAATGATCAAGAGGAGAGAGAAGAGCAAGAGAGAACTGCTGCACCTCACGCTGGAGGTTTTTGAGAAGAGGTGAGCCACACACGTGTTTTGGTATGAAACGATTACATCAGTCAGGGTGAAGCTATGAAGGGAGAAAACTGAGTGACAGCTCACCTGTCTGAAACTGATGACTGCTTCATCTGTGCTGCTGGGAGTCTTTTTCTGTGGATACAGTTTGAAGGGAAACTCAATGTTCTGTTGATCAAATGTAACGACGTTTAGTTTTTTTATATGACTTTGTGGTTTTTTTGTCTTTCAGAAATGTCATGTCAGACTATGGAGGAGAAGTGATGGCTGAGGTTCTGGCTGAACGGGCTCTGGTGAGGCCGCAGATCATTCCTCTTGTCCCTCTCACCAATCAGTACCGACACCAGGACCACATGGACTCCAAAGACTACAAGTCTAAGGTGGGTCAGCTTATCGGGACAGAACTTTGAAATAAATTAAACTTTTTAAATGTTTTCTTTACAGTGTCATTAAATGTCTTTACTCCTCTTCTAGCCTGAGAAGATGGAAGTTCCACGACAGAAGAGGAAATACGAGAAGAAGAAGGTGCTGCCGTTGTCAGGCAACGCCCACCATTCAGGTCCAGTTGTGTTCAACGCCAAGGACCTGAACCAGTATGACTTCCCCAGCTCAGATGATGAGCCCTACTCCCAGGTACTGTTATGTCCAGTAAATATGATTCAGAATTTTTTTCTTTATAAAAAGCACTGAGTTGTGAATTCAACATGTGAACATTGGTTTCAGTGCCTCCACTTTGTGTATTATAATAATACTGAGTTATTATAAAGATATGATTGACAAGACGAGGGTTTTGCAGTGTTGCATATTATTTCCCTGGATGTTTGTTGCTTGACATGCCCCAGAGTGCCTGTAGTGGAGGATTTACTGTTAAGTTTTTAATATAAAACAGTGAAGCATAGACTTGCTGCACTGCAGACTCTCCATTCATCCGGGGGTGGTGATTTTAGAGAGAGGGTTTGCCACCCTTTTTGCTCTTTGCCCTGATTAATCTATTTAGAATTGCAGAACCACATAGTGAATGCAAATTGTGCTATCTGACTGAACTTACACAGTGACCTCTGACCTCTTGTGTCCACAGCTGCACTCAGGCTCTTCGGAAGCAGAGGAGGAAAATGACCCAGATGGTTCCTACGCCTTTCGCAGGAAGGCTGGCTGCCAGTACTACGCTGTAAGCAGCAACTACATTCATTCTCAGTTTGACAAAACATGTTAGGAGGCTGCATGGTGGTGCAGTTGGTAGCTCTGCAGCAAGGAGGTTGTAAGTTCACTTCCCAGCAGCAGCCTCTTTGCATGTTCTCCTCATGCATGTGTGGGTTTTCTCCAGGTACTCCGACTTCCTCCAAAAATATGTTGTTAGGTTGATGTGTGACTGATTGTCCCCAAGTGTGAGTGAGAGTGTGAATGGTTGTATGTCTCTGTGTGTCCTGGTGATGGACTGGTGACCTGTCCAGGGTGTCCCCTGCCTTTCGCTCCATCACTGCTGGAGATGAGCACCAGCTCCCTGCATCCCTCACCGGATGAAGCTGTTCAGATAATGGATGGATGTTAGAGGTTTATGATGTGTTATATAAGGATAAGTTTTAGGGAAATTTTTTTTTTCTCCTTAGAAAATAAGCCTTACTTTATTGAGTTTTAATGTTTTAGTCTGTAAGCGTCTCCTCGTCACACTAAAGTAAACGTAACTGCTTTCAATGATTGCTGTATAATTGTTCTGTTTGTATCCAGGTTCGTCAGGATCTGCTGGGTAGTTGGCCGTGGTGCGAACCCTGGGAGGGCGGTTTGTCTCAGGATCGCTTTCGCTACAGTCTCACCACTCTCACTGTGCCACGCCGATGTCTGGGCATGGCTCGGCGACGTGTGGGACGAGGCGGCAGGTCGGTTAATGAGTCCTGAGTCCTTTGGTGTTGAACCTAGCGGTTATGCTATGAAAACTTCACTGAACTTGACTCTTGTTTCTCAGGGTGTTGCTGGACCGGGCACACACGGACTATGACAACGTCTTTCACGTACTGGATTCTGAGACGCTCGATCCGCCTCTGCCTGCTTCTCCTCCTCCTCCTCCTCCTCCTCCAGCTGCTTCACGCTCACTGGCCCCCGACAAGTTTGCCAGTACCTCAGAAACAAATACCTCAGACAGAAGTTTCCCACCTTTGAACTCCTCTGTTCCAACGTCCTCTCCCTCCTCCACGGACCTCAGTCAGATACTGTTGAACATAAAGTCATGCCGATGGAGGCACTTTAGACCACGGACACTACCACTACATGAACTGGACAACGCCCACCCTCTGTTCAGGAGGATAAGTCGCAACATGAAGCGCCCGCGCTCTGCCTCAGCTGGAGGACAGCCGTTTGGATTGCAGCGCCCAGCGAGGGTAGTCCCTGCACCTGCTGCTGGTAAGTGGTTTAGCTCCCAGTGTAGATTCATCATTATGACCTGTATAGAATACATTTACGTTCTGCTTTGGTTGTGGGGTATATTTTATTGAACCAGGCAATGGATAGCCAAGATTTCTCGGCAGTAATTGTTTAGGCATTTATTTCTCAGGTATTCAGTTGGTGAGTCACAATCTTTAGGAGAACACATTTTTGTTCCTGGAAAGTTTTCCACTTGTGTATGGTCTTTTCAGATTTTTCTTGCCTTATGTTGAAATGGTAATGAGGGAGCACAGGAGGACCAAATCTGTACTGTAACACTAGTGATACTCATTATCTCCTGCTTATCTGGGTCTGAATCGCGGGTGCTTCAGCCCTAGCAGAGAAGCCCAGACTCCCCAACCACTTTTACCAGCTCCTCCTGTGGGACCTCAAGGTGTTACCAGGCCAGCCTAGACATATGATCACTTCTGGATGTCCGAAAACGACAGTGTGTCTAATTTTAAATTACAATAAAGTGTTCAGGGGAATGCATGACGGTCTGTGCCCTCATAACACAAGGAAAGAAAGTTGATTTGATGAGGGAGGTCATCTGCTTGCTGCGTTACAACTTATTTAGTCTGCTGTTGTTTTTAAAATTCAGTATTTTCAGCTGTTTTATTCATGACTTGTTTTTAAAAATCCCTTTGCTGTTGTAACCGTGGGTTATGGCTGCTCAGATACTTTATTAATAAGTCTGATTACCATTTTTATTGTCCTGATATCAACTGCACTCAACTGAGAAAACTTCCTGAAAAAACCCTTGACAGTAAGAGCCCTAGGCAAGGGCACCACCTTTATAACTTGGGAGTAAAAACATTTTAATCCTATTGATATAACATGCAGTCTCCACTGGTTTCCAACTAGCTTAATGCTGGGTGCATTATGTTTCCAGATTATAATCAGCCCAGCAGTTAATGAGCTTTTTAAAAAAGTTTTACAGCTGTTGAAACCTGTCTTAAATATGTAGCGGTAATAATGAATGCTGCTTAAAAAACATTTAGACTGCTGGAAAACTGTTTGATGTAGTGAGTATTTTTGTATATTTTCTACACATTTGTAAAATACCACGATATTGTTCACTATGAGCAATTATTTTCAAAATTCAAAATTTTAATTTTGTTTCATTTCTAGATGGCAAAGTTTGACACTGTGTTAAAGTGTGTATTCAGAAGTAATATTGGATACACACGTGAAATGGCTTCATTTGAAACCCTCGCTATTTCTGTTGTGTGGTTCATGGGTTGGTTTGTTTGGAGTGATTTTAATTGCAGAACCAGAGCCAGCTCTGTTCTCAGTTTGCATTGTGAAAGTTTCACCCCACTCCACCCAGTCCCTGAGGTGTCAATTAAAACTGGATTTGATAAATAAATTCATGGGATGCGTGGGGTTTGTCGGTGTGTTGACACGGAGGCACACAGCTCTGCATACAGACTAAATGCCACCGGTCCCGAGTGGGCTTGACTTGTCTTCATGTTGTTACAAACCGTGTTTTCAAATGCATGAAAAACGCTTGCTTATCGATTTCTTCTCAAAAGACTGATCCCATTTCTGAAGCTGCTCAAAGATGCACAGATGTTAGAGGAAGAAAAAAGATGTCTCAAAGAATAGTTTTTGTGTGCTGAGAGCTTTACTGAAGGTTGTGTATGAAATGAATAAATTACTGAGATTGTGATTGATGCCAAGGAGAATGTTTAACTTTGAGGTCAGATTTATGAGTGATCTGAGACCTCGTATGATAGAAAAAGGTGCACAGAGAGGATAAATCAATAGTACTGTGGTAAAGCAAACAAACCTAAAATGTGAGTTTAGATGTAACAAATAAAAACCTTGAACTTTTGTTCTCTATAATTTGTTGGGTAAAATATACACAAAGTAAACGTAAGGGTACCGACAATAGCTACTTGTAGCATGTCAACATTTTATTACCCGTTTCCTTATCTCTTAATGTAGATTTCAGAATGTGATGCCAGGCTTGTTTTTCTGTGAATTTCAGTTAGAAATTTCAAATTGTATCGATTTTCTTCTCTACTAAAAATATACGAGTCATCTAGATGGTGCAGACTTACATTTTTGAAAAAGTTTTGTATAAATTATTTCAGAATCTTCTGGTTTTTATTCAAGAATTTGGGTGAATTGTGTTGTAAGTAAATGTCAGTAAATGTCTTATAAATTGAGATTTTGTGCTTGGATTGACGTGAAGAATGTGTTCACCTTTTTCTTGAAAGAATACTTTTATTGTGTATTTTTCCTGTTTATCACAGAAACTACAGTGTCTTCTTGGTGGTAAAGTTGTGTCCATATTGTGGGCTTTAGTTCTACAATTACAGTAAAAGTGAAGGGTTTGAATTTCTTTTTGCTTGTTTCATGTTGTTCTAATTATCTGCCTTTAAGTGTGAATCGGTCTGAGTTTATCCTCGGCTGAAGTAGTAGTGAGGGTTTGTTCAGAAGGTGTTTGGAGGACAACAGTCCCAGATGAGTCTGAAAATCCATTACATCTAGTGTCATAATGGTTGAAGTATCAACAGAGGGAGGCAGCAAACAGTCCTCCCACACGTTTTGATTTGCTTTGTGTGCACGTAGAGGAGCAGCCAACAGTCCTCTGGAGTAAAAACAGTTGATTATTTTAGATGTGAATGGGTTAACTACCATGCTTTTAAAAGCCTACCAGAATTTAATCTGCGAGGAAACACTGTAGTGTACTGACAATACCAGAGTATTATTGTTATGAAAATACACCAATAATTTTTCCTATTTTTGCAACTGAAGCCACAGAGATCCAGTTGTCTTTGTGTCTCAGTGCGATCCTTTAGTTTCAGGTGTTTTTTTTATATACATATGCTTTCCCAGGTTTGTAACAGGACATTTGTGTGTCTCAGCTTTCACAGCAGAACAGTACCAGCAGCATCAGGAGCAGCTGGCCCTGATGCACAAACAACAGCTGGAGCAGCTCCAGCATCAACAGCAAGCCAACAGCACTGCCAACAGCACGCAGGTCAGTCCAGCTCGCATGCAGCTGTTAGCTTCTGATGCTCTGAAGCTTTTTGTGAACACACTGCTCTTCTTTGAACAGAGCCTGGGGAACACTTTGGACCAGGCCAGTGCTCAGTTCGCCGCCTCGGCCCTCGTCACCGCCGAGCAACTGCTGGCTCTCAAAACCAAGGACGAGCTGGCCCTGGGAGGTGGAGTCAATGGCGTCCTCTCCTCAGGTACGACTCTGCTCCGGGCTACCCATATGTCTGAGAGGCTCCGACAGCTTAGGACGGCTGCCTCAAGAAAATGAGCAAATTAAATTAATTTGAGCATCATTCTTTGTCTTTACCTTGACAAATACCTTTGTGAGAAACACATTGAACTCTGGGAGTGCTGCCAAACCACAGTGCCAACTTGTCACTAGCTGTGGCTCCAAGGCACGGCTTTTAAAATAAAAGGATTTAAAATTATTTTTATGGTGATTAACATCCAACACAACAAACAAGTTGTTTTTAATGTGCTTAAAAAGGCTGATAAAACCAATACCTGAATGTTGATTTGAAATCATTTTGTGATTAAACACACCTCAGGTCTGTTCTCAGAGGGTGTGAACAACCCAGCATTCTGATTATCTGGAGGAATTTTTGCTCTCAAAACATTTTGTGAAAAGAAGTCACGATTGACCTTCTACCTCATAGTGGATAATGAATATTTTGTCCATTTTTAAAAGATTTTAGCATCTGTTGAATAAAGTTTTGTCTCTTTAGAAACATTTTAAGTGATCAGTGCCTTTAAAACTTAGAAATAGGAGAAAAAGAAACTGACAGTACAGTGTGTTCAGTATGTTAGATTTATAATAAATCAAGGACATTTTATCATTTAAACGTTGCGTCTCTAAACCCCTCCCCCCTGTCATCCACCCTGGCCCCTCCCCCACCCACTCACTGCCCCGTCTACACCTCCAGGTGTCTACAAGGGCTTGCCGCTCTCGAGCACAGCATCCCCGTCCCCAGCTGCCACAGCTCCTCAAACTACAACTCCGACATCTGCTCTGCTCCACCCCTGCTCCACCATCCTCAGCTCAGCCACCAGTAACAACAACGGCACCGCCCACCCCGCCAACACCACTCAGGTCCTGCTGGGAAACAACAGCCTCCGAATTCCCACTGGCAAGCGCATCCACGCCCCCCGGACGCTGAGCGCCACCATGTCAACATCTGCCTTAAAGCTCCCCCACGCAGCAACCGCCAACTGTCAGAAACCCAAGGTCACCACGGCCTCGGCGTCTCCGCTGGACATCGTGCCCAGGTGAGGACAACACTAATCAGGGTTTATATATTTAACATCGACACAAATCGAACGGTGTTCTTACAAAAGGTTTTTCTCTTTTAATAATCATTCATCTGTGAAAATGAAAGATTACCAACATAATGAGAAGTTCCAGAATGTTCTCATTTTTACTTGAATATGTCTGAAGCTTCATGTCGACCAGAATCTAGAACCTGAAACTTATAAATCATTTAAATTATTAATCGGCCAAAAACACACAACTTTCAGAAGCTGTAATTTGTCAGTAACACAAGTACCGGTACTCGACTAGCTGTTAGCTCCTCAGTCCTGTCGGATGTAAACTCTTCTTTATCCAACAGGTAAGATGGTAATTATTCAAAACATTTACAGAGAAATGCTTCTCCAAACAGCATAAGTTCTGAACAGGCCATATTCACAGGTTAAAGGTGCAATAAGGAATTTGCAAACAAGTTCGGTATATCTAGCTATTTTACACACTGTTCCAGAGCTGTCACCCCTCCCGTATAATCCCTAGGCTGCGCCTCCCCCGGACATGGGGCCACGCATTGCCACAGTAATAATAGAGAATAAAACGTCAGCCGTTGAAACACCATGCTAATGTTCACCCAGGTTTTTCCTCTTTCTACATCCTAACGTTTTTTGTTTTCTGCTAGCTGACAATGTGTTTTCCTTTTGGAGACTCTGGTATTTTTTCTAATATTGAAGCACTAACAGACGGCTGTTTCTGTCCTCTCTTGTCTGGGATGTTTTGCTGAAAAATGCTCCAGCATGCATTAATAGAGAATCCAAGGAAGTGCTGCGCTTTAGCGAGACAGACAGCCGGATTGTTCAATAGTTGCTTTCAGTCCGAAACGTATTATTGGCTGAGGTTTTTGGAGAACTGTGAGGGAACCACTTTATTAATCTCTTTTGGGTTCTTTTTTTTTTTCTCGCCACAATATATTTATAGCTATACTATGTTCGAACAATGTTAAGAGGCATTAAAAAAACACGTTTTAGTCTAATTTGTTTACCAAATTTCCTATTGTACCTTTTTAAGTGAGTAATATTGTATAATTAGAAAACTGCTATTAAGACTTTCTGCTAATGTTCCCTTTATTTTTTCCTCACAGGGAGAATCGTGAACAAGACAAGCCAGCACTGAACAGTCTATCAGAGAACACAGTGGCCATGGAGGTCACGTAGCCTCTGGTGCTCAGCTCGGAGAAAACGTGACTCGTCATTGTTGTTTTGGGTTTTTTTTAGGTGCTATGCATCATTTGTTAGTCGTGAATGCAAGCGGTGGCTGAATGAGCACGGCAAGGTTGGGTTTCCATGGCAACTGTTTTGGGACTTAATTGCAATGCTTGTCTCGTACAATTTTTTTTCTTCTCTCTTTCCCCATTTTCCTATTTGTTACTGTTAATAAGAGATCGTCTGTAAATTCTTATTATGGCAATTATATGTACAGTACTGCATATTTGTAATATCCCCCTCCCAGCCCCTTGTTCTTGTATATAACATTACTTGAATACAGAATTGTTCATTTGTGATGTTTTGCACTCGAGATATAAAGAAAAAAATGAAAAGAGAAAACGACAAACTGCAACTGGTGCAAGTATGAGGAGTAAAAAGTTGTACCACAGAAAAATGTATGTCATCACATGCATGGTGCAGAACCTGCTGTTGGATCTATTTATTGTGCCGTGTTTACAAAAAACTTTTTTTTTTTTTTCCTGTTCATGTCATTTTTTTAATACACTGTACCCCTCACCGGCTCCTGATGCTGTAGTTTGTTTTGCTAAACCATTTGGCAACTTAAAAAAAACCCATTGTTGAACCCGTTTGTGTTCGGCATCCTTCCACAGCGTCCCATTTGTCATGTAGAATCCTCGGAGACGTGTCGATTCAGATGCAGGGCGGCAGATTGTTGTAGGCATCAGTTTATCAGCGGGTTTATCCGTCTCCACAAAGCTCTTCCATACTTATTATTCCTGAGACAAGTAACAAAAAAATGGGGATGAAGACTTTCCCAGAAGACTTTGCTGCTTCTGACGTATTCAAGCACTATAATTTGTTTTTTTAATTGATTGCTGCTTTTGTATGATTATTTTTGGTCTTTGGTTTCTACCAGATGACCTAATTTTTCTTCATTTTCTGCCCATCTAATTTTTTAAAATAAATATTTTTGTATCGCCCATGTTTATTTTAAATTTGCTCACGAAAGACTTCATTCTTTTGTTACTTGTTGCTAAAAAAAAAAAACTCAAAGGGAGTGAAAAAAATGCAGTAACTGACATATATCATTCCAGCTTCTATATAATAAAACATGTATGAATTGACAAAAAAAAAATTTAAACTGTTTTCTCTACTTCAAAAAAAATAAAAACCCTCTCCTGAAGGCTGAAAGGCCATGAACCATGTTATCGGGTGCCTTCACTTGGGAAAAAATAAAAATCCTTTTAAAAATGCTCTCTTCTGTGAAGAGTTTGGTACTGAACAATGCTACTTGTAGTTTTTCTTTGTCTGTACCACAATCCCAATGCCCATTCCAATGGCCCAGTTTGATTCATGTCCTTTTGTTTGTTTTTGTAGACCCTACCACCACACACAGGAAAAAAAGAGAATCCTCTTGAATTGTCACAAAATGAAATAAAAATCCAGGGCATTATGTGTTTCGACCAGCACGTGTCGTTTGTTTTTTGTCGTCTCCGTCTTCAGTTTGTCTTCCAGGAATTGAGTTTGTGTTGTAGTCTGAAGGGGATCAACTCCTCCATCCAAATGTTGTGTGAAAAATACAAAATACTGTTGGATTTTGTTTTATTCGTCTTCTCATATTTATGTGTTTACCACTTGATCATCAGGAGCACAAAGGGGGGGATGTGGTTGTAATGAAGTCAGATTATCCCAGCAATGAATGAAACTCAACACATAAAGATTAAAAGAACTAAAGGATACGTTTTTGACTCGAATCAGGCATTTTGGAAACAAAATTAAAGTGTTGCACTGAAAATATTCACCATCAAAAACATTGGTGAAAACTATTAAATTACCCCTTAAAGTAAATGCTAACCAGTAGAAGAGGGTCCTTTTTAAATTTAGAGCACTTGTATAACTCAAATTATCCTATAAATTAGACTCAACCTCTGCAGAGACTTGATCACTTCTGCTTTGTGTTTTGGAACATCTGGTTGGTCGACCGTAGTGTTCTAGATCAGATTTTGACCCACAAAATAAAAGCCTCAAACCTGAGACTCTTGTACTGCAAGGTAAAGTCTAAATGTTGCTAATGGGTGACTAAATGAATTGTAGAATGACCTGCAGTGGAATCCTGACTCACACTTTGAGAACTGATGTTGGATGTGAAGTAGACTGGGACAAAGCCAAATGGATTACCTCAGGTTTTTTTTATTCATCTTTAAAAATGACAGACCTATCAGTGTTTGACCCACTGATGTTTAATTAAAGCTTTGTTAGATTTAGTTCTTTGAGAATTAAAGAGTAAACAATAACTTATTTAATTTTATTATAGTTTAATTTTTTTGAATGGATGCAACATTCAGCTAAAACCATAAATTTTTATAAAATTAAGAAAATGCACAACTACCTTCCTGCTAAATGCAGCATTTTTCTCTTTCTAGTTTTCTACTAGCACTCACTTTTCCTAGTCTATAATGTACTGCATCCAATTTTTGTGGACTATTAGTTATTTTTGGATTAGCTCTTGTCCTGGACTTGGAGAAAAATCAATCAATAAAAGCCTGAGTTAAATAAATCCAGCTTAGGACAACATGGAATAAATGAACCAGAACAGTTCTTAGTTTGAAAAGGAAGTGTAAAAAGTTGGTTGTAAATATATCAGATTTAATCTAAATTGTTTTTATCAGATATTATTTGCCTGACATCAAATTGAATCTATAGCGTAAAACTTTGATTAGTTGGTGAAATCTCACGACCACCACCTTCTATGATGTCGGTGTTTGTAAACTTGACTGGAGCCACTTTTGTGTTGGTGTCGATTGGCTGTGGCGGCCATCTTGAATTGGGTTGATCAGATGTTTGTATAGTGAAGACTTTCTGCAAGTTTTAATAAAGTCCATGTTCATGACATATTTAGTTAACAGAAAAGTTCTGAGTGATAAAATGCCTCTTTTATACTTTGTGTGTGTGTGTGGTGTCAACGTGCCGCTTTATTTCCCAGACGGTCTGATGGTGAAAGTACAGAATCAAAATACAAGCTGCTCATTTAGAATCATCCTCTGATTCTTTTGACTTTCAGACCCCTGGTAGTTCCTAATCTAAGAAAACCTGTTTGATTCTTTTAAAATAAAAGATGACTGTCCTCTAAAACGGTGATGCTCAATGGTGGGTCGTGGGCTAAAAAATGTCAAAATGATACTAATAGAACATCATTTATTCATTTATAGTCAGAGTCTGAGCTCTCTGGAAGTGGGACTGAAAGTCTTCTCTAAACACAAAGTGGTTTTCAAACATCAAAACTAATAAAATCTAAATGTCTTTTAAAAAATGAACATACAGTAGAGCAGCAAGGTAAGAACTGCATGAACGATGGAATTGGCTGAAGTTTTTAGAGAACTAACTACTCTATTGATTTCTTTTTTTATCTCCACAATATATTTATAGCTATATTATGTTAGAACAATGTTAAGAGGCTTTAAATAAAACGTTAAAAGCTACATTGTTTACCAAATGAACGAGTGCAGCTTTAATGCTTTTATTACAAAACCTTCTAATGATTCGTGTCCACAAAGATTTACAGACCTGTTTCTAACATTTTTGTTCCATAAAATATCAAGTTTCATTTATTGATGAGGTAAAAATTAAAACATTACCTGGGTCTGTTTTAAGAGACATTTTGTGTCTTGGTATTTTTATTTATGGTTGAATTATTTAAGTGGTCTAGTTCTCTACAAGGACTGAACTGTATAATCAGCCAGAATCCAAAGAAGGAATCCTTGATCTTTTATTCCAGTGTACTTTTTAAAATCACCTTTTTCTAAAACAAAACCTTTGTTGACATGTGCGTTTAGCTTTTCTTCACTGTGAATCATGACAAAGATTTAGATGAATTAAAGCTGCTTCAAACATTTATTAATCATCTGCTGAATAGAATCCCTAACCAAAGCAATGTTTTCACTAATTAAACATTTAATAAAACCAACAGGGCAGCTTTTAATATTCTAATTATTAGATGTATAGGTCAAGTGCATATCCATAAAGTGGTTTGTCACAATAACAGTTTAAATTCCTAGGTGTCATCCTGTTTTTGATATAAAGCTCAGTTCTTATTGACTCCAGTGTTTCGAGTCCTGCTGTGTGAAGGTTGTTGCTTTCAGGGAGGTTAAGTTCTGTTGCTCGTGATCAAAGTCGAGGAGAGCGGGACACGAGGACGGCTTCATTATCTGCTCACATGGCCTGCATGTTCCCCGACTCCATCTTCATCTACAGTCCTGCCTTTCAATTAGAGAGAAGCCTAATGAACAGCAGACACTGGACTGCGTCCTCATTACAGCTGATGAGTCAGAGGGCAGGAGGGGACGGCGAAGGTCGTCTGCTGATCGCTTTCAGTCCGTTTCTCTGCTTTGGTTTGATGGAGGATCCATTACCTGCCATCAGTCTGTCCCTCCACTAATACGTCTCACATTCAGATGAAGGGTTACATGATGGTGGTTGTGGGAAATTAACTTTTCAAATTTTAATTGTATCATGTTTCTAAGATATGATGTCAAAACACTCAAGTGAAGGAGTTTAAGAAGTGATGTTAGGATGGGACGAGGGCTCTCCTCCAGTCTGTTGTAGTGAAAAAGGACAAAACTCAATTTACTGGTTCACATCTTTTCTGACCCTCGGTTATGGTCATGAGAGCTGGGTCAAGACCGAACCAGTGAGATCCTGATACAAGCAGCTGGGATGAGCTTCCTCTGTAGGGTGGCTGGGCTCAGCCTTAGAGATGAGCTGAGGAGGTATGCTGCTCCTCGAAAGGAGTCGACCGAGGTGGTTCAGGCAGGATGTTTCCTCTTCGCCTCCCTTTGGAAGCATCGATATGGTGAGCAGCATGAGGAGGAGGAGCCACGGTGTTGTGTCTGATGAGGAGGAGGAGGAGCCACGGTGTTGTGTCTGATGAGGAGGAGGAGCCACGGTGTTGTGTCTGATGAGGAGGAGGAGCCACGGTGTTGTGTCTGATGAGGAGGAGGAGCCACGGTGTTGTGTCTGATGAGGAGGAGGAGCCACGGTGTTGTGTCTGGTGAGGAGGAGGAGCCACGGTGTTGCTGTCTT
>SSNR01000010.1:3639265-3700430 GCA_006937965.1 Callopanchax toddi | reverse complement strand
TGAGGAGTAGCGATGGGGTTGGGTCGGATGAGGAGGAGGAGCCAGGGTGTTGTGTATGAGGAGGAGGAGGAGCCACGGTGTTGTGTCTGATGAGAAGGAGGAGCCACGGTGTTGTGTCTGAGGAGGAGGAGCCACGGTGTTGTCTGATGAGGAGGAGGAGGAGCCACGGTGTTGTGTCTGATGATGATGAGGAGGAGGAGCCATGGTGTTGTGTCTGATGATGATGAGGAGGAGGAGCCACGGTGTTGTGTCTGATGTGGAGGAGGAGGAGCCACGGTGTTGTGTCTGATGTGGAGGAGGAGGAGCCACGGTGTTGTGTCTGATGAGGAGGAGGAGGAGGAGCCACGGTGTTGTGTCTGATGAGGAGGAGGAGGAGCCACGGTGTTGTGTCTGATGAGGAGGAGGAGGAGCCACGGTGTTGTGGCTGATGAGGAGGAGGAGCCACGGTGTTGTGTCTGAGGAGGAGGAGCCACGGTGTTGTCTGATGAGGAGGAGGAGGAGCCACGGTGTTGTGTCGGATGATGAGGAGGAGGAGGAGGAGCCACGGTGTTGTGTCTGATGAGGAGGAGGAGGAGCCACGGTGTTGTGTCTGATGAGGAGGAGGAGGAGCCACGGTGTTGTGTCTGATGAGGAGGAGGAGGAGCCACGGTGTTGTGTCTGATGAGGAGGAGGAGGAGCCACGGTGTTGTGTCTGATGAGGAGGAGGAGGAGCCACGGTGTTGTGTCTGATGAGGAGGAGGAGGAGGAGCCACGGTGTTGTGTCTGGGTGTGGATCTGCTACAAGCTACTGAGGCCTCTCACTGATTCAAACAAATAGTGCAAAAATGGCCAAGATGTGCTGGAACTTTTCTTCATTACTGTGGAGAAAGTTTGATCATCCATTCACCTAACAGCTCTAAATAAGCCTTAAACACCAACAGGAGATGATTACAGGGGGTTTGGAACGTTCCCATGGAGACACACACAGACGGGATGAACCAAACAAACATACTGACTTTGTTGTGATGAGTTTTGTTGAATGAATATTATATTTATTCAGAAGTAGTTTTTGTTAAACGTCATCTTTCACACGAAACCTCTCTGAGTGGTTTTGAACAGCTGGACTTGTATAATAGTATTTCACATGTACAAATGTTTTTGGGGGAAGGTGTGCACGTGCATAGACATGACCTTAAAAGTGACAAGTAGGAGGAGCTTGATCTCTTTGCTGCTATTATTGTCGTGTACTTTGACTCTTCTATGTTTTTATGTTTGTGTGTAAATGTACCTCATGCTTTTTTTTTTATTTTTTTTTAGAACTATTTCATTAATAATGTTTTTATTATGTGCTGGCCTGCCAAGGGCCTAAAGATGGAAATTAGCCCAACAAATATTTATGTCCATTAAAATAGATCGTCCCAATATAAATAAACTTTAAACTTCAAGTTTCTTTGCACAACAAAATAGCATCATCATTGTAATTTATCTGTAGTGAATGCAGTTTATTTTAGTTAATAATGGTTTGTTATAAATGACCTCCACTTTAAATTCATGAAAACGTTAACAGCTCTTCAGAACAGAAACCACTAAAATATTTTTGCTATTCAAAACAAAGAAAAGATAATAATTTGGGTCAACCAGTAAATTGTAGAGTTTTACATCACTTTTGCATCAGACTGTTCTACTTTTGATCTCCCACATGGCTGCAGCTTTATTAGAACATCCATTCCCTCAGAAGATCTAGTGAGGTGGAAAAGGAATCGGAGAAGTCATTCAGAACCGAGTCAGGACTAGGACAACGACCTGCAGACAGCAGCAGGACCAGCATCGGTCAAACATTTTGACTTTATTGGACATTCTCTAAAGATGTAGTCTCTGTTGAGCCATCTTCACCACCTCTGCTGTTTTCATACCCCAAATCAGGTCTTATGTGATGCAGACTCCAGCACCCTTTCCCGACAGTCCCCTCCAACGTAGAGTTGTTTGATGTCCACTTTCCTTTTCCTGTAATCCACAACGAGCTCCTAGGTATTAGATGTGCACAGTGCAGGCTGTTATCGGTGCACCATGCTGTCAGCCTCTCCACCTCCTCCTTAATTAGCCAGACTCATCCTCTCCAGAGATGAGCCCCACCACAGGGGTGTTGTCTGCAAATTTAACGATAGTGCGACGTGTGAAGATCTGGGGCTCAGTACACAGCCCTGAGGAGAACTGGTGCTAGTGCTGAGGAGATGTGTCTTTAATCCATAGGCTGGTGGATTATGGGAGACCCAGTGCTAACAGCTTACCCACCAATCTGTGATGAAGCAGAACTAAAGTCCAGAGAGAGGAGACGTTCATAGATTTTTCTTAATCCCACTCCATGACTCGATCTGAGCAAAAAGAACATAAAGACTCCTCTTTTCCCAGAAAACATCTCAATTATCCTCAAAACGTTTGTGAAAGTACTCTGTGGACTGACAAGACAAAACATGGGCCTGTTCTTCTGTCTCAGGACCTGGAAGACCTGCTGTGGTTAATGGAACCATGAATTCTGCGCTGTACCAGAACACCCTGAAGGAGAACGTCTGACCTTCTATTCCTGACCTCCAGCTGACGCTCAACTGGGTTCTGCAGCAGGACGACGATCTAAAACACACCAGCAGCAGGTCCACCTCTGAGCGGCTTCAGAAAAACTAAATGGAGACACTGGAGATGCCTAGTCCAAGTCCTGACCTGAAAAAGGCTTCATTCTGGAAAACCCTCCGATGTAGCTGAATTACAAGAAGTCTGAAAAGACGAGTGGAGCCAGAACTCATCCACAGCTTTAAAAAACTCATTACCAGAAATGATTGACTGCAGTTGTTGCTATCAGGTTTAGGGGGGCCACCTCTTCACACAGGGTCACGTAGGTTTGGATTGTTTCCCCTTAATAATCTTTTTTAAAAAATCCATATTAGCTTCAAACATGCGTTGAAGAGCAGGAGAACAGAAATGATCTTCGTGAGTAAACTGAAGGCTACAGCAGAAAGTCAAATCTCATTTAAATGATAATGGACTCAGTCAGGGAACCATAATGTTTTAATAACTGAGGAGGAGAACGAGCAACAGCAGCTAAAACTTCAACACATTCAAAAGTTAAAAAATCAACTCTCAGATCATCACTCAGGATCCCCCAAATCTAATCTAGTTTAAAAAAGAAGAGGGAGAAATCGAAGCTCTGTGTGACCATAGAACAGAATTCCGTTATGAGTTTTCCTCTTGGTCAGCAGGAATCATCCAGGAAGCTTCTCCGCTCTGAGGGACTCCTGGTTTCTCACACGTCCCGGTTCTGCTCCCCGGAGCGCTCCAGGATGAAGGAGGGATGACTGGTTACACGGTGCTGAAGCAGCAGATGGGAGGCGTTTCTGTGTAAACCCGTTAATTCAAGGTGTGAACGACTTCCGTTTGTCGTGTTTATGTTGATCTGAGCCGAGGAGCATCTGTGAGGTGGGAAATCTGGGAACATAAAACGTTTAGCAGTTTGAGTCGATGAAAATCAAAACGTTTCAGTTTGAACACAAATGAATTTAAAAAGGAATTAAATTAAAATGTGATTGTTTTGTGTCACCATGGTAACAAAGGTCCAAAATGATTGATACCTCTCTTCAGCTATCAAAATGAGATCAAATGATTATTGTTATTGTTAAGGGTATTAAAATTCTATTTCTGGGCCTAAATTCTCATGCCTGGTTTTGAGGAATGGGAACATTTATGGTGCAGATTGAAGTTTATAAGAATTTAAGGTAGTTGTGTCTAATCCTGGTCCTGCAGGACTTCAGCATGATTTAGACGTTTTTCTGCTCCAACACTTGATTTAATGGTTGAATCACCTGTTCTGCAGGTCATCAAGCTCAGCAGATGACCTTTAATCACCCACGGACTAAAATCAGGTGTGTTGAAACCGAGAAACCTTTTAAGACCTGCATGGTGACCTTCAAGGACTGGACTGGACAAAAGACACCAAACAGCCAAAACAGCACAGATCTGATATAAAATGACAAAAAACAGTTGGAAAACAAATGCCTGCATTCAAAAGTGTCACTTTAAACACCTAAATGCCTCAGAACCAAGTAAAGCAAATGTTTCCTGAAGTATTTAGGTTTTAGGTTCCTGGATTCAGACGTTGGTTTCAGTTAGTGACTCGGCTTGTTTTGATATAAACAAAGATAATGAAAATAACCAGACACACAGAGGGAAACGGCTCTTTGGTTTGGTCCTATTAACTCAACATGTTAACTGGTAGAAATAACACTAATAGTTATGTCATGTTTTTATTTACACGCAAACAACAAACAGTTTATAATGTGTGTGTGTGTGTGAGTGACTAACAGAAGTGACTATAGGCGGGGAGCCATCAGCATCCAGAACCAAAGAGATTTGATTTGTAGGATTTTATCCCACAGGATTACATGATTCCAGTTTTGTTCAGGAAGAAAAGAATCCCTCAGTTCAGTTGGGAAAGAGGAAGGAGGCAGAAAGGTGGAAAATCCTGTTCTGTGTGTGTGTGTGTGTGTGTGTGTGTGTATGTGTGTGTGTGTGTGTGTGAGAGGCGAGTTCTCATTTAGCTTCAGCTCCACCTAGTGGTTAAACTAAAGCTGTGCATTGTTTTTGTGTAAATATGGATTTTCATGTTTACTAAACATTAATCAACATCAGTGACCTCCACATCTGTTGTCTTGATTTAAAACAGAAACAAGGGATTGAACTTTGACCTTGAGAAAAACTAACAGGCAGCTTAATAACCATGAAACGTTTGTTTTTACACAAAATCTGAGAAAACTCCCCAAACATTTTGACTAAAAACGTTCAAATCGTGGGTTTTTAAAGAAAAACACCAGAAGAAGTTTGTTTTATTTTCCATGTAGAAACTTATTTTAGCTGGACTCGCATAAGTGGAAGAAAATTACTGCTGCTAAGTCCCTCGTTTCCCTTTGTTTGTTGTTGCAGGTGAATATTGGATAAAGAATTTGTATTCATTAAGCTTTATTTGCTCAGGGTGGAGAAATCAAGCATCCATTTAGTTCCTCTGGAGCTCGCTGCTGCTTTCCACTTATTGAGCAAACAGAGAAATATTTAGCGGTTAGGTGTCGGACTTCAAACGGGCCTCTGATGTCAGCGAACACTTTTTACTTCCTCCTAATAACAAACTACAGGAGGGACGGCCGGGGAATAGAGTCGTTACAACTGGAGCTTTTACATGTTTTTACTGGGCTGGAGAGATTTTTGACACACATGAGAAAGAAACAGCAATACCAGAGCTGCAGATATTTTATGTTTTTTATCAAACTGTAAACCTTCAGAGTCCTTATATCGTCTCTAAAATCAGTAAAAGTGTTTTTAAAAGAGAATTTTAAAGATTGTCTGGGACCATAACATTCTCTTTAATGATGAAAGAACCAAAATTATGACAACAAATGGATGAAAAATGAAACGTAAACAACAAAGTAGGTTTAGTCTTTAAAAATGGAGTCAGCCAGCTTTAGAAGCCATATGTGCAAATTCACAAATCACCTTTAAAGGAAAACAATCTGCATGTTTTAAAGCTAAATATCAAATCTGATATTTGATACTTATACTCTTCATTAGACACATTTCTTTATTCCTAAAACGCCTAAATGTTTGGTTTGACTCATCGTTTGTTCAAACCATTAATAGGTCTTCTGATGCAGACAAACAGTTTCAGCTTTAACTGAAGGTTTTATTGCCTTAAAATCAACAGAAAACATCTCGTTGAAATGAAAAGTTTAAGCTTCCCAAGAAGTCAAACTCACATTTTAAAGCATTTATTATTTAGATCTCGCCTCCCTGGAAGGGATGATTTGATGCTTTTGCACAAGACGATAATAACACAGGTTTTTACTGCTTAGATAAAATGCTGCAATATCTCAGTTTATATGTCCATCTCTGATGTTCACAGTGCTGAATTTAAAATAGTACTTTAGTGAAATTAATAGTCAAAATTGTTGAGGTTTGGGCAAAACATTCAAACAACGGCAGTGTCAGGAGGCGTCGGAACATTAAAAAAGACCCTAAAAGCCCTGAATCTGGAGCTGGAATGGAGAAAATATTAGGAAAACATTAGTTGTTGGTGTCTTTTTTTAATCAACGTAAAACTTTACTAACACAATAAGTATTCTGGTTAAACATTTTACATGTGAGAACTCATTCAGCTTTCAGAAACCTTCTTTAACTAACCAGGATCAGAATCAGGTTTATAAGTGTCTGGAGCAGAAATATAAACCAACCCATGTCTGTTCACATCATCCAGGTTTCTAAACATCAGCTGGTAAAAACCACAGAGGTGCAGGTTACAAAAAGTTACAGTAAAATGAATAAAGCTGGAGACTTAAAGAGCATATATTAAGTTCTTTTTTTTTATTATTCTGATAAAACTCTGTCCAAAAATACTATTTGAAATGTTTATTGAGGATATTTTGTTTTACAATACATTTTTTTAAACCATTTTTCTAGTCCAAAGTGCCCCTTTTTGCAAAGCTTCTAAAAACGCTTTTTTTTTTCATATGTGGACCTGTGACGTCAGCTAAGGGAGCTCCTAGCTAGGTGGCGCTGCTTACAGTGTTGTCAGATGTAGATAAATAAAGTATTTGTAGGATAATTTAACACTCTGTACGATCAATAATCCCATAAATATGATCATTTGAGCCCTTTGTTGTGTGGAGTTTGTGTAACAGATGCTTGTTTTAATCATTGTGTTAGATTTTTTAAAGCTAAACTACTTTAACATCTCAGACTGGCACCGCTCTAGTCTGCCAGCTGCCTGCTCGCTGTCGGCCATGAGTTGTTAGTTTTAGGTTAGAGCGCTCTTTAATCGAGTCGGTGTGTATTCATTTTAATAAAAAATGCTAAATTATTATGTTTATGAATGCCAATCGCCAGTCTGTCAGGACACTGAGTCAACAACGGGACGGCTTCCTTACCGGTACGGTGACTTCTGTTTGGAGACGAAAAACCCCGGCGGTCCTGGTCTAGTCCAGGACTGGATGTGATGGAGTCCCACATACCGACGAAAAACATTCAGTGTGACTCTAAACAGGCGCCGTTACTTCGATCCATTCACCGGAACCGCTGTTAGCACACAGCAGCTAACAAGAGCTAACGGGGAGACTTGAGTCTCGTTTCCATGCCAGGTTTGGTACAGTTCGTGGTGGGTCGTAATCCGGTACCGATCCGCGATTTCATGAGAGCATTTCCTTCAGGTGTCTGACCCTCACCTGGCTGGCGGGGTACAGTAAATCCATGCCGTGAGGCTCTCCAGAGGGGCTTCCCGTTCCCAGTGGGGCTACCAAGAGGGGCTTCACGGCGGGGTTTCCAGCCTGACCCGACACTGTTTCGGTCAGCCTCGAACCGTTTAGCTGCATCCTGTGAAACTTTTTATAAACTCTTTCATTTCTTAACAATCCACCTGAACGCAGCTGTTTGGAGCTCTGATGATCAAAAACCTGGTGCTAAACACTGGTATTTTATCCAGACCCGAGTGAGGAGGTGGGTCACGGTCTACAGCTGGACCGACAGGGTACAGCCTTACAGGACTGATTGTTTTTATCTTTTTTTAAATTTTTTTTATCTTAATAAAATAACTGGTCACTATAGTAATAAAGTAATAAAATAACGGCACTCTGGGGGTTTGTTTTGCTCGTCACAAGTAGTGATCAGTGGATCAGTTTTCTATATAGAGAACGAACGGTCTCCCTGAACTGTCGTCACTTCCGGTTTGGTGAAAAAATGGACAATTCTCACAAAAACGAATCCAAGAGCCTAAATAAGCTGAATTTGTGTAAATTTTTATTCAGAAAAAGTTTCTATTATATTTCTCTAAACATTTGTTTAAGGGAGTGTCTAACTTAAAATATGCTCTTTAAAACGCTACAAACCAGGTTTCTGATGATTAAAACCAGGATATTAAAGGTCACGTAAACTCAATCACTCTGTCATTAGTCTGCAGTTTAAATGTAGAAAGTAAACCTACTAGTATCCTGATTTGATGATAATTAAATGCATAAATATAAAATAAATGTGGTCTAAGTCACTCAGGTTCTGGTTCATTCTGTATAAACATAAAAACGCTACATTTTCAGTGTCAGAAAACCCATTTTACTACCTCTCAGTGTCGGTTCGTTACCAGGAACTTTGTCAGTTTGTGTCACACATTAAAAAAAAGAACACATAAATATGATGAAATTATAAATCAGCTGTTACCAACTCAGAAAACACAAATAAACAAACATAAAACGACTTTAGGTAAAAACTCCAAGGTAGGTTTTAAAATTCAAAGGCTCAGTTCTCACAAAAACCTTGGTGGATTCTTGAGGCTCATGTTGATTTTTGAGACTGAATATTTGTTGCTGGACTTGTAATTTATTTGCATATTTTAATAAACAAGTGCAAAATTTGAGAAAGAAACCCAATTTAATCCTAGAACGTCAGAGGAGCTTTCTCAGTTCAAACTGAAAAGTGCAAAGTACCTAGCTTTTGATCTGTAACTAGAGCTTCATAAACGTGAGCCTTCTTGGTAGTTCTCACTAGTTAAAAGCTTGGTACTTAGCACTTTTCTGTTTGAAGCTGGTTTAAAGAAGTCCAGTTGTCTTTTTCTGAACCTACTGGATCTCCATGACCTGGACGGTTTACAAGCTTCATCAGAGTAAAAAGATCTAGTAACAGATTCTTATTAAACCTAAAGGTATTATAACTGATGGTCTCCTACAGGCTGAGCTGTGTTCATCTCCAGAGTTTCAGACCCCTAACCCTAAATCCACCTGGTTTAATCAGCAAACATGTTGTGATTTGAGTGAACTGGCCCTTTAAAGGTCACTAGGAGGGACTGACTTTCCAGTGTCGCCTCAGGTCACATCTTTACAGGCACATGTGCTGAAATTAAAGGTAAAGTTCAGAATTTGATCTGAAAATAACAAAAAACAGAACTAAAGACGTCCAGGTTCGTGGAGCTTTAAAGACGTGACGACAAACTACACAGATTTCTTTCAAGTCTTTGAAGTTTTTCAAGTCTGACTCCTCAGATCCGATTGGACATCATCCCCGTGTTCAGTTTGAGGAAGAACGATTTCAGTTTACACAGCCGGCACTTCTTCTTCTTCCTCTTCTTCTTCCCGCTCTTTCCTTTCTTATAGACTCCTTGATATTTTCCCTCCACGTCTTTGTTCGCCCAGGGAACCCAGGCTCCTCCGTGTCGGCTCGGGTCAGCCCAGGGGTCGTCCGGTGGGAAGTAGACCGGAACGGCGGTTTGGTTGTAGTAGGCGAGGCGGGCCAGCAGCAGTTGGACCACGTCTGGCCGCCGGTCGGCCAGGTCGTACCTCTCGTACGGGTCTCCTGTGATGTTGAAGAGCCAGGTGGTCTTCCTGTGGGTCGAGGACTTGTTGAGAGACAATAAGGAGCGTTCGAGGTTCCACCAGCGACCCGGGAGGGTGGGGAGCATCTGTGGATCAGAGTTTGGGATTATGTCATCTCGTTTTGATGAATTAAAACAGAACCTTCAACAGAGTGTTGGGGTACCTGCAGTGGGATCCAGTCTCCGTGTCCTGGATCTCCAGTCAGCAGCTTCCAGTCTCCGACTCGGATCGCCGCCTGCACTGATGTGTCCCAAACCGGAGGCGATGTAAACCTGGACGGGGGGGTGGGATGCTGAGGTGGTCTGGACTGGGACAAGTTCTGGTGCTGGTCTGTCCGTCTGGACTTGGACTGTGACGGAGGTTTGAGCTGCTTCTTAGATTTAGTCTGAGTTTGTCTCGACTGGGACAGCTTCTGTTTCTGTGATGTGGTCCGTTTGGATTTGGCCTTGGATTTGTGGTGGGATGCACCTGAAACGGACTGAAAACCACTTGAATGGACCTTTGGTCTGTGATGGAGCTGGGACTGGTGCTGAGAGTGGACTTTGGGTTTGGGGGCTGGTTTTGAGTTTGGGCCGGACTTCAGATTCAGTTTGGGACGAGGCTTAGACTGTTTGGACTTTGAAGCAGGAAGTGAAGACATCTGAGGTTTCTTGGTGGTCTTTAACCTAAACGTTGACTTCTTATTTAGTTTCGGCTTCTGAACTTTCTTCTTCTTTGGTTTTTTGACCGCTGCTCCTTTTGATTTGCTCACTGTCAAATAAAAAAAAGAAAAAGAAAAGCATCAAGAAATTATGTAAATATTACTTTAAAGGCATACTTTGCAAATTTTTCATATTTTAAATCTTTTCCTTGAGCCAGTCTGTGCTAATACGACCATTTACAGGGTCAATGAAAAGTCACTCAGCCCCATCTGGTGCTCAGATCCAGAACACCATGATTGCAACATCTCATTCTCCGGTCCGGCGCACCGGAAGTCTCACAAAACCCACATATCTCTCGAGGGTTAGGCTAACCCAATGTGGCTAGTTGTTATGCTAGCACCAGAGTGTTTTTAGCTCGTGATTCTTGTTTTTTCGATCTCTCCCTGCTTGAACACAGCTGATTTCTTTGAAGGAGTAAATAACCGCTCATGTAGAAAACTATGAAGGCTGAGGAGACATTTCAACAGTTAGATTTAGGAGTTTCTGAGCAGAAACAATGGTGCTAACGTTTTTACAGCAGTGATTTAAAACGGACACTAGGGGGAGCCAAAACAAGTAAACCTGCACAATATCCATTTAAGTCTGGAAAAATAGAGGAAAGAGTTTCCTTTTAGTTAAAAGAAAAAAAAAACAGCCCCTTTAAAAATTGTGATTGATTTATAGCTCTATTCAGGTGTTTGTTCTGACTTTTCTGACTCATTCACTCTGTTTTTGTCATTTCCACTTAGTAAACTTGATGTTAAATGATGTCTGTAGGTATTTATAAGAATATGATTAACACCTTTTCAGCTCAGTGACTCTTCAGCTTTCCTCTGCGTTCGTTTACCTGAGGATTTCTTTGTCGTGGTGTCATCCCAGCTCATGGTCGCGGTGGAGGGTTTGAACAGAGGGTCGATGTTGTGGAGGATCTCCTGTCGAGGAGACGCCCTCCCCTCGCTGATGGTGGGCCAGACATCAAACCCGTCCAGACCCTGGCTCTGAGCCACAGACAAACACATAAACAAAAGCCCTGCACGGTCTGATGAAAGGTCAGTTTTTATGGAAACCGTTAGGTGTTGCATTAACGTTGCCAGGAAAAATACTCCTAAATTTACCTCAAAGTAATAAAAAATGACAGATTTCCTCTGGTTTTAGAGGGTATCAGTCACATAGTGAGCTTATAGTTGTTTTTACTTAGGTGAAGGAAATGACCTGGCATCAAACTCAACTTTAAAGTGCTGCGAATGAACAACAAGGACTTAAAGTCTGAATAAAATAGAGAAAACTCCTGACATCAATAAAAATAAGTTTGGATAAGAAAACTTTAATGTCCAAAGTATTAAATCTGGACACAGTTAATAAAATCTAACTTTAGCTTTAGATTTAAAGGCACACTATGTAACTTATATCTCTGATTCGGTGCCCTGAAGTCTCAAAAGTCATGTATCTCCTAAGGGTTAGGCTAACCCAATGTGGCTAGCTGTTATGCTAGCTCCGGAGTGTTTTTAGCGCATAATTCCTGATTTATTTTGATCTCTCCCTGCTTGAACACAGCTGAATTCTTTGAATGAGTGATGGCATACTTTGCAAATTTTTCATATTTTAAATCTTTTCCTTGAGCCAGTCTGTGCTAATACGACCCTTTACAGAGTTAATGAAAAGTCACTTAGCCCCATCTGGTGCTCAGATCCAGAACACCATGATTGCAACATCTCATTCTCCGGTCCGGCGCACCGGAAGTCTCACAAAACCACATATCTCTCGAGGGTTAGGCTAACCCAATGTGGCTAGTTGTTATGCTAGCACCAGAGTGTTTTTAGCTCATGATTCCTGTTTTTTCGATCTCTCCCTGCTTGAACGCAGCTGATTTCTTTGAAGGAGTAAATAACCGCTCATGTAGAAAACTATGAAGGCTGAGGAGACATTTCAACAGGTAGATTTAGGGGTTTCTGAGCAGAAACAATGCTAACGTTTTTACAACAGTGACTTAAAACGGACACTAGGGGGTGCTAAAAACAAGCAAAACTGCATAGTGTGCCTTTAACTGAGCTAAACAATCTCTAGTTTGGTTTACAGCTAAATAAAAATCAATAACACAAATGAAAAGTGCTTTTTAGATTAAATTAAACTTTACGATTCCTCTATGAGACAATTAGAAGTTTTGAAAAGAAGCATCAATATATCAAAATACAAAGAATAAAAATAATCAAAACCTACAAATATCACAGATGATGTTTATACAGAGTCCTGACCTGGCTCACGTCCCCCCCACCGAGTCCCACCAGTGTGGGGAACCAGTCGGTGACGTGGAGGAGAGCTTTGGAGACCCGCCTCCTTCGCTTCAGCAGCGGGCTGTGAACAAACGCCACGCCGCGGACGCCACCCTCCCAGTAGGTGCCCTGAAAACAGAACCAGGACGTTTATAGGAATTCCTGTTCATCTGCACTGGTTTACAAACCTTTTTAGAAAATCTAAACAGACACAAAACAAACTGTGTATATCTTAAATATGACTTTTTAAGTTCTACATAATATTATCTGAGCTCAGTCTGAGAACGGTCAAGACCAAAAACAACTGCTGCTGTCTGAAAACATCTTTAAAATGTCCTCATTTCATGGGATTTAAACCACCGCTGATTAGATGTTACATGATGATTTTAGCTGAAACTTTAAGTAATTCCTGCTGGACTCGACCCCCGGATGAACCGGTGCTACGCTCTACTGCACTGAGAGTTATGCCTGTAATTAACTGTGAGAGAAAAATGCCAGAAACGCATTAATTGGCTGGTTTCTTTCACCTTTCGTCCTCGTAGCGGCCAGTTGCTGCCGCCTGTGAAAGGTTGCGCGCCGTTGTCGGTGGAGTAGACGATCACACTGTTTTTGTAGTATCCGTACTTTCTGAGAGCGTAGGTGACATTTCGGACCGCCTCGTCTACAGTGGAAACCATGGCGGCGAATTTCCTCCTGGCGACATTAGACATGTCCCGGTAGGGGTAGATGTAGGACTTAGGGGGCTGGAGAGGGGTGTGGACTGCCTGGAGGAAAGGATTTATCAAAATTAATTTACACACTTCCCTTTAAACTCTGGAATGACGCTCGAGTCTTACTTTTCTTCCAGTTTTAGTTAAATTATTCTTCCATTTCTAACGCACTCACTTTAATGAAGTCTTGTGAACATCCACACATTAAATCAATCAAACAGGATGAATGAACTCCTCCCTTATTGATGCTCTATGCAGACGAAGTTCCTCTGATTTCAGACCTCAGTACCTGGAGGGAGAGCAGCAGGAAGAGCGGCCGCTTCGTCGGGTCGTGACTCTCCAGGATTTTGCGAGCTCTCTGTGTGAAAAGGATCGTGGAGTATTTCCCTTCATGACCCCAAGCTACGCTCTCGTTGTCATGGAGATCGTACCCACACAACGCAGGACCATCACATGACCTGTAACTGGACCAAAATCAAACAAAAAACATAAACAAGAGAGAAAATACCTGGAGGAATTGGTTCTGAGTTTACCTGTAATAATCCACACTTCCTGTTAAGGAACCAAAGAAAGTGTCAAAACCTTTTCTGGTGGGCAGACAGGCTTTCCTACGCAGCAAGACAAAGAAATAAACTGAGCGTCAGATTTTCATGGAGACAGGATGTGAGTCAGTATTTAAGAAGGCGTGTGGACGGTTTATTTGTCCTTTATCAATAAAACATGGTATGAACAACCTAAAACCTATACAAGTCCTAAGTTATTAACATACAGATTCATTTTCAACAATTTTTTAAAGATTGTTTGAATTTTCTTGCATTTTTTGTTACAAAGTTTACAAAATTCTCCAATCCCAAAACACCCTGAAACCCAAAATTAGAAACAAGGCTTAAAAAACTCTACAGAGAACCTCAATGAACATAATAAACAACACAATTCTAAATTCTCACTCATAAAGTCAGAGATTCCTGACCTGCACAGACATCAGTCAAGGTCTCACGCCAGCAGAAATTGCGATGCGTCCATTAGAGACAATGTTCAGATCAGTCATTGTTATTTAAAGGCACACTATGCAGTTTTGGATTGTTTTTAGCATCCCCTAGTGTCCGTTTCAAATCACTGTCGTTGTAGCGACTTCCACAGTCGCTTTAGAGGTGGAGGATGGGTCCAGTTCTAGTTGTATGACGCGCTGTCAGCTTCTAATTAACGCACGGACATGAAAAGCCTTTACTTGGTTTATTAAGTCTTTTACTGTTACAGGAACTCCTTGATTTAGGTTAAATCCGTAACATAACGTGACCATAAACAAGATAAACTTTAATACACAGCGTGATTTATGGTCAACTTTAGCGGTCAACAAAACTACGGCTACCCAGCCCTCCTCTCTATCTGTCAAAATCCCACACACCTGGTGACAGAATGAAAGCTCCTCTTAATTGCGACCGCCCGCACCACGTGACCCCTGTTGCACATCACCATTACATTCAAAACATTAAGCCCAGTGATCAATACTCAATATATATTTAGTTATGGCTCCTACAGCCGTAAAAACGTTAGCATTGTCTCTGCTCAGAAACCCCTAAATCTAACTGTTGAAATGTCTCCTCAGCCTTCACTGCTTTCTACTGGAGCGGTTCATCACTCATTCAAAGAAATCAACTGTGTTCAAGCAGGGAGAGATGGGAAAAAAATCAAGCATCATGAGCTAAAAACACTTAGGAGCTAGCATAACAGCTAGCCACATTGGGTTAGCCTAACCCTCATGAGATACATGACTTTGTGAGGCTTCAGGACTGGACCAGAGACTCAGAAGTTGCAAACGTGGTATTCTGGACACAAGCAGCAGATGGGGCTGAGTGACTTTTCATTAACCCTGTAAAGGGTCAGATTAGCACAGACTGGCTCAAGGAAACGATTATGAATAAGTTACATAGTGTGCCTTTAAGTAGAAAACTGTCGCAGTTTAAATTTGACAGGAAATTAAACCTCAGTGATCCTGCTGATATCATTCACTTCATCAGTGACTGGATGAGAGGACCAGGCTGACTTGGTGTGGATTGACAGGACTTATTTAAGTTACATAAAAAATGAATCCTAATAATTTACCTGACTGGGCTACATGTGGCCCAAGTTTAACTGGAGATATTCAGGATCTAACGAGGGCAAAAACTAGAATCAACAAAACAAATCTGACCTGTTGCTTAGTGTTTTTTTTTTTTTACTGAAAGCACACATTCACCTGTGGAGGCTCACCTGTAGAAGCCCAGGTGCCACTTCCCCACCATGTGAGTGGAGTAGCCGGCCTCGCGGAGCCTCTGGGGCAGGGTGTCCAGGTGTGAAGGCAAACAGCTGGGCTGTCTGGGTCTGATGATGGAGTGTTGTAGTCCTGTGTGGATCTGATATCTCAAAGGAAAAAGACAATCTGTTGTTATCCCTCAAACTTACTGCAGTGACATAAATAATCAGTAATCACATTACGAGTTAGACTGGGAATACACTTTATGGATGTTATCTAGAATGATGTTTAAAATCTATTAGATTTAGCTTTCAAAGGTCAAAACACTGAAGGTATTGAACGGTGCACGTGGCAGCTGTACCTGCCGGTCAGGAGCTGGCTGCGTGACGGAGTGCAGATGGGTTGTACGTAGTAGTTTTCCAGTATCACTCCTTCTGCTGCCAGTTTGTCCAGAGTTGGTGTCTTGATGGTCGGGTTGTGGTAGCCGATGTCGTTGAAGCCCTGTAACAGAATGAAGGAGGCAACAAAGAGCTCTTTGTTTGTTCTGCCCGTCTGTCGTCATCACATTTTGATTCCTTTCCTCTCTCTTGTGTTCCTCATTTCTGTGTTTTGATTTGAGTTTGGACCAGCGATGAGTCTTTACTCACGTCTACAGGTATGACAACCTTAAGAAACTTTAATTAGATGGCTCAGATCTCCTGAAGTGAGTTTCTGTGCAAAAGGTAATTATCATCTGAATGTAGCTTTATGAATGACCTCAGTTTGGAGAAACAGAGATGAATTCTGACTGGATTGATGAGCTAACTGCTAGCCTGAGAGGAGCCAAGACCAAAGTGGATCGCTGCTGTTTGAAAAACAGCTCTAATCACACAGATTTCATGGCAGTTAATGCAAATGCTATTTTATGGATCTTTACATTGCTGTTAATGTAGCATTACTGTTATTTGCATATATGGTAATTTACAAGTGCAGCTAGCTGTATATTGTATGACGAGAATCCATGACTTTACAAAAGTGCATAAAAAGTGTTTGCATGAACTTCTATAAAAACTAGAGAACTCTAGTTTACTCTACTACTAGCAGTTAGCTTAAAGTCCAGTCGGAGCTAGTCTCTCATTTTTCAAACCGAGGTTGGTCAATGAGCTTTCTGCAAGAGCAAAATTGTTGTTTATCATTTTTCTACAGAAACCACCTTCAAAAGACCTGAACTATCCCTTTAAGGAAGCTCAGACTGTTTGACAAACCCACCTGGTCGTCAGTCAGAATAAATATGATGTGCGGCTGATTCTTCTTCTTCTGTCCTGTTCCACCATGTTGACCATCTCTGTCTATCAGGTCTGATTTAAGCTGATGAGCTGACAGGAAGTCCAGACTGAGGAATGCAGTCAGCACAGTTAAAGCTGCAGAAACAGCCTGCATGGTTACAGAGCAGCTCCTGCAATAAAAACAGGAGAAAAATTTAAAAAACAACATGGAGAACATTAACGTCTCAACAAAAGAGGAAAGGACAGGGGAAGTGCCGCTGAAAAATGTTTGAGTGGGCACAGTTTCGCACAAGCACGCCATCGCTGGAGGACTGACCGCAGATCATAAAACCACATTTGAGATGGACTCGCCAAGCTGGCTGCAGCTGTGATCCCAAACACATCCATCTGGTGGGGTGAGAGCTAAACCTCGGAGGAGGGCTTCTTAAACATTTACGATAGCTGGAACCCAGCAACACTAATAAAACGTGATGAAAATATTAGGTGTGAGTGAGAAGAGCAGAAACTGGAGGGTCTGAATGTGCAGAGTGAGGAATTCAAACACAAGGCTTTCATCATTTACACAGGAATCCTCTGGTAATGCAAATATGATTTATACAAGGTAAATATAAAAGTTTTATTTATAGTTTATACAGACCACATGACACACTGTGGTAAAACACTGAAATGTTTATAGGTCAAGATGGAGTGTGTTTGATTTAAGGTCCTATTAAAACCAATACACAAAAATATAGATAAAAACAGGCAAAAGAAAAAGATCACATGATAAATGTATAAGTTTTAATACAAAAATTCTATATTATAGTTTTTGTTTGCACTTAAAATGATATAAAAACCTATTTTAGAGAATAAAAGTAAAAGTTATTAGTGTCATTTGAGGTTTTGGTTATTGTTTTTATTAATAAATGGTTAAAAACAACTTTATAAAGTTATTCAACAAAACATTCCTGACCAAAGAGACATTCTCCACTTCTTTGTCTTATTGCAACCAAGACAAACTATAATTAACTCAACTCTTCATCCTCTGACAGAAACCAGCCGCTAGGTCTAAATGAACTATTATCCGGATGACTCCATCTGAGTAATCTGACTTGTTTAAAGTCTCATCACAGGATGTGATGTTGATGTTTTATACAATCATGATGAAAAGCAGCTGCTTTAGTCTGAATGGAGACCAAACTGAACTCGTTTCGCTCTGATGTGAGACACACACACACATTTCTCTTTAATTGTAGGAGTGTGTTGGACATAAACACGTTTTCTGTGACAGCCTTGAGAAGAAGAAAACACTGATTTATGCTGCAAACATCATAACTTTAGAGATATAACCCTAAAACAGGCACACAATTACCATCTCACAGCTGTTATTTATGAGTCAGGCCTGAATCAATACCTCGATAAAGGATCAATAGGTGTGAACGGCTCCTCTCCTCTTCTCCTCCTCGGTTTAGTTCATTCTTCACCTCCTCGCCCCTCCTTCAGCTCCGTGAAGGTTCGCTTTGAGATAAGTTTGTAGAAGACGCCGCATGTCTTCAAGTTCTCTCCTTTCTCCTCAGCCTGAGCGTCTTCGGTGCCGAAGAAATACGACCGACGATAAACTGCTAACCAAAACACTCACAACACCGGGGCGTCCTGTCAAAATAAAAGCCTGTCTCTAACAACCGAGACCTCTCAGTCTTAAAACATTTATTACCCTTTTTACCATTTATTGCAGTCAGTAATTTGGACTTCTGACCGTTGATTAAATTGTGATGTCTTTCTGGAAAAAATTGTGAATTATGTGTGCTTTTTTTTCCATGGTTGAAATAATTACAAATAAACTAGTTAATTGCCTAACGGTAGCTTATCCTGCTAAGTTGCTGCTAAGTTGCTCCAAAATCGTTTCCCCTTTGTTAAATCAAGTTTATTCGACTCTAAATATGAAAAAGGGATCCATGAACTTGTGCAGTTAAGTTTGTTCAAGGTTCAAATGTGCAACATTTGCTGCTAACAGATTAGCATTAGCCATTAGCTTTACGTTATTGTTATTTCACTGGAAGTAATTACATTTATTTTGTGGTTTATTTGAACATGTAAAAGGGAAATTAAAAAGTAAATACTTAGATATTATGTGTCTCTAAGTTTAATTATGCTTTATGCTCTATTAATTATGCTCTAATTATGACTATCTAAGTATGACTGCCAGCTACTGGAATTAGCCTGTGTCAAGCTAGCTAGGGAGCTATGAACATTTTCATGTTTTAGCTTGGCGGTATTGTTACTAGAAGAAAAAAACAAACAAAAATTGCTCTATGTTCATTCATGTTTGATATTTCATGCATTTCATAAACACTCTGACTTTCTGAAGATTGTAGCAGTTTACTTTTAAAATACAGTTAGCTAACAGCTAGCTAATTTGAGCTGTACTTGCTTTGGCTGCAGAAGTGGTGTAATATCTTCAGTCAGTGAATCAATGAAATCAACTATTAGTTTAAAGCAATAAAATATAAACATCGCTGTGAAAAGTATTTGTCCCTTTACATATTTTTTTCTGTTTTTGCTGACTCGTCACACTTAAATATTTCAGATCAGTAAACAGATTTTAGTATCAGACAAAAATAACTTAATGGTTCCATCCATTACAACAAATGGTCCAGGAGGTCCTGAAACAGCAAAGTAGCCACAGACCATCACCCTACCACCGCCATGTCTGACTGTTCATCAATATTCTCTCACAGAACTTTATTCAGTGGGTTTTTGTTTTATTTTGTCATTTAACACTTCTGAGTTTTACTTTGAAGGCTGACTTTCTCAACATCCGCTCTACTTGTGTGACTTAACACAGAGGAGCCAGTAATAAAACCATAATTGGGCTGATTGGACGGATATTAGCGGTGTGTTTGGAGCTGGTGGTGTTTGTAAGCACTACTCGCTGCCCTGTTTGAAGCAGCGGGACTTCGGACGGAGCATCAGCCGAGCCGGTGGCGGTGTTAGCGGGCTGGGCTGCTCCAGAGGAGCCAGCTGGCTCTCCAGAGGAAACCAGGAATGTGTCTGCACTTAGCAGCTGACTGTACAGAGAAAAAACCTCCTACAGTAACCAGCATGAAGCAGGAGAAAGGTGAGATTAATCAGGAAAACGGAAACACAGCCAGTCCTTTGGAAAATGGAACTGATTGAACATTATAAAAGTCTGTATAAACATCAGCAGAATGAATTACCTTTGTTGCTCCGGATTTTATTTTAAAAGTAATAAATTCAGTTATTGGATTTATTGTTTTAGTGATTAATTGATGAGTGAATGATATTTCAAAATAAAAGTCTTGTTGGAAGAGCTACTTTAAACAGTCCCTCTAAAATCACATTTAAAGTCTCTCAAACTAACAGTTTGTCTCTGGCTGTATTTATTCTGTTTATCTCTGCTGACAGCCTGGTTGGACTGCTGTGGGATCTGTGTCTCTGTTGGAGATCTTCTGTGATTCGCTGCTCCAGGTTTTTAGTAAACAAAGCTATGGAAGAGGTGGTGTGTGAGTGATTCATTAAGGCCTGACTTACTGGCAGTCAGCAGCCAGGAACATTGCCAAACGCTGTTAGAGTTCCCCTGCTGTAATCAGAGTGATGCTGAAGAACATCCTGGGTGGTGTGTTTGGAGTCTATCATCCATTCCTGGTGTTTTAGAAGACTCATGTGAAGATTTCAGTCTCAGATCTAAAAGAAACTTTAACTTGCTGATTTTATATGTGACAAATCTGCCTAATTTTTATGATCTCAGACTTTCTTCTGAACCTTTTTTAGAGCTAGTTCTAGTTTCTGGTGGTTTACTTCTGCCTGACCTTTTTTGACATGGCGCCTAATTTCATTAAATTTTTAGATTTTGTAATCAGTCTTTTCCTCTTCTTTCGTTATTCTGTCATTCTAAACATTTGACTTCTATAGTTTTGACAAGCTTATCTGCTTTAAAGGTCACACAGTGTTTTACTCGGGTCACTGGACTTTGACCACATCTTTCCTGGTCTCTGGATCTTGATGTGCACCAGGTGTCCATGTGGTCACCACAGGGTGACCGATCCAGGGTTCTGCTGTTTGGTGATCTGAACTTTTAATCAACCAAAGTGGCTCTTTTTTCATGAGATTCTGGTCACTATACAGCTTTTTAAATCTTCTTTAACCCTTTAGTGCAAATGACCACATTTGATCACTTGCTTTACATTTTGATGAGCAGCTTAAACCTGAAACTTTTACAAAATTTTATAAACAAAAAGTAACAAAAAAGTAACATGGGTTTTATACTGTATTACAGAAAACTTAATAACCCACAATAACACTGAAGGGTTGAGACTAGTAGTTTTTTAGTGAGTGCCCTTTGAATGATTACACTTTCAATCTGGGTTTTAAACCGCTGTTAGAAGTTTAGACCATCTACTTTATATTTGCTGTCGTGGCAGGTCCAAAACATGACAATTATATGTCTAATTTAAAAATAATATTTTCAGTCACTCATTTTAAGTTGTGAGACAGAAATAAAATTCTTTCTGCAACTTTACAACTGAAAAGAAAATATATAATATTCAGTTGATACATTTGACTCAAAATCTACAAAAATATTCATTCAGATGCAGTTCTGAATCTGAATTATATATATATATGATTTAAAAAAATGTAACAAAACAACAACATATGTGTAGTTATTGAATTGTGACTAATTTATTTAAATTCAGACTCTAGTTTAAAGACTTAAATCCATAAAAGTGCTTAATTAGTTTACTGTCAACTATAGAAACATCAATTTAAAACATTATAAACTTTAAATTTTAAATAAATGTTTTTCTGTTTTTTATGTATTTGATATTTGTGCCAATAAGTATTTATTTTTTGTTACATTTAAAGATCCAATAATATTTCTCTAAAAACGAATAAGTATCAATTGAATTTCGGAAGGAGTCCCACAAAATGTTTAGCGACGTTGTTTAAGAAAAACTCAATTTCCCAGGCTGCATTTCGACGGGGGAGTGTACCGCCGCACGTGCGCACGTTGCATAGTGAGCGTGAAGCGAAGTGTATTAACCGGAGTGATTTGTGGCTTTTCCAGCGGGTCTTTCGCTCGGCGCGGCGGGACGACATGGCCTCGGAGGACGACGACGCGCTTCTGTTTCTAATCTACAAACACCTGAAGGTCAGCGGCTACCGGAGAGCCGCCAATGCGCTGGAGAAACACGTAGCTCAGGTGAGGAGTTTAACAAACACCGCCTCACAGAATCATCAGCAGCAGCTTGACTCGGTCAAGTTTCAGTTCAACTTAATGACAGCGGTCATTTTATAGCTTTTTTACGAGAAAACATGGAGGTCTTACAGATTATATAACAACTCGAATTAAATATAAATGTGACTCTGTGTTTCTGCTTCAGCTGCTCAGAGTTACATGAGTCCTGGTTCTGACCTCAGGGGCGTAGCACAAAATTCGGGGCCCTAGGTACGAATCTCCTTGGTGGGCCCCCCATGTCTACTTCATCACGCTTATTTTCCCCATGATTTAAGACAATGATAGTTATTCTAAGCTTAACTGCTATATTCAGAAAATGCCCAAGTGCTAGCGTAATGAAAGTCAAGGACAGAAATCAGTTATTTTTATTTACATAAAGACCATGATGACTCATCTGAACAAATGTATTGTAAAAAAAAAATGTCTAAGATGGAAAATGTATGTGTTTCTCCTTTAGTAAACACCTACTTATAGTTTTTTATGTTTGTGAAATCACAAACAAGGTCTTTAATGTCAAATAATTTTAGATAATTATCTTTCAGTGTAGAAAAGTGGCATTTCAGCCAATCAGACGTCGTTGATGTCAGGTAGTTTATCACTAGTGTCTATTTGTTGAAAGCTCATTCAGCCCAGCTACAGTAACAGGTTGTGTTTTCTGGAAACAGTATTTTGACTTTCAGATAAAAAGAATTAATTGTTTAAGACATTTCTACTTGTTTCTGGATTTGACTTTTTTCCTACACGTTTGAACTGAAGTCATTTTTTTTTCTTCAGCGTGAATCTAAAAAGCACTGAATTAAGTAATGATTAGAAGACAGACATTATTTAAAATCACTTTTCATAAGGCATTAAACCTTAGGCACCAACAGCAGGTCATATAATAATCAGACTCCTGTTCATCATCAATTCTGGCTTTAAAGTTGTAATCTTCACCTCCTCTGATTCATTTGACCTGTTTTAACCCTCTGTGAAATGATGACACCATTTATTGTTATTAGTTTTAGAGTTTTGAGGTCTGTTTCAGTTCACAGACTGAAAAATGTACTTTTTTAATAATCTATCAGGAATGATTCAGTGTTTTATGACTCTAACTTTGTGAAACATTAAGTTTGTTTTCAGACATTTGATGAATTTTTAACCATCGTTGTTTCTCCTGCAGTACTCCTCTTTATACCTCCAGCCCTGCTTTATTTTCTTGCACATACATGTTTAAAGAATGTGATATTTCTTTAGCTTTGCCTTCAGGAAGCTTCAGCTTCAGTCAACCACAAGTTTCATAATTCATTAGTTCACTAAAATCTATCATCGTTAATAATTTCTGACAGAACCACAGCAGTGTCACTGATCTATGACCAAACCTGCCTGACTGCTGCTGTTTGAACTCCTTATTGCACGCACGCTCTTCCTGTTGTGTTTATTATGTAAGGAGTCACATCTGGTGTGGTAGAAGCAGCTTTCCCGTTTATGTAATAATGGCTGGGTTACATGAATATTGCGTTAATATTAGATTTTATATTCAGTAAACTTTCAAAGAAAAGGTGAAAATAATGTCAGAAGCTCCCAACATTTAAAGCTGTCGTGTGTTTTAGGTGGACACTGAAGAGGAGAGTTCAAACCTACGTGACATCTACACCGGATGGATGAGGTGAGGCAAAGATGTTAAACAAAAGCAGAACTTTAAACTAAACCTGATCCCAGTCTGAGTCCGCTAACATCAGCTGATAATCTCAATCTGATATCTGGTTGTTGTTTTTTTACAGCACAGACTACAGACCATAAGTCTATTAGTTATTAAAATCAGTTCATGTGAGTTTCTGTAGAGGATCACAGAGTAGGGAGACAGTTTATCTACACAGGTCACATGGTATAGTCCTAATATCGCCAGAGTGTTTTATAAACTCCTTTTTTTAAAGAGTTGTTCTTCATAACTGCTCTTTATTGATCTCTGGTATTAGTTAAACAATGTTTATAAATTGCTGTAACGCAAACCCCATTGCATTCTGGGTTTGGCTTCTATTCCCTGCCATCCTGATGAGGATGAACTCTCTCTGTGAATTTTAAATTGACTGCAAACATTTTAGTTGGCCTGAAAGCGTGATGTTGATTTAAAATAAATCTTTGCGTCATTCAAGTTTTAACATTTAAAGTAAATTTAGCTGGCTCCTTCAGATACTGGTAGTAAATGTAGGTGTGTACGTCATTATCTCAACTCTACGTATACTCTGTCTAATCACCCTAAGCTCATCAGAGGTCAGTCAGTTACAATTGAGCTTATTTTTATTTTCTAGACTGTGTTCTCTGGCTCAGGAGGCCAAACAGGAATCGGAAGAGACGGAAATTTTAAAGAAAAGAAACGTCAAACAGGAACCTGTTGATGGTGAAGAAGAGGAGGCTGCAGGAACCAAACAGTTCATGGAGTCAGGAGAAGAAGAAGCAGACGCCAAGCCTCCGATCGGTGTGTTACAGAACAGCTTCCTCGTTTTTATTCTTCAGCCTCATTGATCTGAGCTCCTTTTTGTTGTTTTCTTTAGAGTCTCAGATCGACGTCGTTTCGTCTACGGAGGCTGAGCAGCAGCTGGATGCTAATAAAACCCACAAAATGAAGTCAGACAGCGAGAAGTTTGACTCTTCTGATGGTGAAGACGAAGGAGAAGAGAAGGAAACAAACTTTGAGAAAGAGGTGAGCATCTCGTATCACACAGGATGACAGAAGTGTTTGTGAGGTCAAGAGAGATTTTCAAATTAAGAGTAGTTTTATTATGGGAATAAATGTGAATGGCCCCAAAAGTCCACTTGGCTCAAACCTACAAGAATGAGTCCACATGAGTGTGTGTTGAATTTGTTTCCAAGGTTTGAAACATGCTAGAATCTTTGAATAATCTTTTAATAATTGTGGTGAAACTTGAATTTAATTGTTTTTTAATAACCAGTTACTGGATTTGTAGCTTTTTAGATGCAAAAACTCAGATAGTTTGGATATTTTTAATACAAATTTACAAACTTCACAGCTCATTTAAACCTGCATGTTTTATTTTGTTGTTTTACTTTTAATTTCTCACTAATTTATAGTTTTAAAGTCTTTTTTAGAGCAAAAAAGGACCTGTTGTGATCACAAGGTTATATTTTAACTTTAGAGTAAATAAGGCTCTGTTAAATAATACATTTTTGTACTCAAAAACCTTAAAAATGTACCCAAAAATGCCAAAATTTAACTTTTAGGGATGAATTATGGTCTCAGCATCAACATTTAATAATACTGGTAGTTTTTCACCATTTTACTTATAGTACTTTCACATTACGGTCCTTTGTCCTGTCATTGTTTGAATTATTTGGGTCTGAATATTGAACCCTGTGGAACTCCACAAGCTAATTTCTTCAAATTCTTTAAAAATATCTTCCTCTAAGTTTTTATGTTTTTCATATTAAAGGCTGTAAATCAAGGTTTCATCTGAAAAACTTGTAGAACACCCCGTTTTACATTTCCTGTTGGAAACTATTTAAAGGCATCTGGAACGACTCAAATATTTATTTTTAACATCATAATTGGAGTTCAGCACATTTATTCCAAAAATTAGCCTTAATATTTTCTTATACATGTGAAAATAGTTGTGCTGGTCTGTACATGTAATTCAGAAAGGATTTGTTGAGTTTAAATCATAATTATGGGACATTTATGAGAAGCTGTGAATCATGAAACATCTGTAAGTTAAAGCAGAGACAAACAGCAGCTGTAGAAACATGTTTCAAAAGTTTTTGTATGTTCAATAATTACATCATGATATAAAAATAATCCAAATCAAAGCAAGTTTCTAAAAGTCAGTGAGGAGTTTAGTCGTGCAGCAGGAAGCCGCCGTGAAAACAAACGCATAACTGGTGTCCAGCCACTGTAATAATGTGTGTGTAGACGGACAGTAGCCGTTATTGGTTCTGAAACACACACACACACACACACACACACACACACACACACACACACACACACACACACACACACACACACACACACACCCCAGTGGGCTAACATCAACAGAGAAGATCAGACGATCCAGGACCTGAAATGTGTTTTATGTCAGCCCACCGATGCAGCCGATAACACTGTTTGGTCAGACTGTGTGTGACAGAATGATAATCTTCAGAGACAAAACGTGTGTGCGTTTGCGTCGGCATGACGACGGCTCTCTGTAGTCCCGTCCACGACTGTTGGAAACCCAGAATATTTTGTGCACGACAGTAAAAGAGCTTCAGGTTTTCGTAGATGTTTGTGCAGAACAGAATCAAAAGCAGAACTTTTCATTTGACTCTCTCCAGATGGATAAATTGAAACGGACCTCTGAATAATTTACACCACCTGTTGGACACGGTGACCCTAAAATAGAAATGTGTTTTTGGTTCTTTTTCTTACACATCTTCATCTCTCTGCATGTTTTAAAAATTTAGATCTCTGCTGTTTAAAGTTCGGCGCTCAGCTAGAGCCAGATGCAGGAAATGAAGCTGGAGTTTGGAGGAAATGTGGTCTCGGTTTAGGAACTGAACCCCGTTTTATAAAATGATCTGCTTACAGACATTTTGAGTTCAGATTCCAATCAGCTGGCTTTGAAACTTTTTATTCATAAATTTCATTTGTTCAACTGCAAAACAGTAAACGAGGCACAACCAGGAGACATGAAATGAGTCGGGTTACAGACGATGTTGCCGACTTGATTTTGTTTGGGGGAACATCTGCACAGGGAGAGAGAATTCAACACAACACCGGCTGTGAGATGAGTGCTTCCACAGTGCAACTCTCAACTTTATTATTCAGTAGCGTCCCAGGACATCTGTTATTATTAAAACAGTTAAATTAAGTTTCATGTAAATGTGGAGAATTTTCATTCTCAGTTCAACCTTAAGCAGTAATTATATTGATCTAACTTTGATTATGACTTATTTGATTTAAAGTTATGATGCAACTTCTAGATTCTGGGCTTTGTAATCAAGCTGTAAAACACCTCCTGACTAGTTCCTGATCCTGGACTCTTTACATGATTAACATGTTTTCCTTCCTGCATTTATGTTTTAGGCAGCTCCTCCTGATGCGACTAACCAGGAGAAAAGCTCCAGCTCTGCCTCTTCAGACTCTGAGGAAACACCTGAACCCACTCAGGGTGACTCCAGCCCGATGGACCAGGCTGAGCCGGATCAGACCGAGGAACAACTACAGACCTCTGAACCAGCTGATTCCGCCTCAGTTGTTGAGCAGAACAACCAGGATGAGGAGGAGGATGAAGAGAGGAAGCAGGTTAGTTTCTAATTTGTCTCCTTCCTCTTGTTTTTTTTTCTGTAAGGACTGAGTTCTTGATTTAACATCTTTTGTACATTTAAGGCATCAAACTGCCGTTAAAGTCTACCTGCACCTTCGGGTTTCACCGTCACTCCCCCACACATCTCTGAATCTTTAACCACAGCTCCTACGAACACACAGGACCCACGTGCTCTCAGCTGATCCTCCAAACATCTGCAGCTGATTGTGTCCAGGACTGATGCCGGAGGAGTTTTGTTAGCTTTCAGGAGGAACCTCCTCAAGCATTTTATCTGCTGCTAAAACCGAAGTATGAAAAGTATTCCTGTGTCTGGTGGAGTTTCATTTGATCTAACATGAAGTATGTGTTTAATTGTTTACGGTCTGAAGCTGCAAACATATGGTCAGAGTGAAGTTTTAATGTACATCAACATATTTATACACAAACTTTATTCTTTATCTCATCACAGACTAAAACAAGATACATGACTATTTTAATATCTTTACTCTTCTTTTAAGGACTTGTGACAAAATAAATGAGCAGAAAGAGATTTAAAAAGCATAAATATCAGATTTCACCAGAGTTCTTCGGTTTACCAGTTTCATTCTAATGACCTGAAGGAACAATGTTTTGTTTGTACCTTCTTTCATTTCAATACAACAGAAATGCATTTTGTTATTTCTTCTCAAAGTGCAGTTTGTCTTCTCAGCATGATGGTGCTTGTATTCCCCGTTAGCTGCTGGCATTATTTTTACCGCACCTGTTTTCACCTGGAGGAGGCGTGGCTAATCTGAGGACGAGGAAGTGACGAAAAACAGAAACACTGGGACAGCTGATGCTGCCTTCTGTGGTTTTAGGGCAGAAAAGGCTGCATTTAGTGACCTTTAGAAACTGTTATCCTTTTACTTTACACACTTATTTATTTATTTTTTATAGGTTTTTCCAGTTTTAATAATTGTCTAAAAGTTTAGGCGGTAACTTTATTGTTTTAAAGTGAAGAATAACTGTAAATTCACATTAGACTTTCTGGAACCTAGACGAAGCTTTTGCAGATGCTGATCAAACTTTTGCCTTGTTTCCATCTCAGGTCACTGAAGTTTTGTCCTCAGAGGATGAGGAAGATGAAGAGGTAGCTGCTGAGGTAGAGCATACAAAATAAAAACACCTGTCTGGTTTTACAGCCGCTGCCTGCTGACATCGTCATTTTTCCTGCAGAGATCCGTTCAGGATGAGCACTTCTCTTTGGACCTGACAGCTGAGGAACCCAATGATCAGCTGACAGAAAGTGAAGCTCCGCCCCCTGCAGGTACGACCGGCCAATGATCAGTTAACATCCAGGGTTACACGCTGAATGAAATCACAAGTTGCTTTGAAACGGAGTGTGTGATATTTGAAGGAAGTCGGACAGAGGCTGTTGGATCTATTAAGGTCATTAAAAATGATTTTAAAATGCTAAAAATCATTAACGATCCCAGGGTTGTGTTCATGTTGAACTTGTAAAAAGCTGCGTGGTAAACCACATCTCTGGAGTGAAACCTCATGTTCCTCTGCTGTTCTTTATGCTTATGTACAGTTTTCTAAAAGATAACAGTAGGTACAACTAAGCTGCCCACAATTCTCTAAAACAAGAATCCCTTCCAAAGACAACTGAGTGAATCGTTTCCCTACGAGGCCCAGACTTCTGCCTGCATTTTATTTTACACTGGGCATGTTTTTCCACATTTTATTTTGCAGGAAAAAAAAAAAACAATAGTCATTTTGCTTCAAGTTTTTGGCAGCACTTTGTCTCCAGCTGTTAAAGAGCAGAATGATTTAATCAATTCATTTTATTGGGTAAAAAAGGGAACAGAAAACAAAAAGACCCAAAAGTCGATTGTGGCATTTGGAGGTTTTAACGCCAAAGCTTGTAAATAGTTGGAAGAGTCGCCGTTGAGCCCCGGAGGGAAAGCTCTGGCATATCTGTTGGACTTGCTAACGCCAGACACTTGTGTAACTTCTCAGAGGGGGTTTGGATTTCTCAGCTTAGTCGTTCCTTTCCTAACGAGCTCTAACTACAGAAAGTCAGAAACATTTTCACTGCAGATATTTTGACTCGTTAATTAATAAAGCAAAGAATAACTTTACAAACCGCACAAACCTGAGAGGAGCCCTGAGATTTTATTGCTTCCACCTGCTGATGTAATTAATGCTGTGAAAAGACTTAAGAGTCGGTTTTATTAAATACGGTCTGAGAAACATGGAATAAAAAGTTAGCTAATTCCTAAATTGGACATAAAATATTTTTATTGTCCAGCTGTCGATCAGTGTAAAATAGGGTTTCTATCAAAGCTCTAAAATGTTTGTAGACGTGAAACTTTTAATCATTAAATGAGTCGTTCCAGCAGCTAAAGCCAGTGTCTGACTGAGGCAGGAAATTAGAACCGTTTTCTAAAACATCTCAAAATGTTCACAAAGGTTCTCACTTTCTTCTCGAGTCGTGGAGGCCTGCTCTGTCACAGGAATTCTGAACACGTTTAAAACATTTACAAGACAAATTTCCTTTTTAAATAAATTAGTTACGCCTGTAACCCATCTGGAAACCCTTTATTTAGTTTTTGCAAGCCAGAAGTGAGAAACCTGAGATATTTGGGAGCGGTGGTGATCCAATAGGTCAGTGAGATTGTCCCCCGAAGACGTAATCAAAACATTCTGTGACTGAATTGCATAAAAATAGTGACGGAATATGTCCCAGAGGACCTGGACAGATGACTAGATGCCAACAGTTGCAGCTCAGAGATAACTGACCAAAAGTTGTAACATTTATCTCCGAACTGAAGAACATCCCTAAATAAATGTTGAACCTGTTTGATTTATTTATATTCATCCAGTTATTTTGATCTTTATTAGATTCAAATCTCTTTTCCCAGAGTTCCTTGGTAAAAACCTGAAGCAGAACTTTAATGAACCCCCCTCCCTCCCTCTCTGCTGTGCTTCAGCCTTCCTGCAGAGGAAACCTTGAGTTTTTATTACTCTACAGCTGGGGTGTCAAACTCATTTTCACTGAGGGCCACATCAGCATAATGGCTGTCCTCAAAGGGCCAGATAACTTAAAAATGTAACCAAATTAAATGTAAAATAAATGTAACAACTCCTTAACGTTACATAACTCTGAATGTATTACTTATACAAGATAAAACATTACAAATGCATGAACAATAGGTTTGCTTGTTGCTCTGTTAGAACATAGATCCTTTTGATTTGTCAGGTTATGAAACCCACTGAACTCCATCAATCAAGGATCAAACTATTCAAGTGGATTAAAAATACATCAAAGTTATAATAACTTTGATCAAAACATCTGTTATAGTTAGGGGTGCACACAATCTGTCATCACATGTCCTCAACGGAGAACCTGGCTCTGGTGTTTGGTCCACACATGGGGGGGGTTGAAGATGATGATTTGCTGTTGGCTCAACATTTTTCTGCTTAATGCTCAATATTTCAAACAACCTTTAACTCATGAGGTCACTCTGATGCTGAAATACAACTTTTAAACATATTTAAACCAATTCAATATTAAAAGCCTTCTACTAGTCACCTCTCCGGTCTGACAGAGCGATGACCCGGTTTCTTCCTCACTGCAGTCAGACAGCTGCAGCAGGTGAGGAGGTGTGACGATCAAGGTGTTCTGATCCTCCTGACTGAGCACCGTTAATATTAATGTTCATTAGCTCGTATAAAAGTCCAACACAACACGTTATCAGGCAGAAATTGGTTAATCTGGTTTGCCATCAGAGAAGAGGATGATCAGCTGACGGAGGGGTGGAGGATCAGCAGCTCCCCGCGCGCGCACGCATCATGGATCAACAATCGACCAGTGATCTTTTGTTCTGGTCAACTAAAATGACTGATTCTGATAGAGAGAACTGGATATGTGATGACAAAATGAACGTCTTTCTCAGAGGGGAATTATTTATCAGCAGATTGAGAGCGCGAGCTGTCGGGTCGGGGAGGAGTTGGTAAAGCGCGCGAGCGCAGCCAGCTGGACTGCAAACCGTGTCCCGAACCACAGAGGGTGATCTGTTCAGATCACGGATCGATTGTGACCTGTTGTACCCCTACTGGGCATGTGTGAGCTGCGTGCGTGGGTCAGACGTACTGTGATCGTGTGTGTGTTAAAGCGCGCGCTGAGCTGTGCGTAATGGCGCATTGCTTCGCGCATTGGAGATGCTGTGTGTGTGTGTTGGAGCGGAGGTCCTACCGTGTGTGTCCACTAGCTTCAGAGGTCACGTGATCACTCATTCACTGAGCTGCAACAGGATGTGAAGCTGTCAGATCGAGCGGTCTCCCATCGGGACCCCGCAGCGCTGGTCCACAAAGGCGCGTTTGAAATCCGGTTCTCATGAGGACCAGCCTACTGCTTGTGTGCACCCTGCCCTGTAGTGGCGGTAAGCCGTCAAGTCGCGGGTAACACAATTGACTTGCATTGTGGGAAATGTAGTTTTTGGTCAAAATACGCTTTTTACCTATTTATTTCTGAATACTCAGACCATTTAAGCTCTCGCGGGCCACATTAAATGATGTGGCGGGCCACGTGTTTGACACATATGCTCTACAGGTTGTCTGTCTTGTAATATTATCTGGGCAAAGTGACAGTTTTAGTGGACATCGTCAAATTTCTACTTGAATTCTTCAAATAATTAATATAATTTTCAGATACTGGCTTTAAAAGTCCTGAAGAAGAGGATGGAGAGGAAGAGGAAACACCTGAGGTAATCTGAAGCTTTTTGTTCCTCCAGTTTCTTTTAAAAGTCTCTAATAATCTAGTGCTGTGGGTTTTGTTAGAATAAATCATTTTAATGACTTTAGTGTTTTTGTTGCATGCCGACGTCTCCTCAGAGGACAGAGGACCAAACGGTGGAGCTGGAGCCTGAAGACCAAAAGACGCTGAGACCTCCAGAGGAACAAGCTGATGCTGCTGATCTTGTGGCTCCAACAGGTAAGACCTCAGAACCAAAACGTAACACAACCTTTACAGACATCTTCTGGTTTGGTTGACTCACATCCTCCTGCTTCATTAACATGATCTGTGCCACAGTTCTGATTTTTTTATTATAAAAGAAGCCATAATTGATTTACTGCTCAGAGAATTTTCTAGTTTCTTCTGGACTTTTAGATCAGTAAGTCCTTCACTCTCCTCAGACGCTCCGCTTCACATGGAAGATGTTTTTGTTCATCTGAATTCATCTGCTCAAAAAGCTGGACTGACTCAGTATTATACTTTACACAAAATCTTATATTTTGAAACGATTGGCACCACATTCATCTTTCATCATTTAAAAAAACTAACTTTAGATGGCTACATCTCTACTGATAATTCAACAGCAATGACATGCAAAATATTTCATTATAAAACAGATACATTGCAGTTGTGCAGTAACTAATCTCTTAAATTAAATTTTTTGTCCGTTTTATTTGTTGGCTGCAGAAGATGAAGATGTCTGCATCATCCAGAATGATGCTGGTGAAACGGTCCAGCTTCTCTCTGAGGAGATCTGTGGAGAGTCCAGAACCCCCAAGAAAAAGAAAAAGAACAAAAAAGGTGGTGAGGCGATCGCAGACACTCCCAGCATCGATGCCTCCAGCGTAGAGACGCCATGTGACACTCCTCTGAGCAGCAAGTCTAAGAAAAAGAAAAACAGAAAGACGGATGAGGAACTGGTGGAGGAAAAGGAGGATGAAAGGGAAGAGGTGGAAGATGTAGTTCCAGGGAAGAAAAAGAAGGCAAAGAAAAGGAAAAGGGAGAAAGATGACGAAAAGAAGAACGAGGAAACTGCAGATACTCCTTCAGAAAAGAAGGTTAAAGATGTTGAGGATGAGAAAACCACAGAGAATCCTGTGAATTCAACGGGGGTAAAAAAGAGAAAGAAAAAACAGGAAATGGTGTTGCAGTCTGAAGAAGCACCAACAGAGGGCGACAGAGATGAGACATCAGAGGCTACAGGTGGTGAGTCTCCTCTAGAAACAATGTTTTATTTTACCAGTCATGACTCTGAATCAGGAGCTGTTTGAATTATACAGACCTACTGTGGTTTGTTTATTTTTACTTCCTTAGATGGAAACTCATCTCTGCTCTCCTCGGCCAAAAAGAAAAAACGTCTCAGGAAGAAGCTCAGCCGGCAGAAGAGATTAAGACTTCAAATAAAAGAGAAGAGAAGTCAGACAAAGAGCAACAACCAGCCAGCAGGAAAAAACCTCACAAGGAAAAAGTCAGCACTTAGAAAGTCACTATAATCTGCACCAACACTCAACAAAAACTGAAGTGAATGTAAACTTGTTTTTCAGACAAAGAGAAGAAACACTGGAGGAGACGCCAAACGGGAGAGAAGACATGAAACGAAACACTGAGCATACAGAGAGTTCATCAAAGGACAACCAGCCTCCAAAGAAACGGAAGAGATCAGACGATCAAAGAGTCACGATGAACAACCTGAGTCCTGACTCCACTACGGTCACGAAGGAAAAGAGGAAGAAAAAGAAGGCAGCAAAAGAAAAGGAAGAAGACGATTCAGCTGATGTGAAACAACTTCCACCTGCAAAGAAAACGAGTAAGTCGTCTTTTAGTTTTTAAAGAGCATTTTTTTTATTCAGTAGGAACAAAACTGACCAAATGAATCTATGTTCACAGAGAAAGACAGAAAAAAGGTCAAACTAGAAGAGATGGAGCCGGTTGAAGAGGAACACACTCCTCCAGCTGTGGTGAGAAACATCAACAGCTTTTCTTCTACTGTGAAACAAAACGACACAATAAGAGCCAGTAAACAACCTCACAGACGTTCATGCCTATATGCACATATTTAGTGAGAAACACATTTTAGCTGAACACCATAAACATGAGAGCTGATTGGTTAGCAAGGAGGTGGGACTCATGAACAGGAAGTTCTTGTGTTTTGTGTCAGTTTTAAAGTTAATCAAGACTTCAAAATCTGTGTGACTGGCTTTATTTATCAGAAGTGATTTAACCTTAGGAGAGAGTCCGTTGTTGGGTCTGAGCAGTAAACTGACGCGTTCTTTAAATTAGTTGCTCAGGCAGACTCACAACTTTTGAGGCCTACATTCTGACCTTCAATAAATTGTCATAAAAAGGCAGATTTTTCTCACATTTATTAAAGTTTTTATTAAAACTTGTCAATTTATTTTCTCATTTCTAGAAAAAGAAGAAATCCTCTAAAAAGAATTTCAACTGATTTGGGTAAGTAGCAACTTAAAGTTTCTTAATCCATCATGATGTCTGGGCTCCTCAGATCTTCATGAACTTGTGACAATACCCCAGAGAGTCTCTCCTCAACGTGTCTGGACCAGAGACAGCATCTTACGTGTTTTCTACGCTCAGCTCAACACAGCCTCTACTAGGACATTGTAGAGCTTTATGAAGATGCTGGTTTGATTTTCCAGCAGAACTTGGCATCTGCCCACACTGTCAAAGGTACAAAAGCAGCTTCAGTGACCACATTGGCCTGCAAACTTGCCTGACCCGAACCCCAGAGAGCAGCATGTTTTAGAGGTCTCTCTGCTTCAACACACCCGATTACCTGCAGAACAGATAATTCAACCATGTGTTGGAGCAAGGAAGGAACTAAAACATGCTGGATACCAGACCCTTGAGGGCCGACTTGGTACACCACTGCCATAGAGAATCCATGGGGGATTGTAATGAAGATAATGAGACGGCAGAGCCGTAGGCTGATCACCTCCATGCCGCGCTGCACTGATTCATGCAAAAAGGGTCCAACCAAGTGTGCATAGAAATGAGCAGACTGTCCAGAAGCCTGACATTTCTATTTAAAGGTACACTAAGTATTTTGAGCATATGTGCTAATAGGACCCTAATGAAAAGTTGTTTATTCAAAAAGGGGGGGGGGTGCTAAAAACATGCCAAAACTACCTAGTGTGCCTTTAAAAGATCATTTTATATTATTTACCTAATTTTGAGACTTACCTATGCTGGATGTTATCTTCCTCAGTCTCGCCTCCAGTCTGTCAAACTGAAAACAGTATTAAATATTTTAATATGAAGTAAAGCAGCAGCATTCCTGCTTTTCCAGAGGCAATTATCTCTTTGACAGGGAATTTGTCACAGTACAAACTCTTCTTATATCTTTACTGGTGTCAGAGTCCATGAATGTGTTGACCTCGTCATAAACGTCTGTTTTATTTAGTGTCTTCTCCACAGGACATTCTCTGGTCAGATGTCTTTGGACCTGAAGAAGACCCCCCATAAAGAACAGAGAAGATTTGTTCAACATTTAGTGTTTAGCAATAACACTTTGGGCTAATACTTGTTACTTTTTCCTGACTGCTCTGATGCATAAAAACAGTTTGATCATTTTACATAAACAACAAGGTCAGACTGTTGATTATTAAAGATGGGGTAAACCCATCCTGAGCCATAAGATTTCTGAACCTTTTAGTCACTGTAGCGTTACTGATGTTTACATTTAGTCTGTTAAGCTGTGACTTTTCTTTTTTCTACGACTATGCACTTGATAAAAACCTGTTACTGTTGTCAGGTTAACTCTGACTTGTTACATTTGTTCTTGTGATATAGTTCTTTATTAAAGAAGTAATATAAGCATCTCTGGAGTGTTTTTTATGTACTTTTAGATAAGAGATAAAAACTACAGGCAGATCAGAGGTTTAAAAACACTAATCTGCTTTAACAGACTCCCTCACAACACTATGTAAATATAAACAGTTTTAAGATGATTGATTATTAAGGGAAGAAGTGATTACAGCCAGACCTGAAGAATTAAATCACTTCAATAGAACCCGTCTGACACCATGGAGTAAATGATCCACACTTACAGCGCTGTACATTCATTCACACACTGATCTACGCTACCTGCAGGCAAGGTGGGCGACTCAGCTGGAGCTGGGTTCAATCCGACAACCTGAGCTACAGTAGGCCAAAAGATCTCAAAAAGCAACACCCGGCATCCCATTTAATTAAATCTAAGAACAAACATCTAAAGCACAGCAAACGTCAGTTGGTTAAGGTCAGAGTTCATGACTGAACAATGAGTAAAATGATGTCCTGGGGAAAAGTCCAAAAAAAAAATCATTTACTCAGGTTACCTTTGTCTGATTGAAAACATTTAAGTGACAAAACAACCTAGAATGAATATTCTCACACACCAACATAATTAATTGGCAACTAAACACTTGATGTATTTTAACTTGCATTCAGACCTTCAGCATCTTAAATTAAATTTCACAGCTTCACTTCTGGTTAGTTTATGTGAATGAAACCCCCCCCAAAGCCTTGAAACTGTCTGCTTCTTCCGCTCACATCTCTAAAACAATTGAACAGGCTCTGCATTATATTTGATGCTGGATTGTGATGAGTCTGTAAAGTCACTGAATATCGCAGACAGCTGCCTGATTGGGACGCGTCTGTATGCTGCAAATTACAACAAGCTCCATTAGAGTGCAAATCTATGTAATCTAACATTTACTTTCCTCGCTGAGACGAATGAGAAATCATCCACGAGAATGATTTTTAGCGCGGGAAAACGATTATATATAATTACAGGAGGAAAAAAGGGAATCGAATGTTGGTGGGAGGAGAGCAACGCTAAGCATCTGAGCCAGAAAAAGCTTTACTGTCAAAAGACTTGGCCCAAAGCAAAGGACCCCGTTTATTAGGGAAAAGTTATTTTTCCATTTGTGTAAGTATACCCAGAGGTGAAGCTGATACTGCAGAGCAGGGAAATCCCACGGTAATGAAAATGTGCTCTCATAATGAACCCTTCTACCTGAAGCTAACTATGTAGTGGGTTGTTTTTCTGCTAAATCAACAGCTATTTTCCAGTCATGAACATCCAGAATGCATCACTTTGCTGACGGGTTTCTTTACACAAAAACACTTTAACGTGCATTTAAACTGAACACACACTGCCTGGATTAGATAAGAGCAGCAAGAATGAAATAAACTATGGTTTGAACAGCCTCATTCTTTAGTTAAACAAGAAAGCTAAAATATCTTAACTCATGTTGGTCATCTAATAATATCATTACCTCAAAATCAGAGTCAAATAAAGGCATTAAAATGTAAAGTTCTGTTGTCTGCAGCTCACTTTTCACATTTGAGCAACTAAAGTTTTCTGTCTCCATGGTAACTGGCATCCGAACAGATGTTTCCAGATGTTCACACAACAACCAATATACAAATCTGTGTCCTCTGGAGCAAAGCAATGTCAAAACCATGATAACAGGAAGTAATTAAAGCTTATTTCACATCGCTGTGGTTTATCAGCTTTAGTCTTTATGCTCTGAAACACAAAACACCTGGCAGCCAGTCTGAAGCTAAATGTGATACAATCTGACGAAACAGCAGCAGTGTGTGGAGTTATTCAGCTAAATAATGCAAATACCAAGAGTTTAACTGTATTCTCACCTTTTAGACGACACTTCCTCCTCATCCTGCTGACAGCTTCACATTTATCATCGCCAACTTCTATTTTTGGCGTATTTTAGCTGCAAAGAAAAGAAAGAGGAAAATTAAAACAAACGTAATTTTTCCTCACCAGATTGTTGTGAAAATTATTTCCTTATGGATGAGAACTGCTTTAGTTCTCAGACATTTAGTAGCTACAACAGTAATGATCATTTTTACACAGAAACACTTCAAAATGGCCCAAAAAATCCTATAAAACAGTAAATCTAAAGTTTAATTTACATCAAAACACATTGGTGTTTCTATACTTCATACAAGAGTAAAGAAAAACATTTTTACCACTTCAATATAAAAACATCAACCTCAGAAGCTTTACAACAAACAGACAATACTGAGCTAGAAAAAGGTTTAGTGAACAAAGTCAGAATTTGATGAAAACCTCACTGACCTGTTTGGCACAGGCAGACGATGACCAACTTAGTGATCATTAGATAGGTAGAGGAAAAACGCTTTAAGTTAAGCAACAGACACCAAACTGTCTGTAACCAGACAATATTCATTAAAGCACCTCAGAGTGCAAAATAAATCAGCTTAAGAGTCAAGAATTTGGCACATCACTCAAAAAACACCTTTAAATCTGTTACTTAACAGTTTATCAGTTAATACTTCACTATGTTCATTATGTCTCTGTTTATCAGTTAGCTACGCCTTCTAGAAGTTTCACTCATTTAGCTTTTCAGAGATACATTTTAACATCTAAACTCTGGGAGGTTACTTAATTTCCAGGTTCGAGCTCAGACTTTAACACGTTTTGTTTTTAGTCACTTGAGTTTTACATGTTGCATTCACGGGCGCTCACTCAGATCACATGAAGTGATGGATTGTAGGAGACTTAAAAAGAGAAGTCAACATGCAGAAGTAACACAAAGAAAAGATGAATAAAACAAAAGGTTTAATTTCACCATTAGGGAGTTTGATTTAATTTATAATGTCAAATCAACTGATGCTCTGACTTGGATGCGATTGGTTCAACATTACTTTTAAATGCTTTCTTCTCTTTTCCAGCAGGGGGCAGTGTTGGCATGCGTTACTTTGAGCCACCAGCTACCTGCTGAGGTTGAATTGTTTGTCTTGCTGAATGAGTTTGCAGCCTGTCATTAGAGCAGCCATGCAGAGAGGAACAGTTTGTCTGTCACCAGCTCCTGTGAGCCTGCTCCGAGTTCAGCTTCCCCTCAACTCCTCCGTTTGGAGCCGTCTGCGTTTGTCCTTGTTTGTGTTTGTCTGCTCGCCTCGTGCATCACAATCTCTCAGTTTAAACTGCAGGCATCGCGCTGATGGAGTCATCAAGCTGTTCATAAATATCTGACGCTTTTTTATCATTACAAGTGACAGAGTGGATCACTGTAATAAAGCTTTAGGTCTGGAGTGGACTATAACTTAGAAAATAAACATCAACAAGCAGCTTCATGTGTCTCCTCCTTACATCATCTGAGATAAAAACATTTACTTGAATGCATCAGAGACGACTTTAAACTCTGATCTACAATCAACACCAGCAGCTTTGCTGTGCAGAATGAACGAGTCTATTAACTAATAACTGGCTCACCAGCATTATTAATTTGATCTCTGATGGCTTATGGCTCATTTACACCCATCTTAAAGTGTATAGATGACTGAGGGGTGCACAATTCTATTGACATGCCATTTGTATTGAGCCTAACTTCACTCAGGAGGGAAAGCATAGCTCGCATTACTGGTTTACATTTTTCACTTTGAACTGAGAAAGCTCCTTGGATAAGAAACAAAATGTTTTCAGCAGAGTAAACAAGTTCAGTTACCTTTACTCCTGAACCTAGACTAGACCAGATTGTTTGACATGTTTCAGAGAGCGCCCTCAAGTGGCAGCGACATGCTGCAGCATAAACAGAAATAAACAACAAGCATCAATGAAATGTACTCACACAAGTACCCAAAGTATTAAAAAAACTTTTCAACTGTCATTTGAGTACCTTAGGTAACCGATGTCATTTCATGGGGCAGAGTACTTCTTACCAACATGCAAACTTCACAAAAGTACAGCTAGCTACAACTAAGCTCGATACTTCAGGTATACTCTATTATAGCCAGTCATGAATTTGGAAGTCAATTATAGAAAAACAGACCACTCTTCTAAGTGATTATTAGCCCCTTTGAGCTAGATTACACCTGACTCCTACATCAGATTGTGCAGAAGTCAATAATATTTTCATATATTGCGAGCAGATGTGACCAGAAAATGATCACTGCCCAAAAGCGACCAATAGAACCAAACCAGGTGAGTAAACCTGCCGCCCTGCAGCTCTCCTAACAGCATGGACCCAGAATCAGGGTTTTTACTTTAGTTTTTTACCTGTCTGTTTGTATTCTGCTGCAATAAACATGTTTTGCAGGAATCAGCAGTCAGTATTCAAATGTGCAGGAAGCAAAGGAGCCATATCAACACACAGCACTCCCCTGAGCCTGTCACAGATTGCTCACGCTGCTTTGGGAATGTGTTTTTCTGTTTCATGCGTACACCTTCAGCTTAGACTATATGTGTTATTACCTTTATCAGAATCTTCCAGCTCCCCACGTATCCCATTTATAGTATATGTGGATCAGTGACAGCCCAGTCTATAATAAACCTGTTTATTTCTGAATAATCCCTGAGCTGCAGCAGCGCTGTCCTCTCGGCTGATCCGCTGTGGAGCGTCTCCTCCGCCATACATCTCTAAAGTAATGGCTCTTTCTGTTAGGAACGAGATGAGGCGGGGGAATGTGTCTGCCTCTGCAAGCTAATCAAGCTGTCAATCCGATTGTGCGTTTGCATCGTTATTGTTCAGCAGAGACTGAAATCAATTTTACAACAACTGCAGCAGGACGGTAAAACCAGCAGCTGTAGATTGTCCTGCGCCCAGCATCTTCTGAAGAAAAAAAAAAAAGATCTAATATCAAAGTAATCAATGAGTTACTTTCCCCTCTTCTGGAAGCACTGGATGGAGGAGAATGTGGTGTGAAATACGCAGTGAAGTGCAGTGATACAAACATCAGGATAAAGACCTGCCTGAGCCACGATCAGACGGAAATAAATTCACCTTAAAAAAGTGAAAATGTTGGCAGAGCTTCATCTGTTTAGCCACAGTTATGTTTCCTTTGGCAAGTCAAAACACCATCGAACCAGGACTTTTGATTTCAAAGCTAAAATGAGAACATTTTTACGCTCTAAGATGATTAAAGCATGTGCTTTATAAGCATGCATTTCAAGAAACTGCTTATTTTCCAGTAAATGTTATCAAACAGAGACACAGTGATGAGCTCAGGAGCAAATAAAAGATGTGTTGCCTTTATATCTTTGATAAAAGAAATTCTGTTATCCTATTATATTTATTTTATGAGTACTGAAGTTTGAAAACACAGAGATCTATCCACAAAAAAGTTTAAAACATCCAACATGAATTTAGTTCCAGAAACTTGAAATTGAATTTACATCCATGAATAATGAGTCTAGAACCAGTATCTCACTGGGCTGTGGCTGCTGGTTGTCAAAGTCTCTTACTTAAGTCTCAATTTATTAGCAAATGATCCTCATTTTATTTGAAGTTTGGTTGCTAACCTCTCCCAAAGTTATCTCCCGTTTATCACACTTTCTGATTCTCTGTGTACTTTTAAGACTTTTACAGATACATAGGGTTTTATTCAGGTCGGGGACTGAAAGGTCTTTTGAACAATTCATTTAAAATCCAGATCAAACTGACAAAATAAACTGGTCTACCTCACAGTTCAGGGAAACTACAACAGCCAAATCCAAAACATATCTGAGTCTGACACCTCTAAATATATAAGATGGCAACAAAAACTTTTAATAATATCACTACAGAACAGGCTTTTTTTAAGGGACTTAATCAGAACTAATAAAACATTTTGAATCGACACTTCAAAAGAAGCAGAATCTACTTTAAAAAGTTCATGCTTCCTGATTAAACGTTGGTTTAGTGATGCTGTGAGACTATTTTACTACACTAACAGCAGTCATTATTTAAATAGATGATCCAAACTCAGCAGCACAAAAACACCAGAATGTTTTAAAGTGCCCATGACATCAGTTTCCGTGTTTTCTGACTTATCTATCATGTTGCAACGTTGAGTTCTCACCTTAAACCTGCCAGAAAGAGCAAAAAACGGCGTCCATCTGTCTCCTAGTACAGCCAGTGAGAAGCTCTTCCAGATTTCAGACCCAGGTTTCAAACAGTTTTTTTCACTCCAGCCCGCTATGAGGTCATAGTGATCCGGACTTGCTTATATGGTCAATTCTCCTCCCACATGCACGTTCACGACACCTGGAGCGAGGCAGTGCCGCCGCCATTGCCCATAGACCATGTAGTGTTTAGTTTCAGTTTCGTTTCTCTTTCACGTGACAACACTGCCCCCTGCTGCAGCAGAAGTGTCAGGCTGCCAAATAAGGAGAAACCCAGCAGAACCGGAAGGTGGCGCTTTCTTCTGATCTCTGAGTTGCTCGTTAGGAAATAATTACAGCGTATTTTGAGTTATAATGGTGCAACGCTAATCTAGAGGCATCAATGATTACACCTGTTTAATATAAAGTGATTTAAATATGGAGTCACAGGCACTTTAACATTCAACTGCAAGACCCAGCTGCTTCAAAAGCAAGAAGATCAAACAAAAATACACAGAAGTCAAAAGCAACTTGTTTAGAAACGCTGGTTACAAAAGTAAATTTAAAGCTCAGTTTTTCATAAAAACGACTCACGGATCAGCAGTCACTAATCATCAGAAAGGTGAGAGACAGAAAACATCCGAGGCTTTTTCTCACTTTAGGAGAGAAAGCATCTTTTCTCCCTTCATACAGTCTGTACTGAGATCTTCACCTGCAAGTAAGTTCTGACAAACTACAGACCTGCTGGTAGTTTATCTGTCTGCAGCAGACAGTCGGGTCCAACTGTAGAAGCCTCACAGACTAAAAGCTTTTCATCTGCTTCCTCTAGATATTAACATAAAAAAAGCCTGGTTTTACTACTCAGATTGCTTTCCAGGAATTAATTTTCACTTATAAAGCCACTTATAAAACACTTAGAGCAGGTTTTTGAACAGGTTAAATCAAGAGACAAGGTCAGGCTGACCCAGACGATGCAGATGGTATTTTACATGAAGAAAATGTCTCAATGTTCACACTGAATCAAAATTTACAACGCTATTTTAAACTTAAAAAAGAAAAAAAGATACATATATATATACTCCTGGTATTAGAGCATGTGATTACTTTACAAACTTGTCCTAATCTTTTTGATAAAGCAGTTTAACATACAAGTATTATTATTTATAGTGATGAACCGATTCTGGCTTTGAAGGCCGATACCAACTAGAGTTGGGCGATCAGACGAATGTATCGACCATCGGCGATGGGCTCAGCCAATCGCCTCCTGTTTTTCAAGAACGATTTATTCGTCCCACTATATATTAATTTCTTAATTATTAACGTTTGGTTGAAGTCAAAGGACGCAGCCCACGTAAAAATAATAAATAATGCTCTTTTTAAACGTTACACGCAAACTCCTCCCAGCTGCAAGCAGCCGCTTCCTTTTTCCTCCTCCTCCCCCCGAGAGCTGGCGGAGCAGCGGTGTTTACTCACTCCGTAGCAGACAGACAGAGAACGGCAGCAGCTTGTGTTAAGAAAATAAATGTATCTAAATAATATCTATGGTGTGGTGGGGAGGAAACCATCAGAGACTGGCTTTTTTCCAGTTAAACCGTGTTTATGCGTCGGCTACCGGTGCTAGGAACATTTAGCGAGTCATAACACCGATCTGGTGTTCAACTGTCTTCAGCTAAGTCTGATAAACGACAAAAACAACATGAAACTAAAACTGAAATACGAATAAAAAACCCTTCAGTGAACGTCGCTTCCATAAAATAAATCTCCACTGCAGTTTGAAGTCTTTTTGAGCGATTTTGGTGACGGAGCAGCAGCAGCTAGCTGCTAGCTCTGTGTTAGCTTAGTTAGCACACAGCAGAAGGGTAAACACTCGATGTCGGAGCTCTTTGCTGCCACTATACGTCTGTTTAAAGCCAAAGTAGCCCCAAACAGGCGACGCTGTGTTTTTTTACAACTATTTCCTCAATTTTGGGACTTCTGAGTTCTAATTTGGCAAATCCATCAGTGTGTGTTTACATTGCTCCGCCCGCAAATATGTCAACATGTCACCTGCACGAATAAATCGCCCATCGTCGATTTTTGGACTGACGATGGACGATTGGAAAAAGTTACACATCGCCCAACCCTATTACCAACTTTTGATTTTTTTTCTTTTACAGCTCTGACCCTCTGGTTCTAGATTTGTTTGATTACAGGTTATCTCAAAGAACTATAACTGAATAACTACTGGTTATCTTGTAGAAGTAAAAACTCATTTGTTGCATGAATTTGCATTTTGCTTTTGTGATGGATAGTTCAGTGACTGGGGAAAATGTCAGAATTTTTAATGCTGCTTGACAATGGTGAGTTAATGAACCTCTCCAAAAAACATCAGAGTTTAGTTTTTCAGACTGACCTGATTTTGATCCACAGACACATTTTTGTGACTAATTATTTTATTATTATTATTATAATCATTATGCAACTGGCTTCAAAATATTTGAGATGCATTTAAAAGATCAACTGGTGATTAGAATTAGCCAACATTCAGGTCAATCTGTAATTCAAAGATCTGATATTTTTGGGTCTGTGAATGCACCATTGCCAAGCAGCAATAAAAAAATTGCTACGCTTTTCTCGCTGCTAATTAAAGCTAGCAATAACAGATCTTCCATGTGGACGTTTTTATTTCTAGGATCATAATTTTCAAGTTAATTTAATTGTTTTTAAATGCCTCACCTTGGCTTTATGTTGCAATATTGTATGAAATGTTAGATCTAGGGATGCACTGAAATGAAAATTCTTGGCTGAAACCGAAAACCAAAAATGAGGAAACCCAGGCCGAAAACCGAAACGCCAAAAGAAATGATTACCGGTATGTAAATTAGTAGAACCGTAGCATTTATGGCTATGATGTGTACTAACCTCACTAAAATCAAGGACTTGGAGCTGTGCACCGTTCCAGGGCTCTGCAGCAGAAGGAGCAAACTGAAACGAGCCGCTGTGCAGACGACTTGTTTCAGTCTGAATCGGCTCAAAATCACGAGCAGAGACAGTGAAATAAGTCCACACCGCCGACATACTGCTCTTATCCTTTGATTGCGTGCTCGCTGCGCTATTTGCTCGCGACATCACACATTTCGGCATGTTGTTCTGGTGATTTAGGTGTTTTGGTGAAAACCGAAAATGCACTCCTGGGGCATTTTTGGCCGAAAAACTTCGATGTATCCCTAGTTAGATCTGATCATCATCTCAGTCTCAGTCAGAAAGGCAGCAGGAAGAAGGGATGCTTGGGCAGTGCAATAATCACAGCATGTAATGTGTTTTATAAATTTTGGCCATTTAGGGGGGGGGTTTAAATAACAGTACAAAGGACCCAGTGTGCCAGATCATAACCTGGGAAGTTGACGGCTCCGTATCAGAGCACTGGTAATGATTTTTGGACAACTCGGCTCTTAACTTGATGAAAAATTGTCAATCGATCTTTTCATTTTCTCTCCTCATCCATGCTACATCCACTATCTGACTAGTCTAGCCTACTCACCTCTGTCTGACGGTAGCGCACAAACATACAGGAAAATCTGGACCACAGCCAATCAGAGGAGGGGCCTGATCTGGCCTGCAAGCTGCATATTGTCCCCCTGAGCTGTAATTCTTTCACTAAATCCATGTTGCTATTGCGAGTCGGCTGTCTTTACATTTCCGTTTTGGAGCGGCGCGCTCTGACGGCTCTCCCCAGACCGTGGACTCGTTCATAGCAGCCTGACAGATTAATCTTGAAGCATTAAAAATGCAGAGAAAATGTAGTAAAAAAACAATTACATTAGAAAATAAGAGAATGAAAGAAGTCTGTCTATTTCTTTCTATAGCGTTTGATATTATTGAACAGTTCAAAGACTTTGGAGGAACTTTGGCACATAAGGGGAGAGAGCAAAAGCCCAAATTGGATTAGTGATGGGTTTCATTTCCAAGTATAATGTAGATGCCACTTTAAAGTTTACTTTGCAAAAAGAAGCCTTGTGTTAACCTTGTCCAGAGGCAGCATCACCATCTCGGAGCTCTGAGGCATCTGGGAAATGTGTCAGAAGAATCAATTTTCTTGGTCTCTCGAGGAAGAAATGGACCCCGAAGATAAAAAGAACCATTCAAATTGTCCTCAGCAACAAGTCCAAAAGCCGTGCTCTGTGAGGAGTTGTGCTATTGCCTTTGGTCAGGCTCATTTACACCTCTGTGATGGCAGCATCAATGCAGAACAGTACATTAAGATGTAAGAGCAACACATGTTGCCTTCTGGAGATGTTTTCAGGGAACTTTCATGCATTTTCCCCACAAAAATATGAATATGTTCTGTTTATTCTGTCTGCAATTAACAGAAAGTCAGTATGAATAAGAAGCAAGCATCTTTCATAGTTCTAACTCTGAATTAACTCATTTATAGTATGTGGTTTATTGAACACATTAGTTTTTATAAAGGAAGAAGTTTAGAAAACCATCTATGAACATCTTACAGTATAATCCACACAGATCAAACCAGCAACGCAGGTTAAACACATTAACATTATAAAACATTAAAAAACCAAAAACATTCTTTTAACATTTTATACTGAGAGCACAAACTCTGCAAAAATAAATCTAACTACCCAAATCATCCACCAAGAATACTAAAATTAAACAGCTATTGTCCAATAATATTAATAAATGCAAATGTGCTCAAAAAGGTGTTAATAGAAGTTTATCAAATTATACATCACATTTGCGAATCTTTTCCAACTTTGAGGTTTAAACCTAATAAATTTCATTTTATAGAGAAATTTAAAAACCTTTCAAATTTCAGGATATTGTTCAAGTCTAGGCCACATTTTGGGGATAATAAGCTCCTTTCTGTGAGTCATCAACACTTCGTAAATTGAGAGTAAAACATGCTTTTCTGAGTCTCTAAAACTGTTGGTACATGTCCACAACAGCTGATTCTTTTTGACATTGCACTGCATTATTTGGTGTCTCTGATTTGCTCTTTATAGCAGCTGGATAAAAACTGCAACCTGCAGGCGTTACTTGCATCATTTAGCAAAACTGGTACCTTAATAGCAGAACATCAAAGGCTCACTGAGCTCTGTAATACACTTTTTACACTCCATTTCCTATCGTCTCTTGTCTGTCTCCCCTTTGTGTCTTCATGCTGCCAGACATGTAAGCAGAGTATAAATCTAATCATTGTCTGTGTTTTAACTTACATGAAGTCAAATATTTCAGCTTTGGGCAACGTTTTCAGTCATATTTGAGTTAAAATTCTAGTTATTTAATAAGTACCAGTAAGTTATTCTTTTGGAACTAGAGGTAGAGTTTGGGTTAGGTACAACAAGCTGAATATCACAAAGCTGCCTGGGGAAAGAAGTTGAAGAGGAAAGGCAGCTCACAGAGCAGCACTAACACTGACTTTTATTGACTTGGAGGATATTTACCAGACCAAATAAAAAAAGAGGAGGTTATTTTCAGCTGTAACTCACCACAAATGGTCCTGAAACTTTAAGAAAATCCTCAAAATGTTCTCATCCCTCACAGCTCTGATTGGGATCTTCTTGGCTCTGAAAAGCAATGATTAGAAAAAAATGGATACATAAACCTAGTAGGCAGGAACAAAATGAAAAAATACCACATGGTTATGATATTTCATACAATAAAATTGAAAAAAAAAAAATTACATGGCCTATTAAATGTATTTATTTAAAATCCTATTCAACATTTAAAAATAAATTGATAATTCATATGTATAATTAATAATAATTAAATACCTGATTGTTATTTTGAAGATGGTGCACAGATACACAACATTAAATAAATGTTATATACCGGTAATTTAAAAAAGTGTAATCACCCTTTAGCTATGGTAAATGCCTAATGTGAACTCTTGTGTCAGCTTGATTTCCAAGTTCAGACGTAATAGATGATAAACAAAATATAAACAAAAATATAAAAATATTAGAACATGAATTCAATATAAAAGAACGTGCTTTGTTGGAAATAATGTTCTGCATTTAGTGAAGCTTGGAACTGACGTGCTAATGCTAGCTAGTTATTTCGAGCTGTTCTCAACAATGCTAAACATGCTAACTACTTGAACTTGTTGAAAACGGGGGTTGATAGCCCTGTTACCTTAAAATCCTTGGTGTTTCGCCCATATAAAGTACATTTTAAGTATTTTAGTGAATACGGTTGAGTAATTTTCAAAATAGGGGTAATGTTTGAAGAGGGCGAAGTTAACTCGTATAACTTGCACGGCTAGCTAGGATGCTACTTCCGGTCTACTCTACGCCAAAGCGCCATAATGGTTAGACTTTTGAGAACTTGACTTTCAATTTCAAATAGAAAGAATCGGTATCCAGTCAGGCACCTCAATAAACTATTAAGAGAATTTAAATGTCTACAAGATGGATATAGAATGCTTTAACCCACCAAATACGAACAAAACAACCTTAAAAGCTTAAAATTTAAACCTAAGGAGTTTGCATTAATAAAATAATACTTTAAAAACCACTTTATTAAATACATTTGGCGATAAATTAAAAAAAAACTATAATAATTTCAGGTGTGCAAAAATAGTCAATTTTCTGCAGACATTTTATACATTGACAATTTTACACAAACCACAGTTTCAACCGAGAAAATGCTTAAAATACTCAGTCAAAATGATAAACAGATGATTCATTTTTTATATGAATCAAATAAGACTATAAAACACACAGTACCTGTGAAAAACGGAGAAAAACCCAAGTTTGGGGACTTTGAAAATGGCTTCGTTCAAGTCAACAGACATCATGAAATGTGCCCACACTGCCACCTGCTGTACGGAAGAAACAATTCACCAGCTACACAGTTATCCCAATAGAAACAAATACTGGAAATAACTAGAAATATACTAGAAATAAACTACTAGACATCAAATGTGTTTGATATTATTTGGAAAAAATAAAACATCAACAAAGTTTTGTCTTCTTCAAATCAGAGAAAAATATGTTCATATTTCAAAATAAAAGCCCATAGATAGTTCATGTTAATTAAATTCTTTTACATAAAATATTAATCCAATATAATTTAACAGACGCAGTGTTGAGGTTTATTTACTCAGATGTGTGTTGCTTTTATTTGTTTGTTTAAAATAAATAGGTTTTTACTTGTACTGTGACTTAAGTTGTGTTTCTAAATAGCATGGTTTATTTATTTTTGGAAAAGAAATTTTAAAACTGAAAAGAATTGCTGGCCAAAATTCACTTTAACATAGACATCAAACATGAGTTTTAACAAATTTGAGGTATTTGACCATTTTTACTGATATCCCAATTAAATTCTGGTATTAGACTTTCAAAAGGGTGATCACATTTCACTTTTAGACCTAATATTGACAATTTATATGTTTTTAGAATTGATTTCAACTCAGAAATACTCACTGGATTGTCCAGGGATTATTACAATCAGGTCACTGATATCAAAGCAGTTAATTTTCTGTGGTAGAAACATGGTTCTGACTTCTAAACTGTTATAGATTTTGTTGCAGTTTAGTTTTCTAGGGTTCATCCAAACACTAACGCTGAACTACATTTAAGTAAGTCAGAAACTTCTATAAAAGTTGACAGTATCTGTTGTCACTTCATCATGTCTACACTGCAGATATTGCTACGGCTTGATCGTTATGATCTTCATGTCAGATCAGATTGTCTCCATCTCCTTCTTCATCCCAAACCTTTCCTGGTTTAAAACGTATCCCTCTGTTCCACTTTGATCCCCATCTTCAGCATCCTGCCACCTAAAAAACCCATCCCTCCACTCCGTTCAGCTTCCTGAATTAGTCTGAGCTCCATATCTCACTTTTACCGTCAATCACCAGCAGAACTGCAGTCGTGGCTCCAGCAGACCGGACGCTCCACTTTCCACCTCAGGCAGCGAAACTAATTAATGTCTGACAGTTTACCACAGAGCTGTGTCTCAACTTGGTAAGCTGTGTTTTTATTATCCTCTCCCCTTGACCACAAAACAATCTCACTTGTTGACCCGTGTCAGCGCAGGTCAGACGGAGGAGAATCGCTGCAGGATCCCTCAACGCTGCAGTGATTCATTGGTCTCCAGTCTGTCCAAATCAGATTGTGTTTGTCCTTGTTTGTGTCCACAAAAAGGCTATATGGAGTCTCTGACATGGTTTATCTTCACCCCAAGGGCAACTTTGCATTTTTTAACTTGAGATTGAACACACAGAAAACCCCTGAGAGGATGTGAGAATTTAAACTTCCAGTGTGAGCTTCCCCAACTGAGATGTGACCAGACACCAGTGACCCTGGTGGCGCTGCTCATAACAGCGTGAGTCTGTTCTATTTGCTTATGAAATGTGTTTTATTGTTCCCTGATGAGGCCTCCAGCTCGGTGGCATTTAGAAAACTGAACATTTTCACAGCTGATTCCGGCTGGTGAACAGAACAGGGACGAATCAGGAGAGTAAAATTTGGGTTTGGTGCATTTTAGGGACAAATCAGCAAATCACTGCACCCTCTGATCATCATCTTCTTCTAAAAGATGGAAAAGCCTGAATTTATTTCAGATTTTTCAGTTTTTTTTTTATCATTTCCCCTTCAAACAAGATGTTTCCTCTACAACCACCAAACAATGAGCACAATGAGAATGTTTGGCATTTGTTTTAAGTATTTTTAGCTTTAAAGAATCTAACACAATGATTAAAACAAACACATCTTACACAAATTCCAGTCAACAAAAGGCTCAAATGATTGTATTAATGGAATTATTGAGGGTAGAACGCCCCTTTGTTACGTCACAACTGCAGATTTTTAAAAAAAGCCTTTTCAGAAGTTTTGCTGAAAAGTGGCACTTTTGACTATAAAAATGGTTTAAAAAATGTATTGTAAAACAAAATTCCCTCAATAAATATTTCAAATAGTATTTTTGGACAGCATTTTATTGGAATAAAAAAAAACTGCAATTTGCTCTTTAAATAGATTTAACTAGTTAGATTTGAACCATTATAAGCTTTATTTTCTTTTATATTAACCACTGATTATGTTCTATTAAGTCATTGATTTAACAGCATATGTTTTATCATACTTATTTGTGTGATTATAAAGTGTTTAAAAAAACAAACAGAAATGTCTAAAATTTCGGCCACTAGGAGGCAGTATAATCTCATCTTTCCTATAATTAAGAATCAATTAGGGAAGAAAAATCTATCATTTTAACACTAATTTAATGTGGCAAAGCATTTTTTGACCAAGTATTCTTTGGATTTATTTTGTAAAGTATTATTTTGACTTGTTATTACTTTTAATAAACAGAAAGCTAACATTACCCGCAAAACGTTTTTTGCTGTCGGATCTGAAACTAAAGTGAGAAGAAGGATTTACACAAGAAAGTTAAGAATGATTTACAGATGAACAGTTAATAGGATGAATGATCAATCAGTTAAACAAACAATAGGTGAACGATTTATTCACCCATTCAATTAATCAGCTCAACAATTAATCAATTAGCCAAACAAAATTAGTCAAATAATGAATCAGATTGGCCATTTGGTCAAATGGCTTAGCAATTATTTAGTGGAAGTATCAATCAGCCTAAGAATTTAACTGTCTAATGAATAATTGGTTGAACAATTAATCTAATTAACTGGCTAAGTGATTAATTAGTCAAACTATCAATTTTGTAAACAACTAATCAGATGAATAAGTAATTGTTTAAATAATGAATGAATCAAACTATTAATTGGTTAATTTTACCCCTTTATAAATAATCAGTCATCAGCTCTGTTAAACCGAGAACCAGTTAGTTCTTACACACGAGTTCTGTCTACATATATTTAGTTAACTATGTTTTTTTACATGTTTATTAATAGGTACCAAACCTATTTGCTGAGATTTGGATAAACATTGTGGTTTAGCAGCTTCCTGTTTCCTGGCCGTAGAAACACCTCCCCTGAGATTAAAGACTAAAAATCCTCACAGAAATCAGACGGGAAAAGATGTTTTCTAAAGATAAAAAACTGTGTTCTCTCTCCAAAAACCAATTTTTGCTTCAAAGAACGACTTCAGTATAAAAACAGCAGGTACCAGATTGTGACTGAGCCACATATTTGACCTCCAAATTCAAGTGAAGCGAAAATCTGCCGCCATGTTAGCTAAACGTAGAGCAGCGCTCGAGGCCAAAACACGGTTGAAACTTTGCTTATTTGCAGTAAACATAAAGTAAAAGTGAAGATTACAGGAATGCGTGTAGCTTTGCTGAGAGGAAACATTGGAGATCAACAAAGCTGGTAGGATTCAACCTCAGGGGCGAAGCTGAAATCAAAGTTCCCAGAGTGCAATAAAATACAAACATTTCATATCACATCCAAAAACCTTTAATCTGCTGCGGGAACAGCCTCTGCTCTTCTGGGTTGAGATTTTCCAGCAGATTTTGAAAGCTGACAGCAACGAGAGCAGCGTCGAGGTCAGTTATTGATGTTGGCTGAGAGGATCTTGTTTCAGTCCATCTCAGAGGCGCTGAACGGAGCTGAGCTCAGGGCTGTGAAGATCAGTCAATTCCCTCAACTAAACTGAGAAATGGATTCTTTATGGACCAGTTTTGTGTACAGAAGACGTGTTAAGGCACGGAGCAGCTTTCACTCCAGGGACCATCCATAAAAACGTGCGTTTGTTTAAATCTGTGGTGTATTTTTAAGATTTCCAGGACTGATTCAGGATGCGTTAAAAGCACAGAGGGTCCACAGTGAGCTGAGCTGTAACAGGTGATGTCAGGGAGCACAAACAGGACAGAGGACCAGATTCAGGTCAGGGTGAAGAACAAGATTCAGGTTTTCTAAAAGTCAAGTCAAATAGAGAGAATCATTCAGTGGAAACATCACGAGGGAATCTGGTATTTGATGCAGAAAGAGGAGGAAGATGGATGAAGATCCACTGGGGAGCTCACACAGGGGAAGTGTTGCCCTGCCTCACCTTGACAGCTTCCTGCTCTTCTGTGAGTTCCATTTCATCTGTGACATTTACTTTTTTCATGAAAACTTTCTTTCCTCTACAAGTGAATATACAGTATTTTAGGATTTATTATCTTAATACGCCTGTCTTTATTCCATCAGGTCATGTTGTTAATGAGATTTATGAGACCTGAAGGGAAGAACTCACCCTGACGATGATGCAGGGGGATGTTGGAACGTTGCGTCTCTGGATCCAGCACCAGGATGGCCGAGTGGTGAAGGCGTTGGACTTAAGATCCAATGGGCAGAAGCCCTCGTGGGTTCGAACCCCACTCCTGGTAGGAGAAACAACCTGACTGTGTCTGACATGAGAAAATTCCAAGATTAAGACAAAAAATCTCCAAATATACAAAGAAATCTAATATGGTAAAGAGTAGGGATATTTGTTTTGAAATGCTGATCTAACTAAATGTAAGGGACTGTATTATTATATGGGGGGGGGCTGTGGCTCAAGAGGACAGTTTTCTGCTGATTAGAAAGTGAGCGGTTCAATTCTCCAGCAGGACACGTGATGAACCAGCCTTAGGGAGGATACTGAACCACAGAAGTTGCCAGGGCAACGTCCAATTGGCAACTGCTCCACAGGGACAGGTCAAATGCAGAGGACCAATGTCCCAAAGATCAATTATTATCAAACAATTTGCACTTGAATTGAATTACTCATACCTTAATCTGAACATCGCAGCAAAAACATGTTGATTTCAGAGTTTAGTTCATCAACTATGATCAAAATACGGTGACCACAGTGGACCATCTTAATCTAGCTCGTATAGGATGTTAAAATAAAACATTCATTCAGTCTGTACCTAATTTAAAGTCCATCCCATCACCGTACAGGCTAGAGTCACTCGTCCATCACAGAGTCAACAAACAAACACATCTACGGTCAATAAAGAATCATCAGTTGACCCAACATGTTTAGACTGGAACGCTGTGCAGACTGATCAGACACCAGCTACCAGGATGGCCGAGTGGTGAAGGCGTTGGACTTAAGATCCAATGGGCAGGAGCCCTCGTGGGTTCGAACCCCACTCCTGGTAGGAGGAGTCAGTTTTATCTCTAGAGAACAAACGCACAGCTCAAGGTACAAACCTGTCAAATACCTGTATGAAGCCTCTGTGAAATACCAGACTATACAAAATAAACATGTTGCTCCTCCATCAGAGTCCAGTCACATCATAATCTGTTAGAGGAAACAGGTAAAACCCAGCAGAGAGAGCTTTATGAACTGAGGCTGCAATGCATTACTGTGGGGCAGCAGGTCCATTATCTATATGTTCTGTTTACTTTTAAGTTAAAGAAAACCACCAGCTAACAGGATGGCTGAGTGATCAGGTGTTCAGATCCAGTGGGTAAAAATCCTCATAGGTTCAAACCCCAGTCCTGGTAGAAGAACCTGGTCTGATCTCCAGCTGTAGCCTCGGGCCAGTTTGTTATACTTTCAACAACATGTGCTTCCTGGGATGGATTTATCTGAAAAGCTGTTTGAAGTTCAGTCTCAGAAGTTTAAAAAATGTAAGGAAAAACTTGACCAAACAGTCTGACGGTGTGTTTATGTTGGCTTGTCGTTTTCAGACCCCAGAAAGCTGCAGCATAATCGACATTAAAATGATCACTTGTTTTGATGAAACATGCTAATTAGGCTACAAAATGCACCGCTGAGCAATAAACCATCTGAAAACTCTAATTTAACCAAATGTCACAAACTAAACAAAGACTAGCTGCCACCTGTCGCTAGAAGCTAACCAGCGAGCTAATTTAAAGCTAATAAACAAATATGTGCAAATAAAAACCCATAATAATAAAAAAACACTTTTTATGCATCTACAGAAAATACGAGTTCTAATTTAATGTTTTCCAACTAAAAGTCTTCAAAATAGTAAATGAGCTGTTTGCTGGACGTCTGTAGATTCACAGAGAACCTAAACGTCATTCATCAACTCAAAACACCTGAGAGGGAAAATGACCTCAGAGGTGAATCAAAAGATATTCTAGGAGTGATTATAGTTTTACATATGGGGAGAATTAGACGCCGGAGCGGTAGAAGTGTGTTATGTGGACATATGTTCATTAAAGAGCTTTAGATTTTCTGGCAGGTGTTGATGATTTCACCACCTGTATGTGTATTTTAAACATCCCTCCTTCTGTCAGCAGAGACGAGGCTGCCAAAGAAATAAAAGAGCAGGAAAAAAGTGAATGGGGCTGATGTTGCTTCAGGGACTCGGTTTGTTCTTCATCCGTCTGCCGACAGAAACATCTCAACTCTGACTGAAGAGCTGCTATCAGCGAGCTGCAGAAAACAGGAAGAGAGAGAGTTTAATCCGTAGGTCCAGCTTCCAGGTCTGGATCAGATGATTTAGATTTCTAAAAAGTAACGAGGTCAGAATTATCACACCGTCTGTTCAGAGCTCAAGCCCAGTGAGGAGACCCTGAGCAGGTTTAGCTTGGAGTTTGAAGCAAATTCTGATGAAAATAAGCTCAGAAACTCCCCCAAACACACACACAATGAGCCGTTTTCATTTATTCTGCTTCAGCTGCAGCAGAGACTGGATGTTAGATCACTAATTATCTGCTGAAGGCAAACAAAGCAGCACCTTCCTGTAAATATAACACGAATAATATGTCATTAGTGTGGACTGTTTTACTCATAAAAAAGAAAAAAGGGCTGCTGAAGACTAAAACATGTTCTTATTAAATATGTAGCAGAGTGAATTTAGGACTTAAATATTGTATTACACCATTTGAAACATTTGAATTGAGGTTGATTAAACATAAAAAACATGATTTTCACACAGATCCATGTAGAAATGGTTGAAAACTGGAACATTAAAGCTGCTTGCTACAGGAGGTGCTTCACATGATTTACAGAGAGAAAATTAACTGTTCATTTTCCTACTGAGAGCTACGTCGGTGGGAAGAACAGACCTTCTCTTATAACCGACTAACTGGTCAAACTGTGACTCAAACAGAAAGAAAAATACATCAGTATAGAACTTTATTCGTGATTAAAATAGGTTTCTAAAGAGGAGTTGGCAGAAAATCACAGCTTTAATGGAAAGTCACTTGTAAAGAATAGTGTTGCTTATGGTTTGGGGTTCATTAGTTTCACTTAGTTTTCATCAATTTAAAATCCAGATTAAAGTTTAGGCAGCGACACTAAATACTAAAGAAACTTAAAAAACAAAATTTTTTTGTCCACAAAAACAGAATTTTGGGTCAGAAACATAAAGATGATTAAACAATCAGGTTTTAGTGTATCCATATATGCTGATGACATGGTAGTGATACATTTCTTTAGAAGTAATGATAAGAGCATGTCTTGTGCCTGCGCTCGGTGCAACATTTTTCTTGTTTCATCCTGATCCTGTCATCGTTAAACTCTAAACGTGTTGAAATTAATAAAAACAGAAGAAACTGTTTACAAGAAAACTGAGTTTTGAGAATCGTAAGCAAACAAAGAAAGTTCTTCATTTGTATTTTGATGTAGTTTGTTGTTTACACCACCTAGTGGCGCATTAGGGATATTTCAACATTTAATTAGAATAACCTGAGCAAAGATATTTTCATTAACAAAGGAAGGAATTAAAACTTGTGTAGACAGGGTTTTAAAGGCACACTATGTAACTTTTTCATATGTTTAAATCTTTTCCTTGAGCCAGTCTGTGCTAATCTGACCCTTTAGGGTTAATGAAAAGTCATTCAGCCCCATCTGCTGCTTGTGTCCAGAATACCACGTTTGTAACTTCTGAGTCTCTGGCCCGGTGCCCTGAAGTCTCACAAAGTCACGTATCTCATGAGGGTTAGGCTAACCCAAAGTGGCTAGCTGTTACGCTAGCTCTGGAGTGTTTTTAGCTCATGATTCCTGATTTTTTTCCCATCTCTCCCTGCTTGAACACAGCTGATTTCTTTGAATGAGTGATGAACCGCTCCAGTAGAAAACAATGAAGAATGAGGAGACATTTCAACAGTTAGATTTAGGGGTTTCTGAGCATAAAGCTAACGTTTTTAGGACTGATTTAAAACAAACACAAGGGGGTGCTAAAAACAAGTCAAAACTGCATAGTGTGCCTTTAAAAAAAAGATCAGGGTTAGGTTGTTAAATAATAAAATCTTTTTCTAAATATTAAAACAAAAAGGCAGAAGCTCTTACAGCTGAATAAATCTGACCAATTTCATCATTTGCATATTTTTCTCATTGGTTATCATTTGAGCCAGGAGCTTTTTTCTCCCCCTATGAAGATTTATTTAATCATATATTAGATCAGAAACCATTCAGCTCAAACAACCTGCTGCTCTTCTTTGTTTGCTCATTTTTAAAGCAGCTTGTTAACCTGCTGCAGGCCATCTTCATTTTCTGAGGATGATTGTTTCATTCTGTTTACTGGAGCCACTCCTGAGGGACGCTTTTGTTTAATTTTAAATCCGCTCAGAGTCATCCTTCAGCATTCTGTATTTATTTACTAAATATGTTTACGTGTCGCTCTGTGGTGCCAGAAACAGGTCGGTTTGTTTGTCTCTACACTTTTACTGAAGCTGATTCTAACACCGAACCCTCCTGATGAATATCAGCCACTTACAAACTGCAGACTCTTGACAGATACCTGTAATATTTCTAACTTTTGGCCAATTTGGTTACATTTTTGAGTGATTATGGATTTATGTCCTACAAACTGCTGACATCATTACAAAACAAGAGTGGCCTTAAAATGTTAAATGTGTACCTGTTTGCTGGCAGGACATAAAAATAACGAGACAGAATAAATCAAGTTTATTTTTAAATGGAAACTGTCATTTTATCAAGTCCCTCAAAATATTTTTAACACAAAAATCCTGATAAATTTATTAATATTTAAACATTAGTATATTCTTTAGATTGACACACTAAATTTTGTATTACAAGAAAATACTGATCCATACTGTATGTTCCAACCATCACCTAGTGGTGAGATCTGGATCAGGACTGAGAGGAAAACCCAGATATGAGGCGATGAAATGAGAATAGGCTGGTCAGGGTCAGCAGTAAGCAAAGCAGCTGTCCTGAAAGTCACTGAATCACATCACCTAATTGACTGTGTGCATCTATTTAATTCAGTTCAGTCTATTTATAAGGCACCAGTTCACAACACAGTGCTGAACAAAGCAACAAATCCTCATTACAGGTCAGGACAACCGACTGCAGTCCATTTAATTCAGCTGTAATAGAATTAGATTCATTATAAAATGCCAATTAGTTCAGTTTGTTTGTTATAAAGGAAGCACTGAAGCCTTACTTCAGTCTAATCAGCTCAGTAGAGGACGACAGTGGGAAGGAAAACTTCCTTTAAACAGGAAGAAACCTCAGAGGTCAGGGTGGGCGGAGCCTAATGCCCTTATGGTGTCTAATAGGGTTTATGCACGGTCACTTCCTGGTTGCGATAGAGGCTGCCACTCCCTTCCGGTTCAACGCTGTTCCCACACAAACTGGACAAAATGGATTTTTTAACCCGTTTTCTTCAAGACCTGCCGCGCATCACGGTAAACGATGTCCACCGGATTTTTGAAAAACACACAGAGACGTCTGCGAGCAAGCGGGTGAAGGACTTTAAGCTGTATATAACCAGCTTTATTCATGAAATTGAAGGTAAGCTAACAGCGTTAGCTCGTAGCTTCCATCATCAAAAAACAGTGAGACAGATCTATATAGCCGTGATCGTGGGCTCCAACTGCTTCCCAACTTTCAACTTTCTCTGGTCTAGCTGTACGTTATCAAACACCAAGTCTTCATTCACCAAAAGAATAGTTGTTCCAGTGAAATAACACACGAACGGCGCCGCGCCTCCTCCATTAGCCTCGTCCACTCGGCTCTTTGACTACTGTGCTGCAAAGTGTGGACTGCAGACACGGTGTGGTTAGAAATGATCACGTTTTCTCTTCTTAAGTTCACAATCCTTCCTTTTTGTAGTTATTTATTCAGTGGAAATGTGTGGAAACGGACTGATGAATTATATTCAGCTGATGCGGTACACAACGGAACACAGCAGTGTTCAGCTGTCGAGGCTTCCCGTCCGCCGATACTTATATGATGGCTTCATTTCTTAGTGCTATAATATATATATCATTCTGTAGTATACTATACTATTACTCGTTTTGATTATAAACAATATCTTTAGCTGGAAATGCACTCTAACTCTGGAAATCTTCACGTTTCAAATGGAACCGGAAATGGTCCCGCGAGGTCATTTTAAACCGGAAGTTCTACTAAGTACTCTGTGCATAAAGCCTATTGTACCTGATGGTGTAGGAGAGAGGAGTAATGTTGTGAGAGACAAAAAGTATTTAAAAAAATGTTTAGAACCACAAATGAGCTTTCTGCTGCTGATTTTTATCGTCACAAATCCAGTTTTGTTTTCATAAATCTGGTTTAGCTTTCAGCATTTTGGTTCAGGTCGGAGCTCTCATCAGGTCACAGCGATTTAAAGTGATAATATGCAGTTTTGCTTGTTTTGGGCGCCCTCTGGTGTCTATTTTAAATCACTGCCATTAAAAAAGTTAGCCCATTGTTTCAGCTTCTAAACCCCTAAATCTAAGTGTTGAAATGTCTCCTCAGCCTTCATAGCTTTCTCCAGGAGCGGTTATTTACTCCTTCAAAGAAATCAGCTGTGTTCAAGCAGGGAGAGATGGAAAAAAAAGCAGGAATAATGAGCTAAAAACACTCCAGCGCTAGCATAACAGCTAGCCGCCTAACCCTCGTGAGACACGTGACTTCCTGGGTACCGTGACGACGACGGAGATCTTGCAATCGTGGTATTCCGGATCTAATCACCAGATGGGGCTAAGTGACTTTTCATTAACTCTGTAAAGGGTCATATTAGCACAGACTGGCTCAAGGAAAAGATTTAAAAATATGAAAAAGTTGCATATTATCACTTTAACATCAGAACAAGATGCTCAGTTTGTCACCAGTTGCTTGTTTGAAAAATAGTCGCCAGAGGGGTCTGACCTCTCAAAGATATAACAACTAAATGATAAACTGGAGATGAGATCTGCCCTATGAGGTGGTTCGGTCACCTGGTTAGGCTAACTCCTGGAGACTCCAGGGAAACTCCAGAACTCACTACATGAATTATAGGTCCTCTCTGGTCTGGGAAAACTTTGGGATTAAGTTTTACTTTCAGAGTATTTTGTTTTTGCCTGGTTTTACTTCCAATGTAAAAAATCTTGGTTTAGTTTAGATTGATTTGAACCAGAACAGCACAAAAACCCAGTGAGTTAAAACAATGTGACCGCTGCTTTAAACAGAGGTTTTAAAGCCAAAGGCTAATTTGTAAACCCAGTTCATGGTTGAGCACTTAACAACAGCAAGGCTGTAGAGAATTGAGTTACTGTCCAGCTCCAGTGATCACAGATTAGATGATGGTTCTGTCACCTGAGAGTCAGAAACACAGTTAATAGTTCATCATACTTAGAACAAGATGATAACTTTTAACAGAAAATGAAGGTTGTCCGGAGTACTTTCCTGGTTGGTCTGTTTGCTGGAGCTCCACCTCTGGAACACACAAAAAAGACACATTTAAAGGGACTAGGTTCAAGATTTTAATAAAAGTAATCATGCATGTTCAGTTTACTTAGGTTAATGAGTGATGAAGCATTTTAAATCAAAAAGAATGAGGCCACCCATGTATCATTCCATAATCTTGAACAGGCTGAGCTGTAAAATGTTCTGCAATTCGGGAACGAATTTCCTGCGCTGTCCTATGGATGTGACGTCAACTGATGCTGCTGCACGTTCTGGAAGCTAAAAAAGTACTAATAAATGTATATCCAGTAGGATCTCCTCCGTGAACCGTCACCTTATCGTGGTGGAGGAGTTTGAGTGCCCTAATGATCCTAGGAGCTATGTTGTCTGGGGCACTTGTGCCCCTGGTAGGGTCACCCATGGCAAAGTGGTCCTAGGTGAGGGGTGAGACAAAGTGCGGTTCAAAAGACTCTTCATGCAAGTACAATCATCGAGCCAGTGTACCCGGCCCGGAGGGTTACCGGGGTCCCACCCTGGAGCCAGGCCTGGGGTTGGGGCCCGTGAGCGAGCGCCTGGTGGCCGGGCTTTCGCCCATGGGGCCCGGCCGGGCCCAGCCCGAACTGGATACATGGGCTCATCCACCTGTGGGCCCACCACCTGCAGGAGGAACATGAAGGGTCTGGTGCAATGTGGATCGGATGGCAGACCAAGGCGGGAGCTTTGGCGGTCCGATCCCCGGACAGGAAAACTGGCTATTGGGACATGGAACGTTACCTCTCTGGTGGGGAAGGAGCTGGAGCTTGTGGAAGAGGCTGAGCGATACCGGCTAGATATAGTCGGGCTCACCTCGACACATAGCGTTGGCTCTGGAACCCGAGTCCTTGAGAGGGGTTGGACTCTCTTCTATGCTGGAGTTGCTCCGGGTGAGAGGCGGAGGGCTGGGGTGGGCTTTCTGTTAGCCCCAAGACTCTCTGCCTGTATGTTGGGGTTTTCTCCGGGGGAT
>SSNR01000010.1:3617214-3639255 GCA_006937965.1 Callopanchax toddi | reverse complement strand
GGAGCCGTCAGGCTGAAGAAGGAGGCCTACAAGGCGTGGCTAGTCTGTGGGTCTCCAGAGGCAGCTGATGGGTATCGGAGGGCCAAGCGGGGTGCAGCAGTGGCAGTTTCCGAGGCAAAATCTCGAGCGTGGGAGGAGTTTGGCGAGACCATGGAGAAAGACTATCGGTCGGCTCCAAAGAGGTTCTGGCAAACCATCCGACGCCTCAGGGGAGGAAGGCGGCAACTCGCTCACACTGTTTACAGTGGGGACGGGGAGCTGCTGACATCAACTGGGGCTATAGTCGGGCGGTGGAAGGAATACTTTGAGGAGCTCCTCAATCCCACCGACACGCATTCCGAGGAGGAACCAGAGCTGGGAGAACTGGGGATGGACTGTCCTATCTCTGGGGCAGAAGTCGCTGAGGTAGTCAAAAAACTACGCAGTGGCGGAGCCCCGGGGGTGGATGAGATCCGACCTGGGTATCTGAAAGCTATGGATGTTGTAGGACTGTCGTGGTTGACACGTCTCTGCAACATTGCGTGGTCATCGGGTACAGTTCCTGCTGAGTGGCAGACCGGGGTGGTGGTTCCCATTTTTAAGAAGGGGGACCAGAGGGTGTGTTCCAACTATAGGGGGATCACACTCCTCAGCCTCCCTGGGAAGGTCTACTCCAGGGTACTGGAGAGGAGGGTCCGGTCGATAGTTGAACCTCAGATAGAAGAGGAGCAATGTGGTTTTCGTCCTGGTCGTGGAACTGTGGACCAGCTCTTTACCCTCGCTAGGGTGATGGAGGGGTCATGGGAGTTTGCCCAACCAATCCACATGTGTTTTGTGGATTTGGAGAAGGCTTATGACCGTGTCCCCAGGGACACCCTGTGGGGGGCGCTCCAGGAGTACGGGGTGGATGGTCTTTTGTTAAGGGCCATTCAGTCCCTGTACCAGAGGAGTGTGAGTCTGGTCCGCATAGCCGGCAGTAAGTCGGACCTGTTCCCAGTGAGGGTTGGACTCCGCCAGGGCTGCCCTTTGTCACCGGTCCTGTTCATAACCTTTATGGACAGGATTTCTAGGCGCAGCCGTGGTGTGGAGGGTGTTGAGTTTGGTGACAGGAGAATCGCGTCTCTGCTTTTTGCAGATGATGTGGTCCTCCTAGCTTCATCAGGCTCTGACCTACAGCTCTTGCTGGGGAGGTTCGCAGCCGAGTGTGAAGCGGCTGGGATGAGGATCAGCACCTCCAAGTCTGAGGCCATGGTTCTCGGTCGGAAAAGGGTGGCTTGCCAACTCCGGGTCGGGAGAGAGATCCTGCCTCAAGTGGAGGAGTTCAAGTATCTCGGGGTCTTGTTCACGAGTGAGGGAAGGAGGGAGCGGGAGATCGACAGGCGGATTGGGGCAGCGTCTGCAGTGATGCGGACACTGAACCGGTCTGTTGTGGTGAAGAAGGAGCTGAGCCGGAAAGCAAGGCTCTCGATTTACCGGTCGGTTTACGTCCCAATCCTCACCTATGGTCATGAGCTTTGGGTAATGACCGAAAGAACGAGATCGCGGATACAAGCGGCCAAAATGAGTTTTCTCCGCAGGGTGGCCGGGCTCAGCCTTAGGGATAGGGTGAGGAGCTCGGACATTCGGGAGAGACTCGGAGTAGAACCGCTGCTCCTCCATGTCGAAAGGAGCCAGTTGAGATGGTTCGGGCATCTTGTTAGGATGCCCCCTGGACGCCTCCCCAGGGAGGTGTTTCAGGCATGCCCTGCCGGCAGGAGGCCCTCGGGTCTGGACACGCTGGAGAAAATATATCTCTGGTTTGGCCCTGGAGCGCCTTGGGATCCTGCCGGAGGAGCTGGTAGAAGTGGCTGGGGAGAAGACTGTCTGGAACTCCCTAATTGGGATGCTGCCCCCGCGACCCGGACCCGGATAAGCGGAAGAAGACGAGACGAGACGTATATCCAGTAGGTGGCAGCATTGCACCGTTGTGTTGTGTTTCTGGTCAATGGCGGACTTCCTTCGTCTGAATATGTGGTTTTTCTCATCAAACTGGTGTTATCTTGTTTATGGAGCTGAAAACCTCTCTGATGGATTATAGGGTTCCACAGAGCTAAAGGTGCTGTTATAGGCGACCGCACAGCAATCTGTCCATGTTTATGGGTCTCAGGACGATAGGCCTCAAATCCCCGACTGTTTCCTGGACCTCAGTCCGCTTACAGTGCATCAAAGGCGGGTGTGCAGCGCATGCTCCTCCGGCTGCTCCGGAGCTCCACTCTGTGATGCGAACTTGAGAAATCTGAGGTGATGTATGCGGCGGGACATGATTCTATCACTAGATAGATCTAGATTTCTCAAACTCACCTCCAGGAGTCAGAGAACACCGACTGATTAAAGCTTTCAGCTCTACGGGCAGCGGGGGAAGGACGAACATAGCAGCTAGCGAAATTAGCTCTGTTGGATGGCCCCCGCTTTCGGACCCTGTGTGTGTGTGTGTGTGTGGCGCGGGGCATTTTTTAAAAACTATATTTCCTTTTGTATTACTAAAATGTATTTTTTTTATGGAATCATGTCTCTGGCTGCCTTTGGTTGAACCCTTATGAGATAGTTGAGAAGTTTGTGCGCGCTCCCGTTCAAGGCTGCAGTTATTTGCAGCGCCAGGCGCGGCGATCGTGAGTTTTGTTTCTTAATCCTGAACCTAGTCCCTTTAAATGGTAAACAATGAAAGAAAAGTGCAGAAACTGTCAAAACTGTTTACTTCATACTTAACTAAACCAAACAAAACAAAAAAAAAAAAAAGGAAAAATAAATCACCTGAAGAAGGTCAACTTAAAGAAAATGTGATTGTTTCACGTTTTTAACAAATATCAGCAATAAAGACGTTCTAAACGTATGACCATTCAATGGTAACAGATTAAAAACATTATAAGGTTGTAGAGAAAAGTGTGGAATAAATGTTATAAAGGATATTTTGGTTGCTGAATGTTTTGGACAGTAATGGATCTGAAACCGTCTCCACCATCACAAACTCCTACAAGATGAATTCATTCATGATTTCATAATGAAAAGATAGAAACTACTAAAAGTTGGTTCTGAAACCTCGTGAGAACCGCAGCCTCTTGACATTTAATGTAAAGCAACCAAAACGGTCTCTGACAGTGGATCAGACGGTCCCAAACGGCCGAAGAAGCAGAGCAGCTCCAGTCCATCACACACTGAATAACCCTCAGTGGAAGGATTGTACAAGCCGCCTAAATCCTCCTCCTCACTCAGAAGCTTCTGTGTTTATCCACACTGTCATCAGCCAGATGAAAGGCAATCAGTCTGCAGCTCAGCCACCTGCGGTTTTCAGGTGAGGCGGTTTCATTACTTCGATTTCCCAGGAGCCCAATCCCCCCACTGCTCTGATCCCAGCGCTGCCTGGATTCTCATTACTCTGCAGCCGGATACAAAACACACGGATCAACAAATGGTTCCACTCCTCCATTTGTTCTTTCATAACAATACTCTGATAATACCTGCCATTTATTCTGCTATAATAGCAGCTACTTTTCTGAGTCTCTTACAGTATAATTTACTTTTATGTTCCACTTTGATGTAAAAGCAGCCATAAATCACCAGTCTGAGCAGTCAGAGAGCTGCGTTCTCCTTCAGCCTGCAGTCTGTTGTAGCCGTCTCCTCCCAGAAGACCGCCGGCTCGCAGCTTGTTACCGTGTCAACTCGCTGACCACCCACGACTCAGCCGGCATGACTTGGCCTGGCCCCAGAGGCTCATGGGTAATCTGTCATCCACTGTCTGCGAGCTAACAGACGCATCCTATTTCATCGTTTGCCAAGAACACAAATCCACTCCCACTCAGACTTAATTAACTGTTCGGTGTACAATCAGAAACACAATTACTGCTGCTCGGCCAAGACGCTGCTATAAAAACACGCATTTGTTTTAAACTTCAGGAGGGAAACGTCGCTGCTAAAGTCAAAGTAATCATGTAAAATACTCAGATTTCTCTGACAACCTTTGCAGGAGTTCTCCGTCTGTTTGTTGTGTTTTAAAAGTGCCAATTTAATTATGAGATGACGCGTTTCAGTCCAGCCTCGACACCTTCAGCAGCCGTCTGCTTCGTGCATTGATTTTTTTTAAATCTACATTAAATTTCAGGACAGAATGTAATCACCACTTTTCAATCTCCATGTTTACTCCAGCTGCAGAGGGAGAAAATGAAATGAGCAGCTTGAAATAATCCTCATTGATTCAGCCAAGTGTTTTCTGCAAACGCAGTGTTGTCGCTGCAGGATGAGGTGATTAAGATTGACGGAAGAGATCGTCTTTAGATGACTTTTTGTGGTATTTTGTCGCCTTAATTCAGAGGGAGCAGTGACAACAGATGGGAAATATGTTCAAGTGAAGACGCTGTAATGCATTAGTGATCATCTCCTGCAGTTACAATATTCAGGATGCAGAGTTCAACTAAAGTGTACAAATCAAACTTTGGATGATTCCAGACGTTAGAAGCACATGATCAGGCCTCCGTTACACAGAGAGCTGGTTTATTATAGGGTGGAGCGTGAGGAAGGGTGGTGGAGAAATGGAATAATGGAGTAATAGCTAGTCTGAGCCCTTCCTTATGTATCGCTACCACCTTAAATCGTCCCCAAATCTCTAGTTTTTCCATTGTTTTTCATTAGAGTCTCTCCCCTTGTTGCAGGAGACACACCAACTGATGGTGGAAGCCAATCCACTACAGGTACAGTTTCATCAAATTACTAATTTTACTGCATATTGTTTACAGTGTCTCCTCCATCCTCTGCAGCTCCTCTCACACAGGTTTTATCATTTCCCAGGCAGGGGCGTGGCTACGGGTGGGCCTGGGCGGGCCTGGGCCCACCCACTGTGTACCTGGGCCAACCCAATCAAATGGCTTCCTCAACAAAATTATACATACTGTATTTGTTTTATTTTTGAAGGATTTCATTTAAGTAATGATTAAATGAAATAGAACAGAGTAAATTTGACACCAACAGCATGAATGTGTCGTGGGGATTTCATAACTATTACATCATTTGTAAGTCTTGCTCTCATTGGCTATTTTGAATAATTTCGGAACTCTCCAGAGCTATGGTAACAGCGCAACTGTGCGTATGCTGCTGTGACTTGTAGTGTCAACCAAAGCATTTAAGAAACGGCAAAACAAATCTTCATTTCTAAATGTTTCAAAAAACAAAAAGTGGAGGACCTGTCCTGTGTTACAGGTTTAATGTGCTTTGATGTTTTGTTCAAAGATCTTTCTGTCGGTTTCTGACAGGTTCCTCTCTTCTGCAGTTCACATTTTGCAGCCTTGTACTTTCGCAGAATGTTTTGTGCAAATTTGCATGCTTTAAACTTTTTTTTACAGTGCAGTGTTCATGCGTCCTGACGATCTCCTCCATAGCGGAGCGCAGTGCGTCCTGACTCCCTTTTGCGCGCCGCGCGCTGACCAAGACTCTGGATCAGTAGCGGCGCTACTGTAGCGCCCTTATGCCCCTTCCCTTTACGAGCTTCTTTTCTGCAGCAAGGTGGGAATGAAAATCTACACTTTTACAAGTAGAAAAGATGTTTTTAACTGATTGACAGACTGCAGAATCAGAACCATGGAGCAGCATGATGTCTCCAAACGGTGCGCTCTGCGCTCCTCTCTTTTTCCTCTCTCTCTCTCTCTGTGTCCGACCTGAAATAATTAATGTGTTTGACCCGACGGCTCGGGCTGAAATTGAGACCTCTAGTGATAAACACAGAGCAGCTCTCAGATCACTTCTCAGCATCAGCTTTTTTTTTTTTTTTTTTTTACCGCAACGAGCAGGTGTCCGTCAGACGCGATCAGAAACATCAATGAAGTGATTGATTCAGCCGTTCTGATGGACAGGTTGTGTTTAAACGAGATCAGTGTGAAGATGTTAACGCCTGTCTGAGAGAAGTGTATAAAGTGTGCAGTGAGGGGTTTTACAGCTTTAAAACTTCTGGAATAATTTTAAAAATATAAAACTGATACTTGGCGGATTTCACCGCAATTGCGGGTTATTTTTAGAACGTAGCTCCCAGAATAAACGAGGAATCACTGTATAGACACAGATCTGCTTAAACAAAAGTGACATTTACAAATACACTTATTTTCAATTACATTTTTGGGCCCACCCATTTTTTATTAGGCCCGGCCGAAAATCTATTTCTGGCTACGCTACTGTTCCCAGGTAAGAAGGAACTTGACATAACATTTTCAGCGTGTAAAATCTGCTAAATGAAAGTCAAACACTTCAGGAACACGTCACACCTTAGGGCCGGTTCACACGGTGAGATTTTTGAATTGTTGGCCAATTTCAAATCACGAGAACATGGCGTTAAAAAAACCCATTAACCGTTGTGCTCCTACAGTGTGTGGTGGTGTGCAGCCACACTGCAAAAAAATAGCACGTCACACACGACGTTCACAACACTCCCAGGGCAGACGTGAAATCTCACAGAACTTTGAGATCAAACGTGACTTTAAAGTAAATAAATAAACATGACAGCTTTCATTTTTAGTTTACATGACAATGCAATCATGACAGTTTTGTTGACAGGTATAAAAAAATAATTCAAAATGTTTTGATTTGGGATTCCCTTCGCCCTGTGCAGCGTACCTGTGTCACCTCGCGTTCTGATTGGCTACATGTCACAGGCTGCTCCTCAGGGGGACACCACACACTCAAGACCAATCCAACATGTTGGATTTCCCCAATTTGTGATCGGAGGGGTTCCAACATCCGAGCAGACCAGAGCACACCTGACAGGAACATCTGATAAGATTATCTTTAGAGCCAATAATCAATAATTGTTGGAAGGTGAGAATTAGGGAAAAGGTGGGCTTGCCATATAAACCGACCTTTACGCCATCAACTGGCGCTAAGAGAAACAAACCAACTCCTGACCAGCTCCACCAGTTCACTAAACTTCCTGTCAACTCTGAACAGACAAAACAACTAAATAAACCAATCGCTTGTTTCATTTAAAAGAGCTTCGCCCCTATTCCCGTATTTACCTATATAATATTTATATTTAGGTCTTGATAACCAGTGTTGGGAGTAACTAGTTACAAAGTAATTAGTTACAGTAATATATTCCTTTTTTGAATAACTAGTAATATATTACATTACTCTTTTAAAGTAAAGTATTACTAGTTACAATTTGAGTAAGTTACAGCACCCCACCCCCCAAAAGACATTTGCCAAGGAGTTGGATAAGACATGTGCTGCTATGGAAACGGAGCTGAAGAGAATATTTGAAGCCTAGGTTAGCTGATATATGGACTGACATTAATAAAATAATTTTAAGATTGACTGTAGTTTAATAAAATGGTGAGAAAAATACAGTATTTTCTGGTGTCATTCTTGTGGAAAATATAAATTGATCAGTTATAGTATTTTAGAACGCCGTCACATAAGATATTTTGTAACTCAAAGTAGTGTAACTTAGTTACTTTTTTTGGGACTGTAATATGTAATACAAACTATATTACATTTTTTATGCTGTAACTAGTAATATTAATATATTACAATGTTAAAGTAACTTACCTGTTGATAACTGAGAAATCCCATTTTCCTTTTTAAGAAAACTAAAGTACTAGTTGAAGGTACTGGCCGAGGACTCATGTTAAACTTTGTTGCCACACAAACCTGAAAGTATTTGACTTGCCTTACATTCCAAAATACTGTTAATAAAGAAATGTTAAAGTTTAACAAGGTCAATAAAAATATATATTTTTGCCTTTTTTATCAAAAGATCTTTAAGGTAATAATTTCCTCACAGCTCAACTTACAGAGGAACGTAGTTAACCCTGAAATTTGCACTCTGTTACTAAAAGAGTATCGATTGAGAATCGTGAATCGATTTGAATTGAGAATCGATTTAGAATTGATTGAGTTCAACAGAGTGAATAAACTGAAGGCTTCATTTACTTTCCTGGACAAATCGAGACGTTATGTTCTGCACATAAATGATCCTAAATTGTGTTTTTGTCCACTAACAGCTAAGAGACGGAGGCAACGTGGATTATTTTGTGACTGATGTGATGAATCCAAAGAGAATCTCACTTCCTGTTTAAAGAATAACGCTTTTGATCAACAAGCAAATCCATTAGAAACCTTCAATAAAAACAGATTTCGCGTTAATTCCTGCTGCAATCAAGATGTAAAAAAAGAAAAAAATCTTTAAATTGATCTTTAGAAGTGCAGTTTGTCAAATAATGCAATAATTACTTAAATCCAAACCTCCACTCACCCATCGGATTAATGCTCATACATCAGATTCCCATCCTGTGACACACTCCTCCTCCTGTGTGAGTCTGATCTGAACAGCAGGGGTCCGGATCAGCTCAGTCTGCATCCTCTCAGGAGCAGGTGTGTCCCACGCTGCTGCTCGTCCTGCCTAATGGGACGGGTCGGCACAGTCGCTGCAAATCCCCGTCCTGAAAAACAAACAGAAAACAGCTGACTGCCTTTTAAAGGTCACCACACGTGTCTGCCTCCGTATAGAGAATTAGACTCTGACGCGATGCTTCGCTCCGCTTTGGGAAACTTGAAGGATTTGTTGTATTTCTGCTGCTGTTCCCACTTCTGAAAAACATCCTTCCACTTCTGATCTTGCAGTCTTTTATCCCCCATCGATCCCTTTTTTTCCTGTAAAGGAGCTGCGAAAGCTCTGAAGTGATGGAAAACTTTAAAACTCCAGAGACTGAATGTGAAAACAGGTCTGTTTCATGAGCAGACAAAGAGATGGAGGTCGACGGAGGCTTTTTGTTCAGCTGAGCTTCGGCTGAACACCAGAAACCCAAAGCAGATGCACAACAAAAGCAAGAGAGAATCACAGGAGTTTTACAGGAAAACACGACTAAACATGAACATTAGCTCTGGATGAGGGGAGACGGTGTCGTGTTACTGATGCGATTCATCTCAAACTGATCCAGTTTCTCCACTGTGATCCTCTGATCTCCAGAATTCAAATCAAATTTTAAAATGACTGCTAAAGCACATTTTGGGGGTAAAAATCCCAAGAGATCTAATTGATATTTTTAGTAAACAAAGCCACCGTGTGTCTAACTTCAACCAGGGGTCAAAATGTTTAGAACTGATTATTTAGGATCTTTCTGAATTCTCTATTTGCATCAGTTTTGAAACTTTTTCCATCAGAAACAACTAAAAACAGCATTAAAAGAGGAATAAAGCACCATTAAAGCTGTAGCTCTATTTAATTTCCCACATAATTAAAGCATGTTACATGTATGGCGATAAATAATAGAATAATCAGGATGTTGAACTGGAAAAGCTTTTATTGTGAAAGGAGAAGATAAAATGTTTATATTCTATTCTATTTTATTCATGAATGTTAAAAATTTGTCTTCATAAAGTTAATTTTCTTTTATTGTGGGATGGATTTAACAAATAAATAAATAAAAACAGCATAAATTTAAAATGTACACAAATACACTTAAAAAATGCAAAACTAGAAAAAATATCAGATTACCTGATGATGCTTCTGATATTGAGATTGGGCACCAAGAGATGTTATTAAAATTAATTGAGCTCCTGCCTAAAATGATTGCGTGCTTACTGATATAAACTTACATGTCGCCCAAAAACCATAAAGTTTAATTTTGGTCAAATAGAGGATAAATTTAACATTAAACTTCAGGTTTTCTAAGAAGGAATTTAAATTAAAGTTTAAATACCTGAAACAACTAACTTCATCTGACATAGAAATGAGTCATCTGTCCTAAAAATCCGTAAACAAACAAAAGTAAAGTTCCCACAAACCAACGCCAGAGATCTGACAGCCAGATGGAAGCTTTCAAAAGTTCAGGCCCGTTTGGATCCAGTCCACTAATCTTGTCTCCCTGCAAACTCAGCAGAATACTTTCTTTCCATTGTTTGACAGTTCTGACAGCAGAATAATCAGAACCTGACGCACCGATATGACTGCAGGTTTCCCACCTGGAACACTTTTCTCCAGCAGAAATCACAGGAGAGCACCTCCATTCAGTCAGGAAATAACTGCAGAAATTCTCTGCTCAGTTAGCGTAAAAGCTTCAGAAACGGCTTTAACTGAACTCAGACTTCAAAATAAAAGTTTGAGATGTTGTGAAGAAATGATCAGTGATGGGAGATCTGCAGCCTTTACATCTGCATTTAGTAAAAGTTTATTATTGATCTAATATTTCTCATTAAAGGTTGGGAGTACGTACTTAACTGAAGGTAAAACAGCATAAAAGCTGGAAGTGATTTTTCATTTATAAACCAGAGAAAGAGGATTGGTTATTTCTAGACTGTAAAAAGTAATTTTCTGTTATTTGTTGGTTAATTTTAAATTAAAACTTTTAACCTCTAATCCGTCTTACTCTTGACTCACTGAGCGGATTTCATAAACAGTAAGCAAACAATGAGATGTCATGAAAACAACAGACTCTAGGTGTTGAGTTGATCAAAATAAATCTTAAAGTTTAGACAGTGATTTATCGAAGAGGAGGAGAAACTGGTTTTAGTAGCATCCAGTGGTAGTAGCGTCAGATGTGATTTTAGATCCCGGACGAGCCCCCAAATGTACGTTAAAAGACTTCTAGCTCAGAACTAGAGATGAACTCTTACTACAGAACTAAAAACATAAAAACATTTCTCTTTAATTTCTATTTAACTTGTAAATTATGATTCTGGAAAATCTGTTAGTGCTCACTGATGGTGAGGTCATGAAATGGTCATTTTTATTGCTGCTTGGCGGTAGCGTAGCCAGAAATAGATTTTCGGCCGGGCCTAATAAATGTAATTGAAACAAAGTTAATTTGTAAATGTCACTTTTGTTTAAGCAGATCTGTGTCTATACAGTGATCCCTCGTTTATTCTGGGAGTTACGTTCTAAAAATAACCCGCAATTGCGGTAAAATCCGCCAAGCATCAGTTTAGTATTTTTACAAAGATTCCAGATGTTTTAAGGCTGTAAAACTCCTCACTACACACTTTATACACTTTCCTCAGACAGGCATGAACATTTTCACACCGTGATCTCGTTTAAACACAACCTGTCCATCAGAACGGCTGAATCAATCATTTAATTGATGTTTCTGATCGCGTCTGACGGACACCTTGTGTTTCGTTGAGGTAAAAAAAACATAAAAACCACAGCTGCTGCTGAGAAGTGATCTGAGAGCTGCTCTGTGTTTATCACTAGAGGTCTCAATTTCAGCCTGAGCCATCGGGTTGGGTCAAATTATTACGTTAATTATTTCAGGTCGGACAGAGAGAGAGAGAGAGGAAAAAGAGAGAAGCGGAGAGCGCACTGTTTGGAGATGTGACAGTTGCTGTCCATGGTTCTGATTTTGCAGTCTGTCAGTCAGTTAAAACATCTTTTCTATCTGTAAAAGTCTAGATTTTCATTCTCACCTTGCTGCAGACAAAGAAGCTCATAAAGGAAGGGAGCATAAGGGTGGGACTCATCCAGACTCTTCGTCAGCGCGCAGAGAGGAGTCAGGACACGCTCCCCGCTACACGGAGGAGATCATCAGGACGCAGAACACAATGCATTAAAAAAAAACCCAAATAGCATGAAAATGTGCACAAAAACAAGGCTGCAAAAGGTGAACTGTAAAAGAGCAAGGACCACAGAAACCGACTGAAACATCTTTGAACAAAGCATCCAAATTCCAAAGCACATTAAACCTCAGCCAGGTCCTCCACTTTTTGTTTTTTTGAAAAACTTTAAAACAAACATTTGTTTTGCCGTTTCTAAAATGCTTTGGTTGACACTACAAGTCACAGCAGCATAGCACATAGCCATAGCTTGTCCGGAGAGTTCCGAAATTATTCAAAATAGCCAATGACAGCAAGACTTGCAAATGATGTAATAGATAATAGTTCAATAAAATCACCACAACACATTCATGCTGTTAATGTAAAATTTATTCTATTTCATTTCATTTTATGATGACTTAAATGACACCCTTCAAAAATAAAACTACTTGAGGAAGTCATTTGATAGGCCCACCCATAGCCACGCCCCTGCTGCTTGGTGATGATGCGTTCACTGACCAGTTGAGCTGATTATACTGGAGGCTGGTTCTGATCACCAGACATTGTTTTGGTTAATTTCTTCATAAAACTCCACAAAATGATTTTAATGTTGATTTTTTAAAAATATAAATGTAAAATTTTAACCATTTCCAGATCAAAGAAAAGTCAGATACATTCATTTCTTTATTTCCCTTCAAAATAAAACTTTAAACTTCAGTCTTTGAATGTTTTTGTTGATGTTTGATCATCATTAACATTTATTTAACAGATACCATCCACTTCATTCTTGTTGTGAAGCAGTTTGTAGTTTGAAAGATGAACTTCTGAGCAGCAACGTCCTCATTAAACCATCAGAATCACTTCCTGGTTGGTTTTCACCCCCCAGCAGTGTCACACTGAGACTCTCCTGTAACTTTGCTGAACAAAATGATCGAAGCGATTCTGATTGTTGTTCATCGTCCCACTCAGGAGAACTTGCAGGTCATTTTTCATTCAGCCACTGATGCTCCAGAGCGAAACAGTCCAAAGAAAAACACATTTTTCCCAATCGGGTGAAATCCGTCTCTGTCCACCACGGTTCAAAGCCACACAAAGTGATAATCCATCACTGTATTCTGACCTTGGGACATAAGCAGCATCACAACATGAGCGGTCACGGCTCAGAGCGGCGGACGACCTTTAGCTCCCGCTCTGATTGGCTCGCCGCCCGTTTTCAGCACCGAGGCTCTGAGGTGGAACTGCTTTACATCGAGACTAAAACATTAACATCACACGCCGATGATTTGAGTGTAGCGGGGCCACGTTTACAAGCTTTTCCTTTCCAGAAAAAGCAGACAGACTATAAAGGACGAGGGAGGAATAAAAAACCCAGTGGAGATCTCAGTCTGCTGGACGCAGCGCTCAATCACAGCTGTTTCCCTTTTCCTCTCTAAAGTTTCAATTTGTCACTTGGTACGGGAGAGGATTTCTCAACAGGATCAGTCCTGAATCCCAATCAGGGTCTCAGGTTTCCGTCAGCGTGTTTAAGCAGCTATTTAACAAGAACCCTGATGCAGCGTTTAGGTTTCCCTGCATATCAAGTCATTTGGATTTGACTTTAATCAAGCCGGGGTTCACGATGCCTAACAATAAATTATAAAATATAAAAACAGAGGGCTTGTTTTCTAAAAAACCTGCGTGATGGGGGGGATTAAACAACATCTCTGTGAGCAAAACAAATAAAGCCTTTCTCAGCCTAAATAGATCTCTTTACGGATACATTATTCATGTGCCCTTCAGTAGACATGGCTTTAAATTATAGCTGGAAAACATTTCTCTTCTCGCCTCGTTGCTGTGTGAATATATTGCCCTTTTAAAGCATCAGCAGGGCTGGATTGACACTAATGATTCCAGCAACACTTGACTATAACCTACTTTACGTAGCCGTCAGTTCAAAATCTAAATCCCAGCGAAGCGCGCTGGAGATGTGTGCTCGTAGCTTCATGAACCTCAGCTTAGAAAAGCAGCAAAATACTAGAAACGTCAGAGAAATCCTCCCCTCTGGCGTCACCGATTGAATAAATGCAGCTCACACTGCTGCTGTTTGTGTGATATAATATAATATTATATTAGAACAACTTTTGAAATTACAGAAAACAGATCAAAGAGGAAGTAAGAGAGGCAGGAAGAAGCTGCAACATCAAACAGGATGAATAAAGTAAAAAAGGAGGATGATCTGAAGGAGAGCGAGAGAGCAGCACCAGTCCTCTGTGAGAGACAACAGATAGGAGGCTTCTGTAAATGTCAGCCTGCGGGCGCAGGTAATAAGGGGCGTGCCACAGGGTAAATGAGTGTCTTTAGCTGGAAAAAGCTTCATGATATTTACTGTAATGGGACAGCTTAGGCGATACCTGCAGGCAAATGGAGGCCTCCTGCTGGGATAATTATAGGACAGAGTCATCGTCACAGAACCACCTGAGAGAGTTGAAATGAAGACGGGATGCCTCTCCTCAGACGCCGACTCATTTAGGACCAACGTGGGCAAATTGGTACTCTGGCAGGAGGAGGTTTATTAGAAAAACCTGCAGCGATTTGAAGAGTCTGATATCGCTGCCTAGTTGGAAGAGGAAGCATTAAACAAAAGGAAAATCTCTACTTAGTGGCAGGATGCAGCTTTTATCAGGACAAATCACATTTTTAAGAGTGGGAGGAAAATCCAGCACTTCGTTTAGGAGGATCCAGAACACAGAGGGCTCAGTTCTGACGGCTGAACATCAGGAATTCCTCCTCAGGAACCTTTAATCCTTCACTTCCCTCCCTCTGCTCAGCCATCGCTCGCTGCTGCTGAGCGACTCACCGTTTGATGTTCTGCGCTTCTTCTTGACAACTAGGATTAATAAAGGCACCGTTTATGAGCAGGCGCTTTTAGATCTGTGCAGAGGAACTGTAAAAAATGTGCAAAATATCAGTTGTAGCGTAATATAACCTGATTTTATTGTTATAGTACGGACACACTTCTACAAGGTTATCAGCAAAGTTTTGTCGGTTTTATGCTAAGCACTGTTAGCTACCTTCACTCAACTGATGGTTATGCAGGCATTCTAGATTCTCTTTGATTCAAAGGGAGACCTACGTACGTATATTTGAAAGGTATAACCCAGAAGCTGACTTAGACTTCAGTTATTTTATTAAAGAAAACAGATTAAATAAACAAACAGATGTGAGGTAGGTAGTTGCATCTTAAGAGATTCTTCTGATGTTATTAAGCTGAGAGTTAATGACGAGAGCCCGTGATATGTTATTATCTAGGGATCTCGGCTAGAAAGGAGGGGAGCTGAGCTAACTGGATCGAGTGTTATTTATCAATAGCCTCGGTTTTACCAGATCGGATTGGTACCTGCTAAGACCGCTCCAGATCGCCTCGGCGTGAGATAGAGGTGGAGGTGTAGGTTCGTCGGTGTGATCGTTGATCTGACGAACCTCAGAGTTATCCCCGGTGACGTGACGTTACCGCAGGCACGGAGGAGTCTGTCGAGCCGGTCTAGCTGGTCCATGATCGGCTGGTGCAGAGGCTAACCGGCTTTCCCATGGCAGGTGGAAAGAAGCAGACCGATGGTGTCTGGCTTCTTAGCCGGAGCAATGTTCTCGACCGGTGAGGCTGGCTACTCACGAGCTCGGTCGGCCCGAGGCCTTCCGTGTAGCGGAGGAAAACGGAGGCCGTGTTCTCTCGTCGAGGGGTTGACGAGAACTCAGAGAACTCTCGGTAGCTTCCAGGCAGGAAGCTGACAGAGGGAACTTTGGACGCGTGGCCCAATGGGGACAGAGTTACCAAGTCACGTGGTTCTCGTCATTAGAAACCCAGGAAGTTTAATGGATTACTAATATGTTTTAACCTTTTAGCAAAAAGTAGAAATCATAAAATAATACTGATGCAACATCAACATTCATGAATACTGGAAGAAAATGAATTAATCACATTAAGACATTTCTGTAACAGATTAAAGTGTCATTTTAGAAGAGACACCAAGAGTCTTTATTATTATTATTAAAGTCCGGTGAAATCTTCCGATACGACCGTGACCCTGGAGGAATGTTGATTCAGGTTACAACATAATAAAAGAGTCATTTTAATCCAAGTTATTAGGAAAAAGATGAGTTATTGTGGTGGTGAACCAGATGTCAGAAATCAGAGATATAGTAACGCTTTGCCAGCACTACACAGTGTTGGTTAAATAAATTACTTAAAATAAAAAGACTCTTTAACTATAATATTTAACATATAGAACAGAATAGGTAAACCTTTAGAGAAATGCAAACTAGAATCAACAAATTCATGGATTCCAGAGTTTCAGCCAAGCTGGAAGTTATCTAAACCAATAGAGTCACTAATGGATTTATTTATGTTTTCTAAAGAAGCCTCAATAACCTGTTTAATGACTTTTCCTCCTCCTGACACGGAGAGGAGAGAATAATCTAAAGGTTCTAGATGTTCTGATGGTTTCACACAGCTTCCTGCTTTGGGTCAGCACCTCCTTTGAGTCACAAGTAAAATTAAATCACACAAAAGGAAGTTAATTAAAAGTAAAACAAAAAGCAGCCGTTTCTAATGTGTTCTGCTTGTATCTGCTTAAACTCTACAGACGGACACAGTTTGGGTTAATGAGGGAACCCGAGCACAGGGAGAAGGACGGAAACAGGAAGAAAGGAAGTAAATAAAACTTTTACTTACGACAAATTCAAAGAGCTGCAGGTCGTCCAAACGCCCACAAACAGGATCAGGTCAGCTCCAGAAACTAGAGGAACAAAACGCTGGAGGTTCTGATTTCTGCTGCTCTTAAAAGACCAGATGTGTGTCTGTGGAGACAAAGTCTTCAGTCTGACCTCAGGAAGAAATATCTACAAGAGCTATAAGATTGACAGCTTTTCCTGTCTGTTCAAAAACAGAGTGATGACATGAAAAGGGACGAATGGTAGAAAAGTTCTGCAGAGAATATTTATTTATCAGAGGATCTCCCTCCAGTTTAAAAGCTCCTTGACTTTTGGTGCCCCCTCTTCTGAACGGGAGATAAAACTGGTCTAATCTCTAAAGGGAAATGATCAGAGGGACAAAGCAAATCTGGGACTAAGAGCTGGAGCACAAAGGGACCGAATCCTCATGTTTTTACTTCCTAAAAGTATTTACTATGTTAGAATTGGTCCTGATGCATATTTGTTACTTTCAACCTTCTATAAAAACAACTTCAGAGCACGTGGAAAAATGATTCAGACGGACGACCTTTAACTTCAACCCATTCAGTGTGAAGTCCTAATAAAGAAATTATTTAACACTAAATTTAGATTTACGCAACATTTGACAAATCTGTGTTCTGAAAAACAAGTTTTAGGTAAAATACATATTACTTTTTTGGGGGGCTGAGGCCTGAGGACCTTCAGGGACCACGGTAACAAAGAAACCTGGACCTGGCTGGAACTGCTTCCCTTCTGGAAACGTAAGCAAAAATGTTGCAGCCTATTCCGTGTAAATTAAACTGAAACTCCTTTGTTTTGTGTCTCCAACTAATCATGTCTATTAGGGTCAATCAGAATGGAAAAAAAGGAAGGAAATATCACTTAAAGTTGGAAAAAATAAAGCTGTGGTTTATTTTAGGAAGAGAAACATTGTTTTATCTGAGGGTTCTGGGTGAGTTTTTACTGAGTAAATTACAAAACAACGAGACATTCAGTCAACTTAAAGCTTCATTCAGCCCTTCACAATAAGAGTCTCAAACAATTAACATAAACAGTAAACTATTAAAAGAGTTTATTGCTGTTGTTCTGTAGTAAAACTCATGCTGCTGCCTAAAACACTGGACTTTCTAAGACATTATTTATAGGTTGTGTCCAGATTCAGGTTCTAGTTAAAGTATTATGGGATTCATGAGGATTATGCAGCTCTTTGGGTTTGATTCTCTTTTTAATCTCAAATGTTTCTTTAAACTTTTATCTCAACATTCTAACTTTAGTTTTTCCTTTTAGATTTTTTCTAATAATAGACGCGACTCGAGCCTTAAACACCATCAGACATTAATAAGTTCATGTTTAATGATTTAAACGACATGCTCAGACGTCACATCTCCTTATTTATTATTTTCCTGGATGAACAAGCCCTCACCTGAATGAAACGACTCATTAGAGCATCAGCTGATGAATGAATGACAAGAAGAAGGGAGTGATTTGCAGTAGGTGGGCTGATAATTAGCAGGACAAACTCCGCTGCCTAATTACTCCACAGCTGATTAAATCCTGAGCCGTGGGAGGGCTGGATGGCTGCCAGAAGGCTGACATGACAGATGAGATGGAGATATGAGGACGACTGAGTTCTACTTCTGTTTTATAAAAGCGTGGACCCATCACTTCCATCTCTAAGCCCCAACAAAACAGAGCCTCAAATCCTGAGCGAAATACAAATCACAGCCCTAATACACCCATCTTTATTCATCCGGTCCTTCCTCCAATTAGATCCGGTTCTGGCTTTTCCGCCGCTTGGCATTTAGGTCATTTTACCAACCTAAATCCCTCAATTATTCCCCTCAACATCCATGCAAACAGCAGCTCTAAACGCTGTAATTACAACCACATCCAGTTGTATTAGTGGCTGCTCAGACGGCGGCGGGGCTTTGGAGGGACGGATCTGCATGTTGATGAGGCCGACGGGACGGGGAGGTGTTCTGTGGAATAATCACACCACCATCATGTAAGCTGTTGTTGCTCATGTGTGTCATCAGGACTGATGTCGTCTCACAGGATGAATTTAAAATAACAAACGGGGAATTTGTCAAAAATCTACAAATAACCTGGAGAGGTTCCTGGAGTCACAATTAGTTATTAAATCGTAAAATCTGGTAATAATTCATCTTTTATTTGAGACAGAGTTCAGTTCAGTTAATCCTATTGCTCACCGCTTAGTGATGGTTAGCCATTTGTTTCTTCAAAGTCCTAAAAGTCTAAGTTTGGTGCAGCCTGGGGGCCACTTACGGGCCAAAGCTGGAGTGTTCGGGGTGTTTGACGTCGACCAACGTGGATATAACCGTTTCTGCTCCCGTTACCGGGGTTAACGGCTCCCTCCAGCTCTGTTCATCCATCACGTCTCTGAATCTGGTCGCGTCACAAGGAACTGATCAAATCAGGGAGTGAAGATCTACTTTTCTCATCCAAGTGGCCTGGCTGTGTTTTTCAGAGGGGATAATTGAGTTTACGTGTTGTCCTTGAATGCACCATAAAGTCACAATCCCCAGTTACACGGTCAGACTTGTAATAAATTTATTGCTTAGGTTGCTGAAGCTCTACAGAGCCCCTCTGGGGACGTAGGGGAATAAAAGATTCTGTTTCGGATCCTGAGTTCGTTTTGCGAGATCCTGCAGAAGAGGACTCTCGCTGTAAAGGGTTCTCTGAATTTTAAGTTTTTCTTTTATTTCATCTTGTTAGCTGCACCTATGACCAAAGCTATCATGGTGTGACTGCAGGTTTTTCTGTGCTGAAGACCCTGTTTGACACTGGGCTAAGGTAATGGTCGCTACGCTTGTTCGTGTGCACTAACGCTGATGACTGAAGGCCTAATGAAACCCTGGTGGTTTCTCTTTATTCTGATGCAGCCTGAATCTTTATTAACAGAGAGGTGAGAAACCCATGGTGTCGCGTTGCAGACCTCTCAGATGATTCATCAGCTCTTCTAGGCTGAAACTTAAATGGATCCCAGACCGCTTCATCCTGAGGGTTAGTCCAGATCCCGCTGCCTGTAGACATTATTTAATCATAATGTTTTAGTTCTCACAGATGCTTAAGACGCCAGTTATCAGCCTCACATCTGGTCTCATATCTCAGCCAATAAGAGGAGATTTAAACAAACCGAGCAGGGATTAGCGATCTGAGGAGGCTGAATCTTCTCGTATCCTCAGGCGTCTGAGCGTTTAAACAAGCAGAGAGGCTAAGTGGCTCTTCACGGAGAATCACTCTGACACCCACTGCTCCTGAGCGCTGCACAGCTTTACATATTCCTCTCATCTCCGGGATGTTAACAACCATCAGAAATGTCAGCGCTGAAGAATGCGCCTCCTCCCACGATGCAATCTGAAAGAACGCATACAGTAAAAATACGCAAATTGTTCTGGTTGTTAAGAAGTCTTAGTCGTGCATCAGCATAATTTAAATAACTGACTTGACTCAGATGTTATGTAAGAAATCTGACTTTATTTCACTGTGTGGATAAATGACACTTCTGATAAACATGTACCATTTTTTAGACATTTTCTCTATTTGTTTAACATCCGAGGAATGAAAACTTCTAGTTAAGATTTAAAACAGCTAAGGTGTTTATTATTATCAGACATACCATTATTCACCAGTTTCAGTAGAAAACCCCTAAATTCACCAGGGACTTTATAAAGAGCAACTTCCAGAGGTTAAGAGTCAGGCGTTTGACTATTTAGGCTGCAGCTTTTGTAAACAGATATTCATAGATTTGCACTTCCAGACTAAAGTGTTAAACCAGTCTCTCTAACTGTAGTGAGCTACAGGATTATTGGTCATCCTGTTTTCACTAAATTCACATGAGATAGTTTCCTCTTTTTGATTATGCAGCAACACTTGTATGACAACAAAGTTCACTGTTTGGTGAATTTGGTTTGTGTGTATCAAGAAATGTGATAAACTAAACAAAATGTTTAATAACTGAGCTTCTACAAGCTGTGGCGTCACTATAGTCACCTCAGGGTGGGGAGCATCTTCTCCCACACATCATCCATCAGCAGCGGCGCTCCACAGGGGTGTGTTCCCTCCCCTCACCTCTTCTCTCTGTACACAAATGACTGACCCTCAGTGGACACATCTGTTAAAGTCTTGAAGTTTGTAGATGACATCACCGTCATTGGTTCGATTGGATGGTGACGAGTCTGCATACAGGCAGGTGGTGGATCAGCTGGTCCACTGTGGACCAGTGGTTCCTTTCTCGGGACCTGAGATGGACCTCACACAGACACTGTTCAGAAGGCGGACCAGCAGAGACTGGACGTCCTACAACAACTAAAGAAGTCCAAACTCCCATGGAGCTACTGGTCATCATGGTCTGACCTGGTTTTTATTAAACCGTGACGTGTTCTTAATACATGTTGTGCTTTTTATGTGTCTTGTAAAGTGCTTTGTGATAAATAAGTCTTACTTACTAAAGTATTAAAGGCATAATATGCTGTTTGTCTTGTTTTTAGCACCCCCTAGTGTCTGTTTTAAGTCACTGTCATAAAAACACCATTATTTCTGCTCAGAAACCCCTAAATCTAACTGTTGAAATGTCTCCTCAGCCTTCACTGCTTACTACTGGAGCGGTTCATCACTCATTCAAAGAAATCAGCTGTGTTCAAGCAGGGAGAGATGGGAAAAAAAATCAGGAATCATGAGCTAAAAACACTCTGGAGCTAGCATAACAGCTAGCCACATTGGGTTAGCCTAACCCTCGTGAGATACGTGACTTTGTGAGACTTCAGGGCACCGGACCGGAGAACGAGATGTTGCAAACGTGGTATTCTGGACAGATGGAGCTGAGTGACTTTTCATTGACCCTGTAAAGGGTCAGATTAGCACTGACTGGATCAAGAAAAAGATTTAAACATGAAAAAGTTAGTCTTACCAAGTGACCTGAGACTGTAGTAAAGTCAACACTGTGCAGTGGTCCAGTGACGCATGGCGGCAGCAGGTCAGTAGCTCAGTGTTCACCATGCAACTGGAAGGTTGCCGGTTCAAACCTCGCTTCCAACTTTGTTGTGCCCTTGGGCAAGGCATGCTGGTCAGAGTGCCTGTATGGTTGCTTTGCTTCAGTGGCTACAATGTAGCTCACTGCCATCAGTGTGAGAATGACTGATTTAAAGCTCTTTGTAGTCCATAACTTAGAAAAGCACCTGTAAAAACGCAGGCCTTTGCATGTCTGGACGTCTAGCTCGGATCTGTTACCTCTGCTAGCAAAGCATTAATAAACATGATAAACTGAGTAGATGGACAGAAGGATGGATGGATGTTCAGAACTCCAACATGACAGCGAGGCCCTCAGGGGAGGAGAAACAGACAATCCTCAAAGAGTTTTACAAAAAGGTTCAAAATGAGTCACAATCCATCGCAACCTGGTGAGATCCTGGTTTAAGGATTTGACTACAGCTGAGTTTAATGGAGTTCCACACCATGACGTACCCGTGACCCAAAGCCCTGTGTGTGTGGTGACGTGGTGGAGCAGAGGGAGGGAAAAATCCGGGGATTGGGAGGCAAGACTGGGGGGACAAGCCCTCCCAGGGGGCCAGCTCCCCCGCTGGCCCCAGTAAGCACCCCCGTTCCCCAAAACCACCCAGGGCAGGGAGATCGCCGGCCCACCCATCCAGGTCCACGGCAGGAGCCCCACACAGCGCCACGGAGCCCACGGAGTCCCCCACCCCCACTCCAGCAGGGTAACTATACCTCCCTCAATCACGCACATAGTAAACTACAAACTTACATAGGACATAGACACCCAGGCAAAGCCCCCCC
>SSNR01000010.1:3526828-3616907 GCA_006937965.1 Callopanchax toddi | reverse complement strand
GCCTCCCACTTAGCTATAGGAAGAGATATCGAATCATCTACTTTAGACAGTAACCTATATATTTTAGATAGTAACTTCGGAGATTTGAGATTAAGGAAATCTAATACCCTTGATGGTGTTTGTAGCTCTGTTCTATTAAACTTAAATTTATGTTTTATTATAGATTTAATTTGCTGATATTCTAAAAATCTATTCCTGTCAACCCCATATTGTGAGACTATCCTGTTAAACGGGATGAAATCAGTTCCCTCAAAGAAATGTTCCAGGTATACGATTCCTTTACTCCTCCAGTCTGAGAAGTTGATCATATTGTTGTTTTGTAGGATGTCAGGATTGTTCCAGATGGGTGTACGCCTGCATGGAATCAGTGAAGACTCAGTCATTTTCAGATACTCCCACCATGCTGTCAGAGAAGAGCTGATGTTAGGGCTTTTAAAGCAAGCATTTCGTTTAATGTTTGAGCTAATAAATGGTAGATCTGAAATCTCTATATTGTTGCATATTGTCTGTTCTACGTCTAACCAGGACTCATCTAGTGGGTCCTGCTTAATCCATCTTGAGATGTATTGTAGCCTGTTGGCTAAGAAGTAATGATAAAAATTAGGTACATCTAGTCCTCCTCTATCTTTGGTTTTCTGTAGCGTTTTCAGGCTAATACGTGGAGGTTTATCCTTCCAAAGAAATTTAGAAATAGACGAGTCCAGAGATCTAAACCAGTCAGATGATGGTTTATTTGGAATCATTGAAAATAGGTAATTGATTCTTGGTAAAACCATCATTTTAATTGAAGCAACTCTCCCCATGAGCGATATGGGTAGAGACTTCCATCTGACCAGATCATCTTCCACTTTCTTTAAGAGTGGGATGTGGTTTAGTTTAGTTAAATCTGCCAGTCTAGGAGAGATATTAACACCTAAGTATGTAATATTCCCTGACTGCAACTGTGTATTAGGACAGTTGGTAAAGGAGCAATTAATTGGAAGAACTGTAGATTTTAACCAGTTTATTGAATAATCTGAAACTTTTGAAAAAGAGTTTATCAATTCAATGACCTGAGAGAGGGAGGATTGTGAATGCTGGAGAAACAGTAATACATCATCTGCATAAAGACTGATTTTATGTTCTATGTCTTTACATTTTATTCCTTTAATATCTTTACTTTGCCTGATTGCTGCTGCTAGCGGTTCAATAAAAATAGCAAACAGTGAGGGGGAGAGTGGACATCCCTGCCTGGTCCCCCTCTGAAGACAGAAGCTGGCTGATGTCCGGTCGTTTGTCCTGACACGAGCTGTTGGAGAACTGTATAGGATTTTTAACCAGTTTATAAAAGAATTTCCAAAACCAAATTTATGTAGGGTTGCAAATAAAAATTTCCAGTTTACTCTATCAAAAGGGTCTTTTGGAGAAATTACACCCAGTAATACCCGGGGGGAGGGAGGTCTAGCCGGCTAACCTCTCCTCCGGTATCATTACCCACCTCAACGCATTTAGACACTTAGGATCCAGGGCGGGGGATGGCGGGCCGCCCCCCCACTCTTTTTAAAAGCATCTTACTACAACACGCATCAACACCACATTGGAGCAGGTGGGGGGAGACTTGGGGTCTTCACACACCCCTGTTCTCTGCTCGCGGACTGGGGCCTGGAGTGGAGCGGGCCGTCTGGTCGGGGTCTGCTCGGCTGCGGCGGGGTGCGCGGTGGTCTGCTTATCCCCACTTCAGCAAGGGAGGGACCATCTTCTGGATTTCAGGGCCGGCTTCACCCTTAGGGCGCTGGTCCCTGGTCCTGAACATAGAGTGTGCATGGGGAGCGAGAGTGGGTGTATAGCGTCTATTGTGTGTCTTGGTATGTTTGCAGGAATGTGTGTGCACGCATGAGGGAGGGAGCGTGATTGTGTCTGTGTGTGACTGTTTTTCTGTCAGGTTTCGTTCCCCCCCCCCTCTCTGTGACATGCTAGGCCCTCCTCGGCAGAGACTATCCTCCCTGGCTGCGCCTCGGCATTGGTGGTGCCTTTCTCCAGTGGCGTATTGGGGTGTCTTGGGGTCTGGGTGCTGGGGGCGTCTGCCTGCTCTTCTTCCTGTGGCTGCCTGGTGGGATCTGGGCCCCCGGGGGTGGTCGGGCCTCTGCTGGGGCTGGTTCGCTCCTGGGTCTCGGGTCTCTGGTTCTGGCTAGATCTACCCTGGATGGCCGGCTGCAGGCGGTGCCTGTGAGCTCCTAGCCGCGGCCCCCCAGGGGCTCTAGCGCGGCGACTGCCGGGGGGCCCACGTGGGGTGAGCCTCTGCGCCCTCTGGGGGAGAGTTTAGCGACTGCCCTGATGGCGATCTCCCTGGGGTGTCCGTGCCCTGGGTGGCCTCTGGACGTCTGGGGCCTGGACCTCCTCTGCGTCCTCCGTGGGCCTTGGGGGCGGGTCTGTGGCTCCTCGAACTTATTATTGAATGTTTCAATAGAGAAACCTTCATAAACAAGCGCGTATGTATACACACAGGTGATCACAAGGTGCTCACATAAAGACGGACTCAGGTGTTTTCAGACACATTGACTGGGGCTGTGGTTGACACTGAACTCTCTTGAACTGGTGTATACGTATACATTTGAAGAATATCACAACTGTTGTGTATTCATATGCTGTTTGTTGCTGTTGTATCTTTTCTTCCTGTTTTGTTTGTTTGTGCTTTATTTACAGGTCTAGAAGTGGACTCTTCACGTCTCTTGTTCTCTTCTTTTTCTGTTTACTTTCTCCCCCATCCCTCTTTCTGTACCCTTCCCTTCACTTTCAGGCTCCGTGTCCAATCAACCATAAAAACATTCTAATAAAGATTTTGGGGGTTATATTTAAACAAAAATCAGGAGGAGTTTTATAGCAGTGGCTGTAACCTCTCACCTGAAACAGCAACACTGTTGGGCTTGTTTTTGGCACTCAGACATTATTCTGTTTGCTCCACAGCCGGACAGGACACGGGGTTAAAAAAAAAAAAAAAAAAAAAAAATTGACAGCTTTAATGAGGAGGCTCCTGCTGCTGGAAGTTTAAACAACTTCTAGAAAAACAAGTTTATTTTCTTTAAAATAGTTAAAGTCATGGTGGGCGTCTGGAAAGCTTCTAAATTTAGTTTCAGGAAAATGTTTTATGTTAAATGTTAACTTATGTTACATGGTAATAACTGTTTAAAAACTAAGAAACAAGACTGGCTTTCTTTCACAGTACAGTTTCCCTTTTCTTACTGGGTAATTAGTCATGGTTTACTTGGTAATAATGAAGTATTTACCGCATCGAATTTATGAACCGTTTAATTACAAACGTTATATAACATAACATGAGTTACATGGTAATAACTGACTAATTACAATTTAATAAGTCAAAGCTTTAACTTTCCCTTTGACTAAATGTATTAACAGTACCAATTATTACCTGGTAAAATATTCTGGTTTACTGTGTAAACTTCTGGTAAACAGTGGGTAATTTAGGAATTATTAAATAGTAATTAAATTGCAATTACCTACTAACTAGTTGTAATTACTGGTACAGAGCAACACTATAAATGACAGTAAATACTGCATAATTTAGGCATTGTTAAGCAGTAATTATATTGCAATTACCTTGTTAATAGATTTTAATTACATAGTAATTACTTTTCAAACTAAGATTTATTACATATTACACATTAAAAGCAAATATGTGGCAATTTTATTGTGTAATATGTTGGTAAGTAGTGCCTAATTTAGACACAATTACCGTAGGCAGTAGTTTTACTGGAATTACAAAGTAATTACCTCTTTATTACATACTAATACACTTTAACTTACTATGTAATTACCATGTAAGTACATAGTAATTAGGGGACTGTAAAAGAAAGCGTTACCAAAATTTTTTTCTTCTATATGTGAGTGGTTGGTGACTGACGACAAAACAATAAAAACTGAAAATATCTGGACAATGAAAACAACATATTGTAACGTATTTAGGACACTTTGGAACGGCGTCAACACAAAATTTGGTGAAAATTTGCACGAAATCTTTCCGTTTTGACATCTTCAAAAGTGCAAATTTGGAGCAATTTCCTCTAAATTTGGAATCTCCACAGGTTGTCACAGCTTTCTGAACCGACACCAACTGAACCTAAATGTGGGGACATGTTAATACAAGCAACAAAAAAGCATTTTAAATAGATTATATTCTCCTTTAGAGCTGATTGTTAGAGAGATCAAACGCACTAATTACCTGCATCCTCAGTGGACAAAGCAACACATTTAAAAGGTTCGTCTGTGAGTGCTAATAAACCTCTCATTACCTATGCAGTGAATGATTAGCTGTCAGGTTGCCTGCTGAGGTCCTCTTAGCAATCAGCTGCACTTGTAGGGGTGAAAGGTCAACACTCCTCTTCAGCAAAGACTGAACCCTGAACTGAAGACTCGATTCCTGTCATGGCTGTGAGGCAAGAGGAATAATAATAAAAAAACAAAAGCCAAGAGTGGAATTATGCACTTTGAAGATTTTGCAACTTTTGTCATTAAAATCCCATCTGTGCTTTGGAGTCTCGCAGAGAGACGACGGTTTGTGTTCAGACGCTGCAGCTGCTCGTCCTCCCTCCACCAGCAGCACTCGTCACACAGTCGGATTAACGCTCAGGGAGATTTGCTTCATTTTTCACTGTTAATATCACAACGTCTCTTCATTAAACCTACGAGTGCCTGACAAAGCCTTCCAGGTTGCCTTCCTGTCACCTCTCCCTGCCTGCCAGCCAATCACGACCCACCTGCCAGATCAAAGCAGATTAGACGTTCAGGAGCACATTAACCGGCTCTGCATGCAGTCAACTGTCAGCGTTACGAGAGCCATTAGGAGCACTATAAGAGAAGCTCCCTGCAGGCAGAGAGCGGCGAGGAGGAGAAAATGTTAACAGAAGGAACAACCTGCTCAGAGTTTCCTTAAAAACCCAGAGGAAACCGCAGAAAGTTTAAAACTCAAAAGAATGAAAAGAAAGTGGAAAGAAAACTGTTTATTTTAAAAATCCCTCAGCAAACAGCTGAAGGACAGCAAAGCACCCACAGAACAAACTCTCATTTGCATGATTGGAGAGAGAAAGACTTTGAAGATGCTTCTTGATAGCTGCAAAAAAAAAAAAGTGTGGCGGCAAAATGACGCTGGAAGAAAATCACTCACGAAAATGTTTAATTCATGTGCCGACTTGTGACAGAAAAACGTCAGATGTCTCGGTGTTTTCTGCCGGCTGAGTGAAGACTAATATGTATTTTTAAAGCCCTCTGCTCTGAAACGGATTAAAAAACACAATAAAAGTTATTATTTGTAGGTTTTCAGGCAGAAAGTATTTATTATAAAGGCATCACTCACTATTATTACGAGTATAGTGGAATTATTTTGTTGTACCATGTTGCTAGACGTGTATAATTATTTTTGTCTTATAATTATGAATCAGTTTGACACATTTTAAAGCTAAAATCATTGATGTCTAGACTCTAAGCATCAGGTTAAAAAAGACGTGACTCATTCATCTCACTTTACCAACCTCGTATTAAGGCTTTAATTTAAACTGATTTACAGTTTTAATTTTGAACATCCATTTTTAAAAGAGTAAAAAAAACAAACTCTCTAGACGGGGGACTGGGAGGAGCTGGGCGGCGTCTCTAAACGTCCTCGTGGCTTTTTTCTGTTCGACCTGTGGGGGGATGTGATATTTTGGGTTATCGTGTATCGCGATAAAGCCCCAAAATATCTCAATACTTGTGAGGTTTATCATGATAAAGTACAGCTTTGGAGGAAATATGAAACCACTGCAAAGTTTTCTGAAATCAGAATCTCTTTGGGATCTTGAGCTTTCTGCACCATAAAGTCGCCAACATCAACGCGACAATCAGACGGCGAAGACGCCAACAGGCTTAGGGAAGAAAATCAGAGTTCTCCAAGTCATCAGTTATTAGTTTTTCTTCCCAACATCTTTTTTTAAATTTTTTAATTTGGGAAACATGTTAATTTATTTTAGTCAAGCAGGTTTCTATTTGTTCTAAAGCTGTACATCATGAATCCTGATAAAACCCTATAATAAAACTTTTTCACAATATAAATACCACATATTTTATATTATATCATAAAAACCTTATTATGATAGAATATTTTGGGGCTTTTTCATGATGCACATATATAACATATGCATATTGTGTAACATGCATCATATATAAGATGTGTTGTGCATCATATATTTAAAGTATACCCCTTACTGTTGAGGTATTAGATGTTCAGGTGGGCGATTCCATAAATATTTTAGATTTTAATGTGTACCGAGGGTCCAGAGCAGCTCACACTATTACAAAAAGGATGTGCGCTTGAGAAAAACAGAAGTGTCCTCGTTTCTCCTCAAATGAAACAAACATTCATTCATCTCACAGAAAAAGTGCCATCAGCTAAACCCCGAACAGACCGGAACAGAGAAACAAAGTTAAAACAATCTTTTCACCATTACAGAGTGTTATTACTTCAACATGTACATTTGTCATATTTACAGCCGTTAAAATAAGAACCTCTCCGGTCCAGCACTGCAGTGGGTCGAAATCAACAGAAACACAATAAAAGACAAAACAGTGTTCCTCTTTTTGAAGTTCTGGCTCGTAGTGCAGAGTGAAGTCCAGGGTGGGGGGGGGGCTGGACGGTCCTGTCTGCAGCCTCCTCTCAGAAAAACAGCAGCTCGTTGGGCCAACGGGCCTCCAGTTACATGAAAAACTCCTTTGGGTTCTCACTGGAAACACTCTGGGGGTCAGCCTGGTTGTTGTAGGGGAAGTCCTGGCTGTCTTCCTGCTGGACTCCCTTCACTTCTTGGCTTCGATACGTCTCTTTTCTTCTGTAGAGGAATCTGGCGGTTATGGCGAGGGCGGTCATGATCACGAAGATGACAACGGCTATGACACCTGCAGGCAGAGTACATTTACACTGGCATCAACAGCGTCTTCGTCCAGGTGTTTAGGCTGCATCACTTATAACAGGGAGGAGTTCTGTTTCGGTTATTTACTGGTGCAGTCACATTTAACATGTTAGTTCTCTGCTCTGTCTGACTACAGGAAGTGAAACATGTGGCGCTGAGTGATGTTTCTCCTCTGGAAAACCCACCACTTCAATCCGGGTTAAACGTGCACTGTAACGTGTGTTACTGACGTCTGTACCGAGTAAAATGTTACCATGTTACAGAAAAAAACTATGCATTACAGTAATTAATTACTTTTGTAACTCATTACTGCCAACACTTGTTCAGTCATGCTGCTGGATTTAGTAACGTTTTATGAATGGAGCTCACAAGTCTGGGTGAGGGTTGGTGCTTCTATTTACCAGGAAATGCATTTTAAATTCATTTTATCTGTTATTTTGGTTTGATGGGTCTGACTTGATTAAAAATCGAAACATAAAATGTTAGAAAGTGTCTCTGCATCAACTTCCTGCAGCAGGACTAAATTATATCATTCTTAAAGTGACAATATGCAGTTTTGCTTGTTTTGGGCTCCCTCTGGTGTCCGTTTTAAATCACTGCATTACACAAGTTAGCATATTGTTTCAGCTTCTAAACCCCTAAATCTACCTGTTGAAATGTCTCCTCAGCCTTCATAGTTTTCTACAGGAGCGGTTATTTACTCCTTCAAAGAAATCAGCTGTGTTCAAGCAGGGAGAGATGGAAAAAAAAATCAGGAATCATGAGATAAAAACACTCCAGCGCTAGCATAACAGCTAGCCACTTTGGGTTAGCCTAACCCTCGTGAGACACGTGACTTCCTGGGTACCGTAACGGTGACGGAGATTTTGCAATCGTGGTATTCCGGCTGTAATCACCAGATGGGGCTAAGTGACTTTTCATTAACTCTGTAAAGAGTCATATTAGCACAGACTGGCTCAAGGAGAAGATTTAAAAATATGAAAAAGTTGCATATTATTACTTTAAATTGCAGCTCAGGGCTGCACACAATCCCTCTGAGGGCCACAAGCGGCCCCCGGGCCCCACTGATGACATGCCTGATCTAGTGTCTCCACAGATGTCTATTAGTTCTGTTAGGCCACTGGTTACTAAAGTTGGGACTAATTATTGGTAATAAAGCATCAGAATAAATGTTACAGAAATACAATTTAAAAAATATAATAGCCAGAGTTACAAAGTGATAAAAACAGAGTCATATGGTCGACGAGGGTTTTTGTTACTCTTGTTTACTTTAACGAGTAATAATTGAGACCACGAGCCTGACACTTTTATTTTGCTGGCCAAAAGCTGAAAACTTTGGGAACCACGGTTTTAAGGCTACATCAGGACAACATCAGCTTTGCAATCATTTTTTTGTGACTGCTCAACTAAAAACTCCTCAAATTGGATTTTATAATAGAGTGAGAACTAAAGGTTACACAGAGGGTGGAAAATAATTCCACAAAAACCATATAATTCACCAGCTGATGAATTGTGCTCCGTTTGTTCCCTTCTGAATCACAGTGGTCTCCGCCTCACAGCGGGTCTCGGTCTCTCTGCCCCGCGGTCTGTTTGTTCCACTAATCTAACTCCGGCTCACTCCGTTAAGAATTTCACACGTTCACACTCGGCTCGACTCGTCTGCTCGACTCGTTGCTTTATCCACACAAAGTTTCATCTAATTGGAATTCCAAAATACAGCTGAAATCAATTTCTCGTTATATAACTTTGGTTTTAAAGCGTTTGAAGATAACGATGGGAGCGTTCCTCCGATGGCCAGGCTTTAATTAGTTCAGCCATCTTTTGTGCGCCGAGACACAAAATCACAAAGATTTAGACAATTTCAAATGAGTTATTAGAACTATTTCAATCTTCCTTTTGATTCGATCTGAGGCTAGAGACAAATTAAATGTACTTTTGATGGAACATTTTCACCACCTCATCACCACTGAAGTAATGAGTTGAATCAGTCAAAAGAAATCCAATAAAACAGTACCTCCGATCAGAGCCGAGTCCGTCTTCATGGCATTGACTAAAGGCTGACCCGAACCCACAGAACCAGACTGGTCTGGAGCAGATAAAGACGGGAATAAAGAGGAGAGAAGAGAGGGGAAACACAGGCACAAGAATGAGAGAGACTTAAAAAGGTTAGAACAGAAAAACAGACAAAGAAGAACATTTAGGGACACAATAACAGCATCATCATTTAGAGCAGGCCAGAGCAGCAATTCAGGAAAGTCTATTAAAGAGCCATAAAACTGGATGAGAACAAGACTGGAGGAAAGAAACGCCGGTGGAAGCTCCTCTCTACGGTCCAAATTAATTATCTTATCAAGCACATGGTGATTTTTCTCCTCAACAAGGTTCAGCTTGAGCCTGTGATACAGCAGGTTCACCACAGAACAGAGGAACAAAGAAAAAACTGTCCAAAAATACATGTAATTTATTAAATTACTGCCCACATATCAGTAACGACGGCATATATGTTACCTATATAACATTATAAACTAAAATAAACTTTAAAAACTGCACTAAAAGAAACATGTAACTGTTTATTTGCTAAATATATTAGATATAGTTTAGATTAAGAGGGCATACTATGCAGTTTTGGCTTGTTCTTTAGCTCTTCCTAGTGTCTGTTTTAAGTCACTACTGTTAAAACGTTAGCATAGTTTCTGCTCAGAAAGCCCTAAATCTACCTGTTAAATGTCTCCTCAGCCTTTAATGCTTTCTACTGGAGCGGTTCATCACTCAGTCAAAGAAATCAGCTGTGTTCAAGCAGGGAGAGATGGGAAAAAAAAATCAGGAATCATGAGCTAAAAACACTCTGGAGCTAGCATAACAGCTAGCCACATTGGGTTAGCCTAACCCTGGTGAGATACGTGACTTTGTGAGACTTCAGGGAACCGGACCGGAGACTCAGAAGTTACAAACGTGGTATTCTGGATACAAGCAGCAGATGGGGCTGAGGGACTTTTCATTAACTGTTAAGGGTCAGATTAGCACAGACTGGCTCAGGGAAAGCATTTAAAAATATGAAAAAGTTACATTTTACTTGTTTTAACCCATGCTTTTGTATCGTTTTGTATTCACTTGTCTACTCTTCTCGTTGCATTAAAACCTATTGTTCTAAACCTGAAACTGAGCCGCCATCTTGACCGGAACTCCAGGGAAGAAGAGAGATTCAGCTCGTCTGAACCCTCAGAGTTAAATGAAGGATGAATAAAATATACATGGAGTTAGTGCACACATTCGGCCTCCGGATACGGGAGGAAAACTGTTTATTACATATGAAATAGTAAAATATTATGAATGCATTTATTTAAAAAGTCTAAGAGATAAATATTTAAATAACTTGTAAATCATGCAACCATTTATGCCCTAAAGATTTATCCATTTTATCATTAAAATGTTCTAAAGTGACACAAAAATTGTATTCGTTTCTGTTCTCACAATTCCCTTTGTTCCCATGTACATAAACAATAACTTTTATGTTATTATTATTGCTGTTTAAATTATTTTATCATGTCATTTTTATTATTGCATTTCTTTCATGTGTAAATAAATTATTAAAGGGTATACAGTGGGTAAATCAAATGTAAACATTTTATTAATTTAAATTTAAAAACTATTTCTATTTAATAATACTACAGTCAGTGAATGGATATGTGTATTTATATGAATATTTATACACTACATCATGTTAGAATGCTCCTACATGGCTCTTTAAGCTACATCATCATCTTGTGTTCAACCCTTTTTCTGTGTTAAATAATGTTTTCACAAATATGAATGCATCAGCCACCTGCTGTGAACTCCACACCATCTGTGCTTCAAACGAGCGTTAAGGCCTGATCTGATGACAGAGAGACGGCCATGTTTGTTTAACTTTACAGCTGTGACTGTGAGCTGAAGTTCACCAGCGAGCTCACACTGCCTCTCAGGCAGGGCACGTACATGTAAATCCACATCTGAACTGTAAAAATCTGACTTTACCTAAAATATCAACACATTTAATGTAAATACAGCTGCCTTCCTGCATTTTGGTATCATGGCATTTATTTTAACGCCCTAAAAACTGAGTTTGTTACCAGTAGAGTGATCATATTTTAACTCTTTAAGGTTTGCCATGAAATGTCTGACACATTATCAGTAAATTAATTTAAAAAAAACCCATAAAAAACATAATCATAATTTATATAAACTAGAGAGAATGACTTTAGTATCAGAGCCACAGCTCACAGCCTGATGCTCATTATGAGGTGAATCACACTAAGCCCCTCCCCTCTTACCTGATAGGTGGTGTGTGTTGTCTGCTGCGTAGGGATCGGACAGTAAACACCCACAGCTGGACTGGACTAAAGGTCCAGAGATGGTGACGGGGCTGGTGTTCGGGTGCAGCAGAGCCGCTTTCAGAGGGCTGATGGAGTTAAAGTGAACCACTGACAGACAGCCGGTGAAACCCAGAGAACCGAGCCGGGCCAGGTCCGGATCCAAGTCATCGAACACTAAGAAGAGAAAAGGATTTAATCAGTGAAATGAGCCTATTTTATCCTGTAACTTTTAGCTGTGGCTGTACTCGTTTTCTGTCTTTAGTTCTCCTTTGATATGCTTTCCATACGTTACTGTAAATATACTGAGAAGCAATTATGAATACATAAAAAAAAGACATATGAAAGAAACTTTAGTTGAGCTAAGAATGTTCTTTATCTGTATTTTGATATGTTGTTCATATAGAGGGGCTGCATGGTGCTGCCTCATAGCAGGAAGGAGGTTGTAAGTTTGCTTCCTGGCTGCAGCCTCTCTGCGTTGGGTTTGCATTTCTCCCCATGTGGGTTTCCTCCAGGTACTCCTGCTTCCTCCAGCTGACAAAAACATGCATGTTAGGTTAAATGGTGACTCTAAATCAGGCATGTCCAAAGGGGGCCAAATGAGGCCCTCAGGCTGACTTTGTGCGGCCCTCAGCTGCATTTTAAGAATGGTATAATTTAGTTTTCCTGCAGGATTTTCATGCAGAGAGATGCTTTCTGACATTTTTTATGTTTAGATTTTTACTAACATGAGACCCAACAAACAACAAAACCCAAATAAATTAAAATCTTTTTAAATGCAAAATTTTCCATTCAATCAAAGTACTCAATTTTTATTGAGATAATTCAAGAGATATTGAGATAATTTTATTTTCTGGTAAAAAGAACCACAAACCCTCATAAAGTGTGACTAAATCCAGCAACATGACTAAAGACAGGCCCAGATTCTGGTCTTCTTACTGAGAATGGAGGGAAATTTAGTTTTTAGAAACCTATCAGATCCAGTGAATTTGATGCTTTTTATTATTGACTCAAACATACGAGATCCCTGTAATCATATTGACAAAGACCCTGTTCATTAAAATGTTGCATTTATAATGAATTTTTGAGCAGAACAAACTATTTTTGCTCGTTTCTTTTAAGAAATGTTTTAACTTTTGTGGCCCTGGAGGATTTTGGCCCTCATGTTGAAAAGTTTGGACACCCCTGCTCTAAACGGTCCCTAAGGAGTGAGTGAGTGAATGGTTGGTTGTCCCTAAATGTGGCCCTATGATGATGTGACTGCTGGAGACAGGCACCAGCTCCTCACACGACCCTTACTGGATGAAGTGGTTCAGGAAATGGGTGGGTGGACGTTAAGATGGACGTTTTTGGTGGAAGACATTTTCATAAATGGAGGAAAAACCCAATCCAATTCAATCCTCAAAGTTGTCTAGCAAAGACTCCCTATACACAGAGCATCAATACAATCCTGATTAAAACACAAAATAAAAAATGGGAGACTTTATTTTTTGAAAAAGATCCTCAAAAGAAACTTGTGAAAGTTCAAGGGATTTAAAAAACAGAACTAAATTGAACAACAAAGAGAGCAAACTCAGATTCATAGCTTTGGCTTCATCGTTTCCACAGAAATTAAAGGAATGTCAATCTTCTCATTCAACGCTGGGAAAGAAAGCATGCAGCTGCTGTTTGTTTTGAAATAATTAAAAAGTTTCCACTGAATCCAGAGGCTCGTTCTCTCATCCAGGTGGGTGATTTGATTCAGTTTATTAGAACATAAACAGGCTGAATGACCCCGTTTTAGTCGAAAGAAACGGCAAATACGACACGTTGACTTTTATTTCTCACATCAGCTCAAACACTTTAACGTCAGACAAACCATCAAACACTCACATCCATCACTTCATAAGAACGATTAGCGCTCTCCACCTTTATCTGTTCTCTTTACTGACTTAACGCTCTCCATTGTTCATCCACACTCCTTCACAGCAGCTGCTAAAACCGACATCGGCGCCGTAAACAGCTGCATCAGTGTCTGATCCGACGACTGAGAGCTGACTGTGGTTTTTCACCTGAACACATCTGCATGTTGATGAGAGCAGCAGGAAACATTACTGCAGCCTGTGAGCTCCTCTCAGCTGACACACTCCTCTCTGCATCACGTCTCTCCCTCTTTCAGTCTCTCTGCTCTCCTTCTGGGTCCATTAGTTAGACTGATGGATGAGGAGGTGGGGAGGAAACGACAGAAAATCCACTTTGCTGCTGTTTTTCTGATCCTGATCCGACTCTGTGCTGTTTCTGATTTGAAAGAGGGGATGATGGGTCACACGCCGACACGACGGGGTCAAAACACACAGAAAACACTCAGCTGTGTTCAACTTTATCAAAAATAATAGATTTTTACAAAATGATGTTTCACAGGAAGGTTAGGGCTTTGTATTATCTTAACTGTTTAATAACTGGTGATGTTATTCATCTATTGAAGTAACGGCAAAGAAGAAACAAATCCACCAACATCATGGGATGATTACATTGATTAAATCTCACTCTTTGACAGGTAACCTTCCATTAATATCACGATTCTACTTAAGACTTAAGACTGTGTAAGAGTAATTTTAGTTACATCATCAGGCATTAATGAAATGGACAAAAACTGCAAGCAATTTCCACAGGATTTTGGCAAAACATGAGTCAACTGGCCACAGAAAGTTGGATTTTATCCATCTGATAAAATTTTTATGGCTTTTGTAAAACTGCAGTTTAAGTTTTATGGTTTTTGTAGCTCTTAAACACTAAATGTTCAGTATAGAGTGTAAATAAACTTTGAGCTGTCTGATGTTTCAAAATATCTTCAAATAAAACTCTTCTGTCGTTGAGCCATTATTAAAAAACAATCTGGATCCAGCACAGCTTAATAATTACAGGCCGATTTCAAAGACTCCTTTTATTTCTAAAGTCTTTGAGAAAGTTGTGGCAGAACAGCTGATTTCTTTTATGAAGAAATATGAGATTTTTGATCAGTTTCAGTCCGGTTTCAGAAAGCTCCACTCCACAGAAACTGCATTACTAAAAATCTCTAGTGATATTTTGATGTCAGCTGACTCTGGAGAATCCACTGTCATGGTTCTCCTGGATCTTTCTTCAGCATTTGACACGTAGACCACAGTGTTCTAATTAACAGGGTGTAGCTCTAGAGTGGTTCAAGTCCTACCTTTCAGGTAGAACTTTTAGTGTCTTTGCGAACCAGATCATGTCTGACTCCCAGAACCTGACCTGAGGGGTACCACAGGGCTCAGTGCTGGGCCCTATCCTGTTCATTTTGTATGTTTTCCCCCTAGGCCAAATGATCAGACAGTTTGCTGATGTGTCTTATCATTTTTATGCTGATGATATTCAGCTGTACTGCTCATTTAAACCGTCTGAATATTTTAAGTTGTCTTCTCGGTTAAAATGTTTTAACAACGTCAAACAGTGGCTCTGTGACAACTATTTACAGCTGAACTCTGATCAGACTCAATCATTAATTTTTGCTCCAGAGAACCAAATGAGTGATATTAAGCAGCACCTTGGTTTTCTGGCTGCTTCTGTTAAACCAAACGTCAGAAACCTTGGTATCATTCTAGATTCTGCCATGTCATTAGAGGGACATTCACGAACATTAATCCGTAACTGCATTTTTCAATTGAGAAATATCTCTAAGGTCAGAACTCTAGTGTCAAAAGCAGAACTAGAGATGATTATTCATGCTTTTATTTCATCTCGCCTTGATTACGGTAACAGCCTTTTTACATGTCTGAACAAGAAAGATCTGTCTCACCTCCAGTCAGTTCAGAATGCTGCTGCAAGGCTTTTAACCAACACACGAAAGAGTCAGCACATTACTCCAGTTTTAAGATCCCTGCACTGGTTACCAGTGCATTTTAGAATTCATTTTAAACTTTTAGTTTTTACTTTTAAAGCCCTGTGTGGTCAGGTCCCTGTTTATATCTCAGACCTTTTAAAACCCTACAGTCCTCCTCGTAGTCTGCGGTCTACTAGTCAGAGGCTGTTGGAGGTTCCTAGATCACATTTTAAGTCCAGGGGAGATAAATCTTTTAAAGTAGTGGCTCCAAGATTATGGAACGCTTTACCTCCTCCTCTGCGTAGCCTGGATTCTGTTGATTGTTTTAAGAAACAGTTGAAAACTCATTTATTCAGGCTGGCTTTGAACTGATTTTAGGTTGCATGATGTTTTGTTTTATCATGTTTTTATTTTGTGTTTTATCATGTTTTTATTTTGTGTTTTATCATGTTCTTATTTTGCGTTTTATCATGTTCTTATGTTTTTATTTTTGCGTTTTATCATGTTCTTTTAAAGTTTTTATTTTGTGTTTTATTATGTTCTTTTCAAGTTTTATCCTTTGTGTTTTTTATAATTGTTTTATTGTAAAGCACTTTGTGGCCATTGGCCTGAGAAAGGTGCTATATAAATAAAGTTATTATTATTATTATTATTATTATTATTATTATTATTATTATTATTATTATCTTCTAATGAGGTTCTTACGTCAAAACGTAGCTCTTTTTTTCCCCACTCACTCTGTTTCTCGCTGTTACAGGATTTATAGTTTACGCTCAAATCCCCCCAGAGGGCAAAGTGAACATAAGACTGAACTGAATATTTAACATGTAGACCTTAAACGGACCTGTGTGATGACCAAACGCTTTGCCTGTCACACTTCAGGATTTGATATATTTTCATTGACTTTCAGTTTCTGCACAGAGTCTCTTGTTTCTACTCTGTAGTCTCTGGAAGACTGCAGTCAAGGACACAGGTGTGTGGTTACCACGGTGACCCTAATGAGCCACTACCAGTTATGATAGTGACCCTAATGAGCCTTTGGTGGTCTCCATGGCAACCCTATTGAGCCTACTGAGGATCCTAATAAGATGCTGGCAGTCATGATGACCCCAGTAGGTCACTAATATGTTTCTGGCGGTCACCATGGTGACCATAGTGAGCCAGTGGTGATCACCATGACGACTAATTAGCCTCTGGCAGTCACCATAGCTACTTTAGTGAGTCACTGGCTTCCATTGTGGCACCCCTCATGATCCACCAAGGTAACTAATGAACCATCGTCATCACCATGGTAACCAATTACCCACTGGTTGTCACCACGGCTACTTTAGTGAGTTACTTGGTGTAATAAGTCATTGGTAGTCACCATGGTGACTAATGAGTCACTGGTTATCACTATGGTCACTACTGAGCCACTGACAGTTACCACAGTGACCCTAATGAGCCTTTGGTGGTCTCCATGGCAACCCTATTGAGCTGCTGGCGATTACATGAGGATCCTAATAAGATGCTGGCAGTCATGATGACCCCAGTAGGTCACTAATATGTTTCTGGCGGTCACCATGGTGACCATAGTGAGCCCGTGGTGATCACCATGACGACTAATTAGCCTCTGGCAGTCACCATGGCTATTTTAGTGAGTCACTGGCTTCCATCGTGTCACCCCTCATGATCCACCAAGGTAACTAATGAACCACCATCATCACCATGGTAACCAATTACCCACTGGTTGTCACCATGGCTACTTTAGTGAGTCACTGGCTTCCATCGTGTCACCCCTCATGATCCACCAAGGTAACTAATGAACCACCGTCATCACCATGGTAACCAATTACCCACTGGTTGTCACCATAGCTACTTTAGTGAGTCACTGGCTTCCATCGTGTCTCCCCTCATGAACCACCAAGGTAACTAATGAACCACCGTCATCACCATAGTAACCAATTACCCACTGGTTGTCACCATGGCTACTTTAGTGAGTTACTTGGTGTAATAAGGCATCGGTAGTCACCATGGTGACTAATGAGTCACTGGTCATCACTATGGTCACTACTGAGCCACTGACAGTTACCATAGTGACCTTAATAAAACCATGACAGCAGCTTTAACGTTTCTTTAGAGACACTTCTAACAGTATTTATACATCAAACGCTGACACTGTCACACCTTTGATCATCACAAAAGTAAATCCAAAATGACTAATGAGCTTTTTAGACAGAATATTTTAAAAAGCAGAGTCATAACTCATGTGCTGCCTTAGCAGAGTTCAGCTGTGACTGTTTGATCGGGGAGCTGTGGCTGCAGCCTGCGGCCTCTCAGCCCCTCGTGTTATTAACTACTTCTATCCCTATCCACCCCTGATGGATCCGCTCAGTAAAAACATGAATAAGTCATGATACCAATTACTGTCTCACCTCAACATGGTAACAGGTCCAGGAGAACATGCAGGAGTTTAATGAAAGTTGTCCGACCCTCCTACAGGGTAAAGCTGACCTTTTACCAGGTTAAAAATCTAAACTTGTTCTGTTAGGACTCAGCCTTTACTCTGAAAACCCACAGACTATAATATCCTGTCAAACCGTAGAAGACGGTTCTGTGTTTATTTGCCAGTAAACAGAAATGTACTGCTACAGCAACACAAACACCCTCTGAAAACTCCATCATAAAGGTAGGCTGTGATGTGGGTCTCTGAACGCTCCATTAGGAAAATGCAAACCTGACATATTTTTTTAAGTTTGCTGACTGTGATTTGCTCAGTAAAAACGCTGTCTGGTATAACTATGATTAAAAAAGATGGAGCATTGTTATGACCGTGTTGCTGAGATAAATTTTTATTACAGGAGCAATAACATCAGTTTTATTTACTCTCCATTTCAGAGTTTTATTAGTAAAAGTAAAGGAGGGACTTTCAAAACTCTCCTGAGTCTCTTTAATCCAAAGAGTCCAGTCAACCATAAAACTGCTAGTAAATAGAGTTTCGTGGCGCAAAAAAATAAAAATAAAAAAAAGATAAAAATCCTGACCTAATTTCAAATTTCAGACCTGGGTTTGAATCAAGGCACGTTCTATTGATTATCAGATTGGTTCAACACTTAGCTCCCACTCTGTTTGCTTTACATAAGCCAGGCTGTAATGATGCACCAACTCTAGAAGAAAGAACCACTTTCATCAGGAGCTGTAGGTGGTCTCAAATAGACGAAAAACCAATGAAAATGTGAGCACAATGTTTAAAACCTCAGAGGAGCTTTAACTTTCACTCTGCTTATTTTAAGATAAAAGCTGCATGTTAGCACTACTGCCTTGCAGCAAGGTCACAGGTTTGATTCCTGGCTGCAGCCTGAGTGTGGAGTTTGATGTCATCCCCATGCATGTGTGGGTTTCCTCCCACTGACCACAACATGCCCGGAAGGTTAAACATCTAAGTCGCTTTGGATAAAAGCATAAAAAAAACCTCCATAAAATACTCCATTCTAATGTAAACAAATCAGGTTAGCAGAAGAATAACATGAGCTCATTGCTCCACTTTCCTTTAGTTTTTTTCATCATCACTCACATATTTAGAGCTGCCTTCAGTCGCCGTTTTAAACTAAATTCTTAAACACTGTGTGCTACTTGTAGACATTATTGGCGTTCACCAGCTGGGGTTTGTTTATCCTGGTTGTGTGCAACTCACGCTCAAAGTGTAGCAAATACTGATAGAACAAACAATGTTCGCAAAGAGCATCGACTCACATGCATTGATTTGAACTACTTTAATATAATTATGTCTGAAGACTACAAGTCTGTGATGCAAAAAGAAAAAGAAAAAAAGAATGCAATATCTAATTGAAACTCATAAATGGGAACAAGAAATCTTGACTTCCAGAGTTTTGCTGAAACAGCAGACAGTGAGGATCTTGTAATTGATTTAGAGCAGCTTACTGCTTCACTGTTTGCTTGAAAACCTGAAAGATCTGGAGACGATCTGTATGGAGGAGTGGACAAAACCCCGCTGCAGTGATGCTACAGGAAACGTCTGACCTCTGGAAATGTAAACAAAGGTTTTGATACCAATTAGGGCTGGGGCTTTAACGTGTTAATTATGATTATTTAATTATGAAAGAAATAACGCGTTAAAAAAATTAACGCAATTAATGCAACTTGTCTTTGAGGCAAGGTGGAGCGCTTGTCAACATGATTTCCAGCTGTCCAGCACAAGTCAGACCTTTGACATACACAGCCCGTGCCAAGGTCCTCCTTCGGAAGATCCAGCCCGCCCCGCCCGCTTCAGATGTCATCAGTCCTGACGCTACACCTGTCTACGCGGTTGCGTTAAATCTCAGCTCACCACACGCTCCATCCTTTCACCACGAAAACCAAAAGGGATCGGCGGTGAAACTGGACATCTCTAGCCTTTATAGGTTTATTCCTACTTCCTCCTCGCCATCCGGTCTGGTTCAGTTCCTCCGTACATCTAGTCATAGGAACGTGAGGCCAGGGCTTCCGATCCTGTTACGCATGGAGATCAGTGGCCAAGCTGGAGCGTTTGCGCTCTGTGCGTCCTGCTCTGCGCGTTTGGCTCGTTTTTGGCTCAACACACGCATGCCAGCTGCAGCATCACTGCGCTGAGCTGAAGCTGATATTTTTAACTAGAGCGCTGGACGTCAGCTGGGCGCACAGATCAGTACCATCCTGCCATTGAGCTAAAAACACCTGAATGGGTTTGAATCCAACCCAATGAAACCATGGTGAAACCGATGGTGTCCAGTCAGCATCACCTGGATTTAGCTGCTTTTATGCAGTTTTAGATGAAACACTGAGTTCCTCAAACCCAGACCCTAAACCCTATTTGAAAAGATAAACCAGTATCGAACCCACACTATAAACAACAGAGACCCTCATTGAAAACGAGGCAGAAGCCTCCAGACCAGACCGTGGGTCAGTTTGAACACTGCAAAAAATGATTCTCTCATCCAGGGTGTTTCCACATGTTGGAAATCTTTTATTATTAATATTTTGAGAACATACCCTTCTGAAATTGTGCATAAAATGAACAAATAAAACAATAAAGTCTGTGTTTTAGGGTCTGTCCAGTTTTAGTCAGGGATATTTTTTTGTTTTTTTCAAATGTTTTGAACTGAAATGCAATTTAAATGCATTTTTTTCATGAATTTAAAAGTTTATAATATTAAAGTTCAGGTCTATTATTTGATTCTGACCCCCAATAAAATTATTTTAAATTAAAAAATGGCTTTTTACGGTAACTTGTATTGTTAGTATAAAATGCAATTAATTGTGATTAATTAATTACAAAGGCTGCAATTAATTTGATTAATTTTTTTAATCGAGTCCCACCACTAATACCAATACTAAGGTCTATTGTATCCAATACTTGATTCATGCAATAAAATGCTGATTAGTCATTTTAAAATCACACAATGTGATGTTTTTCTCTCACAGTTGAGGTGTTCCTAATGAAAATCACAGACTTCTCTATTATTTGTATGTGGGAAAATGACATAAGAAACGAGATACCAGATAGAAAGTAACATAAGCCTCAGTCCTGAATTAGCATCTGTGGATTTATTAGATTTTTTTTCACGTCACACTCTTTTTGTCCCAAATATTATGCATAGAGTCCTGGTGATAACATCTGAATAGCGCTCTGCTAAGCCAAGTGAGAACCAAGGCCAAACACCCCGGAGTTGTTATTTAAATGAGTCTGAGTGCTCTTTAGAGAGGCCTCGTCTTGCTGTTAGTGCCTTTCCACTCACCCTCCATTCGGCCCAAAACAAGAGAGTCGACGCTGCTGAATTCCCGGTCGGACGTTAGATTGAAGTCTTTGGTGTAGTGGTCAACCTGAAACAAAGAATCTGTTACTAAATGGGTCTTGTGGATACAGTTTATGCACAGTTAGCTGAAAAAGTCAAGTGAAGTTTGCGGTTGTGACTTAACTTTTCTACAATTACTTTGTAGCGTCCTAAAGATACGACAAATCAGAATGATAGAAAGTGATAAGTCGAGACTCGTATTTCAGAGTGAATCAGGAGGCAGCGCTGGAGTGAGACGAGGTCACCTTGTTATTTATCTCACTGTGTTTATAATTATACAGACACCCCGGCTGCTGCTTAGATATATATCCCTCGTTTATCATCTGGGGCTGTTAACAAGATGGGTGATTCGGTAAGTCCAGATATGATTAGGTTGCTTCATATTTCATTGCGTTTTGCTGTCCTGCTGCATCCGGGACGGTGGCTGAAGTGACACCAAAGCGCTGAGTACAGCTTTATTATAAACAGGAAAACTCTGTCGTAGTACTCGCAGGGACGTTTCTATGTGCCCTTGAGATACGCACCCCATTGTAAACACAAACTAAAAAAACTAATCAGCTTGTTTACATTGACTGCACAGCGGTAAAATCATGCAACACAACGGCAGCTGTGGATTCACAGCAACATACGCCAACACGGAACGCATAAATCTGCATGTTAAAAAGCAGTTTTGGGTCACGGCGAGTCAATCGTGGGCAGATAAATCCGTCCAGTCAGACGGAATCAAATATACATTCATTTGTCCCGATGGGGAAATGTGTAGAGTTAAGATAAATAAAAACACACAAAATTCAAGCAATCGTTCATGTTCCGGCTGGCTGCTCAGTCAAGGAAACAAAAGAGGCTGCATCGGAAAAACAAAGTCATTCAGCTTCCAATCAGCACAAGAAAAGGTTAGAAATGTGTTTTTCTACAAACCAATAATTCATATTATTAGTTTACAGTAACACAATAAGGAGGAGTGACAGAATCATAATAAGCACATGAAATTAGACAAACATGATGATAAAACTAAAGGCCAGGAATGCACAACACCCACCACTTCTCAAAAAAAGAGTTTCACACTCAAATCATCTTAGGATGGAAAATGAATGAAGTTAAAATTGTTGTGGTCAAATGTTAAAAGCAAAGTTATGCATGATCTCACTTAAACTCACAAGATGTGTTGGAGTTAGTGTTTTAAATGACTCTGAGCTAATACCACATCAAAACATAGCTCCATATCTGTAAAATGCCATCAGTAGAGACATGTTAGTGTAATAACTCTGGTGGCCATCTTGAATTAACCTGAATCCAGAAATTTGTTTGTTTTTGATGCAAAGTTTAATTAAAACCTGTCCAATGGTTTGCGAAATATTTTGCAAATCAGGCTCAGTTTATGCAAAATGTTTAAATGTTGTGTTTACTAATGTCGATTAGCTGTGATGTTCATATTGAAATGGGTTGACTAAAGAGTCATTAGCTGTTAAAATACAGTACATCACTTTAAAGGCACACTATGCAGTTTTGGCTTGTTCTTTAGCTCCCCCTGGTGTTCGTTTTAAATCACTGTCGTAAAAACGTTAGCGTTGTCTTTGCTCAGAAACACCTAAATCTAACTGTTGAAATGTCTCCTCAGCCTTCATTACTTTTTACTGGAGCAGTTCGTCACTCATTCAAAGAAATCAGCTGTGTTCAAGCAGGGAGAGATGGAAAAAAAAATCAGGAATCATGAGTTAAAAACACTCTGGAGCTAGCATAACAGCTAGCCACATTGGGTTAGCCTAACCCTTGTGGGATACGTGGCTTTGTGAGACTTCAGGGCACCGGACCAGAGACTCTGAAGTTCCAAACGTGGTATTCTGGATCCAAGCAGCAGATGGGGCTGAGGGACTTTTCATTAACCCTGTAAAGCAGGCATGTCCAAAGTGCGGCCCTGGGGCCACTTGTAGCCCTCGGAGTGATTTTGTGTGGCCCTTGCTTGGATTGCAAGAATGGTAGAATTTAGTCTTCCAGCAGGCTGATGATGCACTTTTTAACATTTTTAGGTACAGATTTTTTACTCAAGTGAGACAGAACAACAACAAAAATACAGTTGCACTATAAATCCTTTTTTGATGTTAAAGGTTAAATCCATCTTTTATTATTCAAATTAAATACGTTCAATTTAATTTCCTGATAAATAAAACCTCCAACCCTCATTGACTTTTATTATTACAAAGCACACTTGTGAGCAACGTGCAAGAAACTTGGAATAAATACAGACTCAAATTATTTATCAGGACCAAAACCAATCTAGTCAACCAATCAAATCCAAGAAATCTGATGCTGACCCATGTTTGTCTTAACAAAATACTTTTCTACAAGAAAGCAAATATTGTGTCCTTTTCATTAAAATGTTGCACTCAGTACTGAAGTGGATTTTAATGATATGTCACATATTAGCTGAGAAAATGCAGAGAGACTATAGAGGTCCAGTGAGGCCTTCACCCAGAGTTGAACTCCGTAAACAACTCTTCAGAAACACCAGATGTTCCATCAAAAAAGTGCAAAGTCATGATTCCAGGAAAGGAGCAGTGGAGGAAAGGCTGACCATTTAAGGCAGAGTTATGAAACTCATCCTGTTTTTCTACTTTGACTTGGTGTGTGTGTGTGTGTGTGTGTGTGTGTGTGTGTGTGTGTGTGTGTGTGTGTGTGTGTGTGTGTGTGTGTGTGTAAGGGTATCAGAGTTATTAAAAAGGCCTGACGCTCTGAGTCGGGGGCTCTCTATGAAAAATGCTCTCAATCTGTGCTGCGCTTGTAGAACCGCTGTAAGGCTTAACTAAATATGTAAATAAATTACCTATAATTATTTTTATAAAAATACAGTCTCTCTGACTCATGTTTTGAACCTGGCAAACATTTTTGCAACAAAATTTTGGCGCCCAATGTGGGGCCAAAACAATAAAAAATTTTCGCATTTCTTTAATAAAAAATAAAAAAAATAAAAAATAAATAAATTTTGTGGCCAATGAGGACTTAACTTGAAGATTTTGGCCCTTGCCTTGAAAAGTTTGGACACCTCTGCTGTAAAGGGTCAGATTAGCACAGACTGGCTCAAGGAAAAGATTTTAAAATATGAAAAAGTTACATAGTGTGCCTTTAAGAGTCTACTCAAATGCATCGACACTACAAACGCAGTCAAAACATGATCCTAATACAAATCAGACATTTTTAACTCATCTTTTATGATTCCCCTCTGAAATAAAAACTATAAAACTTCTTTGTGTATAATTATAAAACCTTTTGGTACAATCCACAAACCCATATAATAATTCTTAAATTAAAGTGAAATTTTCTGTTCAGCCATTCGGTAACCTGTCATGAAATCTTTCATCATCATCATCAGATAACTCATCGATATGCAGGAAAACAAACAATGTCCTAAAAGGGAACCTTGTGGAACACCTATGATGCTATTTATCCTAAATTCAGGCTCAATAATCTGCAAGAAATGAGCTCAGATATGATTTATTGTGTTCTGGGGGAGCCAAACAAAACCTAAAGAACAAATAAATAGTAAACTATAAACACGGCTTTGAGTTCCTGGATGTAACAGGCTTTGTTGTAAAGAACTACTGAGGTAGTTTTACCTGCAAAGAGACGGAGCCCATCCACCTCCTGATGGTTAATGTGTGTAGGTTTCCATTGGCCACGCCCCTCACGCTGCTCCTCAACACTTCAGCTTCTCTGCTGCTGTCCAGCTTGTATCTCAGCTCCAGCTCATCTTCACACACAAACATAAAAGATTTCTGTTTGAATGTAAGGTTTTTAAAAGGGCTTCTGCTCAATGTGGCTCAATGTGTTCCATAATCTCTACAAACGGCATGGAATTACATTTTTAAATCATCAAACCATCAGTTAAGGTTTCTACATTACAAGAAGAAGAGCAACTCATTATTAATAACAGATAATCTAATTCTTCCATAGTCCAGCATATAAAGCGCAGACGGTTTCAGCTGTAGTATAATTTAGATAAGGTTTTATGTGTAATCTTTGTGTAAATGAAAATAAATCTCACTGCAAACACAACTCCCTGCTAGTTTGTAGAGAATTTCATGGATTCATTGATGGCTTCCATCCACCTGATGTAGCTCTATTAATTTAAAATAAAGGGTCCTTCAGTCGAGCGCTTGTGTTTGGGTTCAGGAAGTGGTTTATCTGCAGTCAAGAGTTAAAAACACACTTAGCTATCTAAGGGCAAACAATTGTATAAGCTCCTGGGGATCTAATTGGGTGTTTCATTTTAAGAAGTCAGCACAAAACCTTAATGCTTTGCTTTCTATCAGCTTCCTCCGAGTCATTAACGGCAGAAAAAAATCCATTTACAGCTAATTGAGCTGCAAAGTGCCACTTCTGTTAGACTCCTGGATGCTGAAAATCTGAATTCAAAGTGACTCCTACGACCCCGGAACGCCAGAACTACAACGTATTTCACACCGAAAACAAGTTTTCAGCCATCTCATTCAGCAGCGACCTGATCTGTCAGCTATTAGCAGCCCAACTAATTCTTATTCCTGCAGCATACCGGTGATAAGAGCAGAAAACACCTTTTTAAAAAATGTGACCGGTCCTTGTGTTTGGATGGTTTGAGTGGAGGAAATAAGTGACTTTATGGAGGATATGTTTGATAGATTCTCAGAAGAACGTGAGGAAACAAAAGGAGGATTGGAGAAACAAAAAAACTGGGACAAAAATAAACAGAGGGGAATTTAAAAGAAGATAAGAGTAAGAAACATAGGAGAGTGAGAAAAGCAGTTTGTCGTCCTCACCGTGCCTGTTGATGAGCAGAGCCAGGTACTCTCTGTAGTGAGACCTGACAAAGAGCAGCAGCGATGGACTCTGTGTCGTCCTGAAGTTTAGGGAAATGTTTTCTCCTCTGAGGATCATGTCAGAGTAGATCGAGGAGGGCAGATCGCTGCTGTTTCTGCTCAGCTCGTAGGGCTCCTTAAAGGCGTAGCTGATGGAGGTTTCAGATTTAAAACTGGCTGACACCTCTGGAGAACACAAGAGAGTTTATTGTTTTAGCTGAAAAAACCATTACAGTAAGATGATGTGAGTTTAATTTGCTCAGAAAAGGAAGAATCTGCTGATTGTTGAGTTTTATTTTAGTGCTCCTGCTTTGATTGTCCAACCAAAAAGTGATTATGTTGTAAAATATTTAATGCTGAACACATTGGAGTGACTGACAAAGAAAAACAAAGTGGAAGATGAGTTCTGTGTTAACAGCAGAGATCAATGTTAGTGGGAGGAGGGTTAAGAGGGTCCTTCAGAGGAATACCTGAGCTAATAAAAAGCATAAGGGTCAAAGTAATAACAACAATTTACCAAATAACTCACTCAAAATGAGCTTTCACAGAGGTCAAATAATCAACCAAAACCTTTTCAGTGGCAAATATTAAAATACAACATTCCTGATGGAGGCTTTGGAACATAACATCACTAAGAATGTTTACCTGTGTGGCAGAAGACTCCAGTGTAAGCAGACGAGCTGCAGTCACACTGGAAGCTCTTGGGTTTCTCCACACAGCGGCCCTGGTTCTGACAGAGCGACCCGTAGCTGCTGCAGTGACCCGGGCAGCCGGGTCGAACCCCAGGGGTGATCTTTGCCCTCTCCTCCAGGTCCAGAGTGACGCCGTTCAGCTGCAGAGAGCGAATGCATCCCCGGAAACCCCTCTGCCTGGACGCCGTGCCTCCTGGGAAAAGAAAAGAAGTTTCTACACTCAAAAACATGACTTGTTGAATTAACATAAAAAAAATCTAATTGGCTTCTTTCCACGATGAAGCAGTAACTGAATATATCTGGGAAAATATTAATTTAGCATTTACTTAATTCTGTTTTATTAATTTAACTGTTTTTTTAAACTAAATTTTTCTGACAAACTCTCAAAAATGGATAAAAAAAATTTTTTTTGCAAAAAAATAAACACTATAAATAAACTTTATTATACGAGAAAATACTTTGTGTGTTTGTGTCAGTCTCATTGAAATGATAAGACACCAAATACTATTTATTCAACTAGTAATTTAAGGTTAGTTCAACCAACCAATCAGAGAATTAGCAGTTGTAGGAAAGTTGAGTCAATTCTACAAAAATCATGTTGACAAAAACCTGCATAAAACTAGAACAGTCATTCTCAAACTGTGGTACGCAAGCGCCCCCTGGTGGTACGCAGAGGACCCAACCCTTTTGTTTTTAATGAAATATTGGTGACTAAAATAGTGAACTTTAAAAAAAAAAATTAGGTGTTTGTAATGGGAGGGGGCCTAATTTGGGTATATTTTCACCACTATTAAAGTATTTTTAGGCACGCGCCTTCTGACCGCGCAGAGCGGATTAAAATCCCAGCGAGCAGCAGCTGTGTAATGACGGGATCTCGCCTCGCCTTCTTCCGCTTATCTAGGTCCAGGTAGCGGGCCGGGAGCCCAGACCCCCCACTCCCCAGCCTCCTCCTCCACCACCCGATTTGTCCAAACTGCCTCAACTGGTTCTAGATCAGCGGTTCTACTCCGAGTCTCCAAACCCCGAATGTCCGAGCTCCTCATCCCATCTCTAATAATCCCGGCCATCCTGCCGAGGAAACTCATTTCGGCCGCTTATATCCGCGATCTCGTTCTTTCAGTCATTAAGCTCCTGACCAGGTGGGGACTGGGAGGTAGATCAACCGGTAAATAGACCCATGCTTTCTGGTTCTTTACCACGACAGACCAGTTCAGCGTTGCATCCCTGCAGACGCTAACCTGATCCACCTGTGATGTTTCATGTTGAGTTTCCTGATTTGTTTGAAAACAGCTGATCTATGGGTTGCTGTGGTAACGAGGCAGCGTGGGGTGCGTGACAGCTGGAGGAGCGAGAGTGTTCAGACAGAAAACTACGTGATTTTTACTTCATTTGTAACGCGGCGACAGCCGACCGTCTTCCTGTTAGTAAATAAAACACCGAGTTGGAAAAACTGACTTTTTGTGTGAGAGACCATTACAATATTGTTAAAATGAATGAAAAGTAAATAATGTTGAAAATGTCATTATCATATATATTTTTTTATTAATAAGTGACAGATAAAAATGGATTATGACTGGCTTTTTTTTGTACCCTGTCAGTCAAATTATGAAAATGTCTAGTGAGACCTCTGATTCCAGTATAAAAACAGTCAAATTGTGCGTTATTTAAAGGTCCAACATCATGGTGGTACTTGAAGATCCTACATAGGTTTTAGGTGGTACTCGGGTAAAAAAGTTTGAGAACCACTGAACTAGAGAATGTCTTAATTTCAAAGGACATTATGACAACATTAGAAAGTTTGGTACATATTTATTTTTCACATGTTCCATTTCTTTAGCAACACATTATCTGTTGGTTTTATATGGAGCACATAGGATTCTTACTATTTAACAAATACTGTCTTATGCACACAGGAAACACATTTTCTCAATTTTTTTTCTTCGACGCCTTCTTGTGGGTGCTGTAATTTTGTGTGTTTTAATTTTTTCTCTCTTGCCCTGTTAGGGGACTTTATAGAACTAACAAGAATAAACCAACTATCAAACCCCAAAACAAGCACGTTTTTACATCTCATGATTGGGTAACAGGAACCATGCCACAACGTGAGTTTAACAGGTTGAGCTTGAGAGAAACGAACAAAGATATCAAGTTTTCTGACCGGATCATCTGGAGAGAGAAACTTCAGCTGCTGGAGTCTCAGTCTCCTCTGTGATCCATTTCTTATGTAAAACGTCCCACACTCACTTTTCTAAGTTATGGACTACAGAGCTTTATTAGTCAGTCATTCACACGCTGAGGGCAGTGATGGTAGAGGTGAAGCGACCAAACACAGGCGCCACCTGACCCTCTGACCACCAGCAGCTGATCTGGATGAAGCGTTTTACCAAACGACACGACGACAAAGTGACCCAGCCAGAGCGGGATTTGAACTGACGTCCAGTTGCAAGACGAACGCTCTACCTACTGAGCTGCTGCCTCGTTCTTCTTAAACCAGACTGAACATTTCATCAGATGTTTACATCAATGAAGCGACAGACGTTATCATTCTAAGCTGGAGGTGGGAAGTCACAAGATCACATGACATGTACACACAGCCTGCTGAGTGTGAGCAGCTGTCATCTAGAGACAAGCAAAAACAATTAACCAGATTTAACCTTCCATCCATTCATCTTTTGAAACTGCTTCATCCTGCAGCGAGGGTTGCAGGGAGCTGATCTCTCCAGCAGTCACGAGGCCAGAGGGTCTCCAGTCCCTCAGGACACAGATCCAACCTAATGATGTTATTCATGTATTTAAATTAGTCAAACATTTTTCACAGCTTTTCTGATAAATAACCAAGCGTTACATTTGGTTTGCAACAAGCTCAAACTGTCACTGTTCTTGAAATGATGACAGAAATAAAAAAAAGTTGCGAGTTTAAAAACTTTTGCGGCCGACAGATGAAGAAACGTATATAACAACAGTTCTAATTCTGCCCTTAACATTTCTTTCAGACGGGATTCTGTTGTTCTCCTAGCTCAAACATGACAACCTTTCAGCTGCGTTTCTGCAGAGATCACACACCGAAGCTCTTATTGTGCTCAGAGCGTAAACTCACAAAGCAGCTGTTTGCTCTCAGAGGCTGAAGATGACAGCTTCCTATTCTTCAGCTGCGGCTTTTCACACCAATAAATCACTCTTCTCTATAAACCTCTCGTCTCTGCTCTGATATGACTCATAAATTATTGAAGCGTTAAAGCAACACAGAACACTAAACTCTCCTCCGACGTCTCTACTGACACCACAATACGGAGCGGTTGTCATCGTTTTATTAGTTAATGACCAACATTAATGTTTTAAAAGATAAATCGTTGGATGATCGTTCGCAGGGTGACACTGATCTACTTAACATGCACCACTCGCACTTTTTATGCAAATGTAACGGAATATGTATCTGCCTCAGAATCAGAGTTTCTGTTTTCCAGTTTTTCTGCAGAAATAGATTGAGTTAATTGAGCTGCACAAACTTCTGTAAGAAAATCACTCGCGCTGTGAAGGAGACACGTTAGAAGTGGATGCAAATCAATTAACATCATTGTAGGTTCAAGCAAAGACTTATTTCCTTGAAGATGTTTTTCTTCTCATCCGAGGAGCTTCATCAATTCAAAATGGTTTTTAAACCGTAGTGAGATCTTCATTAATGTGGACTAGTCTATAAGTTACTCCCATTCTTCTTCCTCCTGATGGTTAACGCGGGGTCTTTGGTAACTTATTTACAAAATACTATGTCATTTAGTTTGCATTAAAACGGAAGATTTGACTTTTATTTTAGGATTGCTGTGAGTGTGAGTCTTCAGCCCTCAGGGTGGATTAAACTTGCTGGAGGGATCATAGTGGGTGGGAAAAAAAGGGGCCAAACATCAGCTAGTTCAAAAATCCTTTGATATAATTGAATAATTTATTATTATTTTTTGCTGCTGCATACAGATATTCTAAATATTTTATAAAAATCTCAGCTTTATATCTTTACTCATCTGTGTGTGGCATCAAATTTATGATTGAGATTTTAAAAACGGTCCCTGGAGTTTCTAAAAGTAGAGTTGGAGGCAGAGCCTTCAGTTCTCAGGCTCCTCTCTGCAGCTTCCATCCACGAGGAAGAAACACGTCTACTTTTAGGACTCGGCTTCAGACTTTCCCCTTTGATAAATCTAATTTAGTTAGAGTTATCTTGGGTTATCCTGACTCATTCCTTTAGCTATGCTGGTATAGACTCCTCTCTCTGCTGGCTTTACGCTCTCTACTCTCCATGTTTGTAGTTTCTGTTCTTGCAGCTATAACTTTATTCTCTCTGTTTTAGAAACGACGACTGGTCCAGTCCTTCTGTGTTTGTCTCTTTTCTGTCCTCTCAGACCCCAGTTGGCTGAGGCAGAAGGCTCCGCCCACTCTGAGCCCAGGTTTCTTCCTGTTAAAAGGTATCCTTCAATCCCACTGTCGCCCCCGTACTGTGCTGAATGGGGGATTGCATTGAAGTAACACTTTAATGCAATATTTATAGGAGGACAGTTTAAAACATGTAAACATGTTTTGGTCTTGTCCTTTTCTTCAATCCTATTGGATGAGAGTTATTGAGTCTATCAAGAGTAACTGAGAAGTTATTTACGCCCAATGGAATGTCTGCACTGTTTGAGGTAGGTGGAAATGGAAATCTCCATCACCTCCGTCGCATACCAAGTGGATAAAAGATGCATTCAATCATAAACTGGAGAAAATCAGGTGCTTGCTGGGAGGCTGTTTGAAGTTCAACAGGATGTGGGACCATTTGTTTTGAACCTTCCAGATGCCTCAGGTTGATTTCCCTACTTCTTGGACGACAGAGCTGTGATTTTTAGTGGCATTTTTTATTTGTCCTGATTCATCTACTGTTAGATGTTATTACTGTGCACTATGCATCATATACTGTATTTTACTTTATACACTTTTTATTTTGTTTAGTTTTTGATGTGGTGGTGGGGTTTTGATGCTCAGTAGAAGTTTGTTTTGATGTTTGGTTCCAGTTTTGGGTGAATTCACAGCTGTGTCACTTATACCAGCGATCCTCTGTGTTTAAACACTAATAAACAGATTAAATGGGACAGTTTGACTAACCGGCATTTTATTTTTGTTTTTTTTTTGCTCTCCAGCGCTTTGAGATGACTTGTGTTCTGAACTGTTGCTCGATAAATAAACTGAACTGAAATAAAACTTCATGTTCTTCAGTGCTCAGATGTGGGAAATTACAGGAAATTGGAGCAGAACTGAGTCCCTAATTAAACTGATGTGGATGAAAAGATGTTGATGGGGTGGAGGTGGATGTGTGTATAGAAGGCAGGTGAGGACATCAGGTGACAGAAGTTTAAATAACATGAAGTGTTTGGTGAAAATGCCATTAGATGCTAATGAGGGCAGCCAGCTGATGATCTGGGATGACTTCATGGCCTGGCTGAACTAACATCACTCCTAATTACATTATTAAAAACACATTAAGACTACACACCACTGGTTCCAATCCTGCAGACGAAGCAAGTTTTACATTTTCAAGTCAAGTTTTAGAAAGTTTGAAGCAGCGAGATAAAAGTATTAGGATGTACATTTATCTGCATGTAAGAATATGAGTTTAACGATTCCCTTTTGTAAAATATTTCTTTTCTCGTCCGTTTTATATTACTCTAAAGTCCAACGTGAGACTCGGCTCTTCCCTACGATCTGAACAAAGCTGAAAGGCCTCAGTGGAAAAATTAGCAGCAGTTTCCATCCGTCTGCCAAATGGAGCCAAAATTCATAAAACTAGAAAGGAAAGTGGAGCACTGGGAAAGATAGAGGAATAATACTGGTGTTAATTCAGATGACTTCTTAAAAATGAAAGCCTCAGTTTTCGTCTCATTTAAAATGCTTAATATTAGCTGGAAAAGTTGGAAATCTGACCCTGCAGCCTGAAAGTGAACAAATCATCTTTACAGATTACAATCTTTAGCTTTAACTTTCAATTGCATGAAAAACTGAAACCACTTTTCTTCAAAGTGCACCTTTTTAAAGTCATAACTCTGTACCTTTTAACACGAGTGTTCACATTTCATACTGAAACTTGACCTTGTACCTGTTATTCAGGAACATCTGAAATAACTCCTCTCAGTTCTGTCTGTTAGTAATAAAAAAAACACCTTTTAGCAGAGCTGAAGATGTTTAATGTGACTCAGCTGCAGAGCGGAGCGTCACCTCAGAAAGAAACTAAACAAAAAAACAGCAGCAAAGAGAAAACGTATCCAAGAAGAAAACCTCCAATCAGGGCAGGTGTGATGGAATATTAGATTTAACAAAAAGTGCATCGAAAGAAAACAATGCTTTGTATTCTATATCATTACATAACACTTTACCTAATGCAGATTCATCACAAAGAAACTCAATGTCATTTCAGCCTATTTGCATTAAAAAGTCTATTAAAAACATTGAGATTAAATTATTACCAGGGGTTTGGGCGTAGGCTTACACAGTGGAACTCAAACAGAAGGAATTTGGAAGCAGTGTGAGAATAAACCATATCTTACTGTACAGACTGAGAAATAAGTTAGGAAAATACAGATAAAACAGCACAGAGTGATCAAAGCCACCCAACATTTATGTCATTCCCTCAACTTATAAAAAGAAGCTGAAATCTTAAGAACTCGATAAGACTTTACAGTTTTATATGAAGACGTGGGGACCTGTCCAGGGTGTCCCCCTGTCCTCTCGACCCTTACTGGATGAAGCGGTACAGAAGTGGATGGATAGAAGGATGCTTAATTTTATATTAATATAACACAAACAGTAAGGAAATTCGTGTTTGGTTGATTATTTCTTTGTTGCTGTGATTCTTCTGGGCGGTAAGCCTTACACCTCTAGAAAAGCCTGACTTTTACTACGAGGTGCATCTTGTAAAGATCATGAATTTGTGGAATGAGCAGCATAGCTAAATGAACAGGTAGTTAGGAAAGCAGGTGTATTAATGAGGGGCTGCATTCCATTCAGAAGAAGTTCTTATTGAGCCATTTATAAGGGCAGTGACATCAAGTGTGTGTAACGTCAACAAAGTCATGTGGGTCAAAGGTCATCTAACTCTGTGACTGAGTCCTTCCCTGTTCACTCTGTGCAGGCTGGTTTGGATTATTCTGCTTCCTGGTTTTCCTGGTCCTCTCTGCTCCTGGCTGGCTCGCCAATTATGTAACGTTTGAAGTGTTACATATTAATAAAAGGGTCAATAAAATATTAAACTTATCCAACTTATGATAAAGCATAAATTAGATAATATTATATTATATTGCTTCTACAGCAATAGGTCCTAATGGTAAACAGTGAATCAATTCTCATTAATAATCTGAGTCAGAGGCAGATTAATGACACCATGGGTGGAGCCATGTGTGTGTGTGTGTTAGTAACATATTAACTACTGGTTAGTTTTAATTAAATCTTATTGGATGTCCATGTACACCTGATTAACTTTTGAAGTCAATTCAATCATTTCTCAACATAACAGAAATAATATCATGGTTTCAAACACATGAAAAACTGAGGGTTGATGAGAATTCCTTCAAGGAGTTCATTGCCTCTTTTAAAGTTTGAAAGACGTGTTGGATTCAGGAGTTATGGGAAACAATAGACCCTGTGCACGAGAAAATGCTAACTTCCGGGTTTGCTTCCGGAAAATGCTAACTTCCGTCATTTTGACTGACAGGGTTAAAAAATCCGGTCATAATCTATTTTTATCCGTCACTTATTCATTTAAAAAATGATAATTACATTTTCAGTAGCATTATTGCTCAAACACCGGGCCCATTTAGCACATAAATCAATAGGATTAGACTCTAAATTAGTCGATCAGCCAGTCATCCTATAGAAATTTCTAAAAACTCCGTTTGGAGTCGAGCGCCTCGCAGCGAGGTGCAGCTCTGTGCGCTCCACGGGAGTCTGATTACAGAATATTAACGTTCATTATGAGATCATGAGAGACAGTGAGAGAGGGATGAGGGGTTCACATATTTTTCATTGAGATACTCAGGGGAAAACCTGGCGATGCTGTTTAATGCAGACGCGTTTGGAGTCCAGTTCTATGTGCGCGCAGCTCGCGGAGCAGATTTTGCATGTCAACAAGCCTCCACAGCCTATGAACGCTACTCTGAGGGCGCATTACAACAGGAAGTGTAGTTAATCCATATCTGATCGCGCACTGAGCACCGGATTGCAAAGGGGCGTTTGAGCGGTTCGGGTCTGACACCTGATGCGCTCTGGAGGAGTGTTCTTCTGCTGCAGAGCGCAGGACGTCTGGATCACAGGTCTGCGCTCAGCAGCACAGAACCTCAGTCTGGGCTGCAGGTATTGGTGGAGATGCTGCACTATTTCTGCATCCTTGGTTCGAATTATTAGAGGGGACAATTCAGTGATTTCCTATGACGGTATGGACGGGCAGGCTCGTGCGCAAACCTGTCAGAATGACCGGCGCCCTTCAGATCTTTCCGTCAAAGTAAAAAAAAACAAAAAACAAAAAACGGTTAAATACGGGAAATTTCCAGTTAACGGGACCCCTGCTATATATTAGGATTTACGATGGGGAAGGTTGTGAACACCTCATCTCTCTCTCATGAAATCATAATGAACGTTAATATTATACAGAGTCCCGCAAAGCGCACAGAGCTGTGCCTCAGCTGCTGCTGCACTGCGCTCCACTCCGGAGAGTTTTTATTTCTATATGATGACTGGCTGATCGACTAATTTAGTGTCTAATCCTATGGATTTATGTGCTAAATGGGCCCGGTGTTAGATCAATGGAATAGGAACCGAGCGATCTGCAGCTTCTAAACAGGTTCTCCAAACCGCGACCGTCAGCGGAGGATTACACAGCATGTAAACAAACCGTAAAAAAGCCTCAGCATATACACAAATAATTTACGTTGGTAAGGGTCTCAAACTATAAGTATTGACGATGGGGAGGGTTGTGACTTACCTTCAAAATTATATAACTACTGCGAAATATAAAATGTGAAGCCTTTCTCTCGTTTGCTCTTTGGCGCAGGGGAAAAACTATCAACAAGTCGGTGAACATCATCAACAGAAATATTAGGCAAATGCCCCAGACATCTAGAAGAATTTAAATCGCCGCTTAGTCCACTCATTTTGTCGACTTCTTCAGGAATACAAGACCGTAAATAGGGTGCGACCAGGCGAGAATATCAAACCGGAAATAAAACACTGAACAGGAGTCTTCCCACCGGAAGTAGCATTTGCTAACGTGCACAGGGTCTATTCTCGGATGACTGATTATAGTCTATTTTGTGCTGCACACTTTCAGCGAAGAACAGGTCATAGCAGACAGCCATGACAGTTAAGTCGAGGAAAGAGTAAGTAATTTGTGTCCACATACGTATATAGTACCTCAGTACAACGTGGTGGATTTGGTTCTCTGTATTTGACCCATCCCTAAGGAGCAGAGAGCAGCCAGTTTCACTGCACCCGAGAGGCAGCTGGGGGTTCAGTATCTTATCCAAGGATACTTTGACTCATGGCTTGGGTCAGGGATTGAAAGTAAAACTGATTTTTACAAGAAACTCATCTAATTTCAACACATTAAAGTTTTCAGCAGAGATCAGAAGAATTGTAAGATTCCTTCCAGCGGAGTCTTTCTAGTCTACACACGAGAACACACTCCATCAAACAGAAAGCACAAAGCAATGCGGCAAAAATAAACACTTTAATCAAATCCCCAAACAAAGAGAAGCAACTTCTTCTAAACCTTTATAAACAAAGTGATTCCTGAATCCAGAGCTTTAAACTGCTGTGGATGGAGTTTAAACTACAACAATGGAAAGTGCATAATGTGGGTTATAAATCCTTGCAATGCAATAACACGGTTTATTAATCAAAACAATGGACTTCACTGCCATATAAAAGCAAGGCAGGATTATGTCGTATAAATACAGCGTAGACTGAAATAAAGCTTATGAATTTACACAAACCAACACAGCGGCTTATAACTCAAACAATGGAGACATTTGCTGCACAAATCAAGGCTTGTAAATATAATTCATGTTCTGAAATGCGGAGTAAATTTAAATAACAGCATTGTAGAGGCTGAGTCCACATGAATCAACATTTTGTTTTGCATATTTCTCGTCTGTGGGGAGGAACAGTTTCTAATATGTTGTCCACAGTGGAGGGTTTATGATGGCGCTGGACGGTCTCACTGAAAACCCGATTACATCATCGATTTATTCACTTATTCTACAGTCGTCCACTAAACAGCACAAAAACAGCCTCAAAGGATTAATCTTAAATAAATGAAGATACGCAATAAATTATTTGAGGATTTTCTGTGAAGTTTGAAATAATTTGGATTAAAAACAAAACAAAAACGAGGTCGTTAGAACAGGACGTGTTGCTTTTTGAGATCTTTTAGCCTATGTGATGTTATCAGACAGCTTCTGTTGAAGGGATTTGTTAAGTTCCACATGTCTGGTAGTGTTCAGGCCAACCAAATAAGTTGGTTAATGACAATTAATTCACGGTTTAACAAAGGAGCCTGGTTGGTTTGAATAGATGTTTCCCTTTAAACATTTAAATCCTCATTTGAAAACTGCGTTTTGTATTTACCAACCCTAATACTTAAATACTTTCTCTCTAAAACCACCCTCTAGCCACCATCTAAAAAAATAAATACAATTTCCTTTAACATATACAGTGTGAGAACGGGTGAATGAGTTGTAAAGCACTTTAGGGGTTGCAGAACTCTAGGAAGCACTGTATAAATACAGGACATTTACAACTTATGTAATTGTCCCCACATACATAAGTTTTATATAAACATACTTTACATGTGGACAGCATAACATCTGTTCACCATTTAAAAAGCAAAAGGGACCATTAATCCTGCAGGCTACAGAGATTACACAAATTCACAGTTTTTAGAATAAAAACTGTCAAAACATAAGGATCTTATAGAATTACAAGCTATAAAAAACATATTTTTATATTTGCCTGTTTTATTTTCCTGCCATTATGATTTTTTTGTTTAAAATACCCCAAAATTGATCTGCATATTCAGAATTTAAAAAATCTAATGTACAGTGTGTCCTTATAGAATAAACTATAACTAAATCTTTTTAATATAGATTTCATTTTATAACTCGATTGGTCACTTTTCTCTAATATATGCAATTTTTTTTGAAGATTTTCTTTAATTTTTCTTAGGATTTTTTTTTTTTACACTGCAAAAACTGATTTCTAAGAAAGTAAAAATGCTTTGCTTTTAGATATTTTGACTTATTTTTGTCTAAAAAGAAAATATATTCTTACAGCCCTACTTGAAATAGGCCAAATCTTCTTAAATATGGTCAAATGTTCTGGATTTGAGCAACAAAAAAATCTGCCAATGGGGTAAGCAAAATTTGCTTGGCTAGATTCCTTAAAACTAGCAAAATGTTCTGCATTTAGAACAATTCACTAGTATTCACTAGAAATTCACACATTTTCATATATGATGCATCTACAGTTGTGCCAATGTCAGTGTTGCAGTTTGGTCAGAAAGTCTCATTTTATTCACAGTTTGGTCTCTCCCAAAGGTGTTTTGCATTTCTCACAGTTGAACACATGAAAATTATAAATTTAGTTAGGACTCTGATGATTTTGAGATTTTGTTAATTATTATTTTGAACATATTCACAATTCCAGCAACATGAGAGTGAATCCCTGCTACTCATGCAAATAAGAAAAAATACTTTTTGAACGTTCTGAGTCGTGTCTAGTCAAAGTTTATTTACAGAACACAAATAAAACTACTTTTTTAAACTGAAGCATGGCATAAAGTGGAGACCTTTTTTTAAATTCCCAGCCCAGGGCTTTATTAAACCAAATATACAACTTTGACAATAATAACGATTATTATTCTTTAGCCTGATCCAGCCCAAACCAATCAATCCACAGACTAAACACAAATACTCACACAGTATTAACACATTTGCATTTTAGCTTTTCAAAAACTAATTCTGATGGTTTACTTTGGGACTGAGACTTCAAGAAAGAACCAAAATAAAACCCTATAAAGAGATGTTTTCCCTCGCTGTGTGAACTGTACAGCACAGCCTGTTTAGAAACAGCAGGACAGTGTAAATATTTATGAGAAGCTTCATTTGCAATTAAATTACAAATTGGTCTATTCAGGCAAAGCCGGGCATGTTGGTGCCTCTTAATTATTTTTGGTTTCCGGACCACTCACGTAGTGTGACTGCTCCTCAACATGAATTTACCCACAATGCACAGTTAAGGGTTAGAGCTGCTGATTCTAACAGAAAGAGGATTGTTAATAAAAATGAAAACGCATTCGGTGAATCTTCATTCATCTTGGTTTTCAGGTTTGTGCTTCCATGATTCAGTTTGTCCTCCTTGTTTACAGACATGAAATGACTAAATAATCACAGTCTGATTCAGCCCGATAATAAAAGATGGATTTGCTTTTATTTCTTTGGGACTGAAGATTTATAAACAGACCCTGAGACTGAACAGAGTGTTAAAGGTAACTGATGAAGTGGAGATAAACAAGGCTGCAGTATTGATGAAGTCTGGAGGTGGTTAATTACACCAAGGCCTGATGAATAATTTCCAGAACAAATCAATTAGAGAATTTAAAGACTGTTGCTCATGAAATCACATCAGACTGCATATACTCACAGCTGCGTGTTAACTTATCGGATGTGATTATTTTTCAGCGGTCAGAAACCAGCCTCAGCACTTTTAGATTCAATAACGCTGAGCTGCCGGTGGCGCTGGTCCAGAAACAGTTCAGCATCCTGGTGCAGGAGACGCTTATCCTGCAGGGCAGTGAAGCTTTTTACATGTAGAGCAGATTTAGCACTTTTTTTTAAACAATTGTGCAATAGAACTTGGCTGATAAAAAGAAAACATTGCAGTTTCAACAGGACTAAATGTGGGTTGGACCTCTTTAATCAGTTAACAGCTTTTAACGTGTAAACGAGACACAACTGGGGATCGAAGGCATAACAAATCTGAAACATTCACACGCACACGCCGTCTTAAGAGAGAAATAACCAGCCTATTGGTCAATCCACTAGAACAGGCATCACCAAATGATGGACTCTGGTCCAGATCCAGACCCAGAGCTGCTTCTGTTTAGACTGGCAACCCAGACTATATATGTGGATATATAGTCTGTGTTCGAATTCAGGGGTAGGACGCTTATGAGGACGCATTTCGAGACCGATGACGTCACCGCGCCGCGACGAGTGCCGTCCGAATTCGAAGGATACTCATCCATGCGTCCTCAAATGCGTCCTCGCTCCACCCCAATTTCGAGGACGGGTCTGGTGTATCCTCGCCGGCCAAGGCTATCCCAGGATGCTTTGCGTGCCAGCTGTTGGATTCTACTTTTTTTTTTTAACTTCATTGAATTTACAACACAAGTCCTGTGGGATTCTACTGATTCATCAATTTTGCAGCAGTAGCAGAAAAAACCAGAGAGCAGTCCAGTTTTAAATATCAGTTTCTCAAAAGATTATAAAAAGCTTGTGTTTAGGAATGTTTTGCTTATCTTTATATGAAGTTTAATAATAAAAATCTCCACGGAAGAGGTTGAATGTTTTATTTTTCATGTAATTTAAGACAAGAACTCAATGTAAGCTAGCTTGAATGTTTTTAATGGAAATTTAGGAAGTAAGTCACCATAAAAGAGCTTCAAGTGTTTCTTTAGATCCATTTTATTAGCTTTAGCCTGTCTGTCGGCGCTGTCACGGTTGCTAAGCGACTGGACTGAGGGGCGGGGATAAGTATGAGGCTAGACCGTCTGAATTCAGAGCCGTTTATTTCCGGTCTTAGCGGTCGAGCGAGGACCCAACCTAGGTAGACCAGCAAGTCCACGTCCTCATGAGCATCCTACCCCTGAATTCGGACACAGCCATAGTCTGGCCACGGGCCATTAAAACGACAAATTCATGGGGCGGGATCAGCGGTTGTCAATCAAACTGTCTTCACATGCTATTGGTAGCGCTAGGACAATAAAAATAGCAAAAAAGCTAAATATAGCTGACTAAAAAGCAAAATAAACAAGGAAAATCAAACAGATTCACCTGGTATTAGACTATATCATTTACGGTATGAGCTTTTATATCAATTACAGTGAAAATATCCAGTAACAGTATTTTTTTCAGTTTTGTTAAATTTCTAGAAGTTATCCTCAAGAACCCAAACTTTATGTTTCACAACCTGTGGTACGCTCCAGACCTATTGATTCAATACGTTAATCATTGAGGATTTAGCAGATTTTACATCAGCAGGTGAAGAAAATAAGATGCATTTACAGTCTTCTAAATGTTATTTTCCACTCAGGTTTTGATGAAAAGGTAAACGCCAATCATGAAGTTCTGTAGATAAATTAATTTCATCTCCATAAATTGAATCAGGGTCATTTAATCAAGAAAGATAAATTAAAAAAAAGGGAGAAAAATATGAGAATAAGCTTTAAATTTATAACATCGGTTTGCTCCAAATGAGCCCTTTCCTATAAGACTTTAGAAAAGCTAATGTTTGTATCTCTACTATTTCCCAGGAGAACAAAGATACTGTCAGACAATAAACAGTGTGAATTTGACGTTTGCCAAGGAAGCATCTGTTTGTTGTAACAAGGGATTTATGAGATGCATAGAGCATTTTAAAGATAAAGACATGAGAAGAAGAGGAACCCGTTCATGTGCATCCCGCTCTCACCTATAAACAGCTGGCTGTTGAGCTGCAGGTGAATGTGTCCGTCAGCAGGAGCTTCCTGCGTGGCTTCAGGAAGCTCGTCCACTCGAAGAGACGCCTCCTTCACGTTCCGCTCGGCTCGGACTCGATGCCACCGGTTGTCATTCAGAGGGACGCTCGAGTCCACATGGACCTCCAGCGGTCCGTTACCGACGTCAAAGGAAAAAACAACCCGAGTGGGAGCTGAGATGAAACAAAACAGACACAAAGGCAAGGAGGTTTGATGCTTTAAATCTGAACATTGTCACATTTTTCCTCACAAATGAATGTTTCCAGTTGGTTCTGACACCAAGGTTGAATTTAAACACTTTGTGCAAATTATCTTAAAGGATGCTTTTCATATAAAAAGAGAACAATCACAGACCTACAGACGACAATCAGACAAATTACACTGATAATCAGAACACAAACATCAGGGAAGCTAATTAACTCATTAAACACAGGTGTGTGGCAATTATCCATCCGAAAACAGGAAGTCAATAAAACTAACATTTCAAATTAAAACAGGAAGAAACAAACACTAAATTGTGGCATTTAGCTTTAAATGTAACCATACCAAAGGAATTAAAATCAAACAAACCCATTGCATGAAATTAAAATATTTTTCCTATTATTCTTTAAAAAGCAGCTAAAGACTTTTTGTGAGCAAGCTTTTATGACATGATTTATTTCTTTAAATGTTTGTGTTTTTAAATCATGTATCCATATTTATTGATTTTATTACCTTGTTATTTTTTCTACTATTAATATGCAACTTTTTCATATTTTTAAATCTTTTCCTTGAGCCAGTCTGTGCTAATATGACCCTTTACAGAGTTAATGAAAAGTCACTTAGCCCCATCTGGTGATTAGATCCGGAATCGGTCTTTGTCAGATGACGTATGGCGCATTGCATCATGGGATGGATGGGGGTAAACAACATAAGACAAAACGGTCGCTGTGTGTGTTGTGAGCTTATTAACCTGCAGAAAATGGTACACTCGTGTTGTGTAAAGGGCTACCCTGCCACATCACAAGAAGCAAAAACTTGATAACAACGCGACTCATACCCTCAAAATGGCGCAGGGGTGTGTGTGTTATAAACAGGTAGGGCACGTGTCTGACAAAGACCGATACCACGATTGAAAAATCTCCGTCGCCGTCACGGTACCCAGGAAGTCACGTGTTTCACGAGGGTTAGGCTAACCCAAAGTGGCTAGCTGTTATGCTAGTGCTGGAGTGTTTTTAGCTCATGATTCCTGATTTTTTTCAGTCTCTCCCTGCTTGAACACAGCTGATTTCTTTGAAGGAGTAAATAACCGCTCCTGTAGAAAGCTATGAAGGCTGAGGAGACATTTCAACAGGTAGATTTAGGGGTTTTATAAGCTGAAACAATGGGCTAACTTTTTAATGGCAGTGATTTAAAATGGACACCAGAGGGCGCCCAAAACAAGCAAAACTGCATATTATCACTTTAAGGTCAAACTGCAAAGATTTTCCTGACATGGATATCTGAGCATTTGTGAAAAAATCTGCATGAAAAAGTTGAGTCCAGTGGAGTCAAGCTGATGTTTTGATCCAAGTTTCTCTTTAAAACTTCCAAAATTAGCAAAGACGTAGCATTAAGGGAACGGTCTCATATTTCCAACTAGTACAAGCTTTGACTGAGAAACTTGAGGTGGCCAGTTTATACAAACAACTTCATTACACTGAAAAAAGAAAACATTGGTCTAACCTAAAAAAAAACAGGGGTCAAACTTAAATAAATTGAAGTAATCGGTCACAAGCAATTTAATTAGGTTTATCCAAGTTAATCTTTTTAAGTTTACTTTGAACAAACTTAATAAATTAACTTTGAAATAACTTAATTTAATTACTTGTGACAGATTACTTCAATTTTTTAAAGTTAGACCCGTTTTTTTTACAGTGTACGTTTCACATCCTCAGATTGATGTATCAACTATCCGACTGAAAATTGAAAAAAGATGGATAAAACAACTAGTTTAGCTAATATTTAATATCACACAAATCTAGTAGATTCAACTTTTCCAACTCTGATTTATATCAGATATATGAGACGAAAGTGTAACTAAATCTCAGCAGGCTGACAAATCTATAATCTCACGGTACAGATAATGACATCACCCAGCTCTGACTGGAGCGAGAGACTCGTTTCTCTTCAGATCTGAGCAGGAAGTGAAGAGTCCCACATTTCAGCGTGAGACCAGTCTGGAAAACGCTTTACTGAAATCATGTCTTCAGTGGAACAATCATAAAAAAAAGATGGTGCTTTCTAAAATAAACCCTCATACTTCTTGTTTTGAAAGGAGAAGATGTATAACTCAGAGAGAACAGAACAAGATGAAACACTATCCCAGCATCCTGCAGTAACTTCATTTTTTACCAATTGTTCTCGGACTCAGCTGCAGTGTTTCAGAGCGATGTGAGACCGCCGCCAAATGAGCAGCAGCAGCAGCAGGAGGAGGAGGAGGAGGAGGAGGAGGAGGAGTGTTCAGAGCAGAAACAACCACACTGACAATGATTTCCCCAAGGAGAGGGGCTGTTGGTGCAGCACGGGCTCTGTATTAGATTCTGTTTGTGTCACCTCACATCCATTTTTTAAGAAAATGCAGCACAACACTAAAATGACTCCCAACTTTTCTTTGAAAGTATAAACTCAATATATACAGCTGATATTATACCACAGCCTTAATAACACCTTCAGAGTGTCTCAGTGCCACCAAGTAGGGCAGCTAGTGGTATGGAGACCATCAGAGGCCAAATTATTAGAAACATTGTGTGTGGATGTGGTCTGTCATACCATAAGGTTAGTAAAGTTAACTACATAACAGGAGGAGTATCTGCTGTAGAGCAAATCAGCACCCAGATCAACCGTTCGACCTGCCTAAACTGTCAGAAAATGACAAGTCTAAAAATGCAAAGTTGAATAAAAATTTAAATGCTGACCATAATTTGAAAAAACTAAAAGAATATTTAATTTGACAGAGAGTCTGGTGTTTAGTGGTCAAACTATAAATCCTTAGAATGTTGGACTTTTATCTTTTTTTTTGTTAAAACAAATTTTCCCCTTTTCTTCTTTTTAAACTTGTTAGTTTTAAAAACATACTTCTACAGAATAGTTAACATTTCTATTAATACATTACATGGAAAACTATTAAAATCTAATCCGGGGGTTCCAACATGTCGATTAGGCATTGCTGGTACACTCTAAAAAGTAAAACCATCATTTACTTACATTTTTTGGTGTAACATTTTACACTCAAGAATTTTGAGTAAATTGGAGACAATTATATTAAGTAAAAGCCAACTTTATCAATATAATTGTCTCCAATCTACTCAAAATTCTTGTGTAAAAATGTTACACCAAAAAATGTAAGTAAATGATGGTTTTACTTTTTAGAGTGTAGATTGCATCACAGTTAAATTTACGTTAAATATCGTTAGTTAATAGTTTGCACTCTTTTCATTCACTTCATAATGACGTCCTATCAAAGTGTGAAAACGGTACTGGGGTCGAGCTGAAGAGTCAGAAAACTATTTAATTCTGCACGAGATTCACGGGACGTTGATAGTTTTCACTTGCATCTTGAATCCAGTTTGTTTCTGTCAAATTATAAAAAAAACAAAAACAAAACACATTTTGGAGCAGTGCAGCTCTGATGTTGAACACCACATACACACAAATAGAGCAGCTATTGTGGTGCAAGAAAAGAAATATGTTAGAATGACTGAAACCATGAATCAAAGAGACTGTGATCTGAAGCTCTAATCTGCATAATGAAGTGTCGTCAGGAAAAACACTGAAATCCATGAACCAAAAGGTGAGTCACAGAGGTAGCAGGTTCAGGAGGGAAGCTTCAACCCAGCAACACCTCAGCTACTCATGAAGGATTTAGCTGTTCCCAGACCTGAGACGATATCCAATCCCTAAAGGGAGTTCTGGATCTGTCCCAGGTCTCCTCCCAGCGGGATGTACCTGGAAACCCTCCAGAAGAAGGTGACCAGAGATACCAGAACCACCTCAACTGACTCATTTAGAGGAGACGGAGCAGCAGCTCTGAGCATGATGATCCTCACCTCATCTCTAAAGCTGAGCTCGACCATCCTATGAAGGAAAGCTCATTTCAATATCTAGGATTTCATTCATGAACCAAATCTCATGACCTTAGGCGAGGGTTGGAACGTAGATGGATCAGTGAATCTCACCGTGACAGACCAGACCTACATCCTGTATTACTGCAGGAAAAGCTCCAGTCTGCTGGTCCATCTCTCTCCATCCTGACATCGCTCATGAAACAGGACAACACGATAATTGAACTTGGTCCTGCAAAAGCACCGATCTGCAAAGGAGTGTTCTGGCTGAGGGATGCATGCATGATATCTGGTGTGCATGTGCACGGGCGCAGCAGTTATGTTTATAGAGCACCTTTCACAGAGACAGATACACAAAACACTACAATACGATCAGGACAAACATTATATACAAGGTAAAATGCAGATCTGCAGTTGAAACCAGTGAGTAACGATGTCTCTTTTAAAGAGCAAGTGAGGACATGGAGGACAGGACAATAAGTTTCACCCCACAAACACATCCTTTCCCCTGTGGGATGCTTTTATAAAGATTAAGTCTGTGTCATCTGGGTGTAGGCAGATTAAAACTTCCAGGTTTCACTGACACGTCACCCTAATCCGGATTAAATCTTCACCCTCCAGCTCTTTACTGTACTCACAGCTCAGTTCGATCCGGATGAAGTCTTTGATGCCCAGGTTTTCCAGGAACACCCCAAAGGAGGAGGTGGTTTTAAAGAAGAAGGAGAAGTCTGCACTCAGCTCCCCGTGGAAGGTGGGGAAGTGGAGGTACGACGTCTCTTTGTCGAAAAACGCTGCGTTCCAGAAGTTCTCTAGGATTAAAAACAGTCATGAACTATAAAAAGAAAAAACAAAACTGCTTCCCTGGGAAGTTTCAGCCAGGATGTGTTTCTGTTCCGAAGTCACTGCCACACATTTACCCCTACAGGTATGAAGTACTGTCACCATACTGTGAGTTTCCTTCATTAGAAACATTTAAAAACTTTTATGGAAATGTGCATTTGCAACAGTTCAGCTCAACCTTCAAATATTCATTTATTTATAGTTTAATATTCCCTTTAAAGTAAAAACAGGTTGATGCAAACTGAGCCATTCGAACAATAACATTTATAGAAACAGATGCATTTTTTCCTCCATCTTACATAACCAAACAACCAGTGATGGACTTACTGTCTCCATGACAACGGAGCGGACCCACCCTGTAGGCGGCTTCTGATCCCGACCTCTGGATGTCACCTAGAACCAGAGACCTGACTGGGAGGTTCGCCTTGTGGGTGAGAAGTCCTGAGTCTTCAGTCCTGTGAGAGGAAGAGGACATAAACGGTGTGAGGAGACAGAAAAAAAGAGGATTATAAGGAAAAAGAATGGGATGAAAAGAGAAGAGAAAGAATAAAAGTTAGAGAAAATAATTTTTCATGCTTTGACATAAATCCTAATTAAACTCATTTTTTTGCACAAAAATTCAGATGCAACTACTAGAGCACGAATGGAACAATTTGAGGAGCGTTCTTAGAGGAAAACATTTTATTAAGTGAGCCAGATCGGACCGGATCCGTCCTGACACTCGACACTCCATCTCCGCCACTTCGTGTGACGACCATTTCCAAAAGAGCATCCAGACAGACAGCTGAGCGAGCAGCTCTGTCCATTTACACCCGTGTTCAGATAATCTACACGTCAATCTTCCTGTCAGGTGAGAATTTATCCGAACGGCGGAGGAGGTGGCGTAGAAACGAGATCGGCAGCGAGGAGTCAGACAAAAAGATGACAGAGGTGTTATTTCCTCCTGCAGTAGTTAAATTTACATGGATGGAAAACAAAAGTAATCATTTATAACTTGACAAATGGCTCAAATAACATCATCAGAGTGTAAAAAAAGAATAAAAAAACAACTAATAATGTTTATCCAAAATGCTCTCCACTAAAAACAGCATCATAACAGGAAGATTATCTGAAAATCAATCATTTCATCTGACTAATCTGAGTATTTATGTCAACATTTAGATCTTTTTGTAAACACTGAAGACCACAACCTAAAGGAGCATTTCACTTTCTTGACAGGAGTTAAAAATATTAGAGATGTTCCGATACCACTTTTTTCAAAACCGATCCGATACCGATACTTAAATCTGAGTACTCGCCGATACCGAGTACCGATACTTCTACCACACACAAAAATGCAACGAATTGGAATACAGGTTTTATTTTTTCTTCTCTGCTTTTTACAACAAATAACTGAGTTAGATAAAAAAAATTAAATATATTTTAAAAAAGGACCACAAAACTAAAATATAAGGTGAAAAATAACCATTTTCTGTGATTTCACAGTGAAATTATTGCAGTTTTCCACATTTTAACCAAATAAAATGAACTATTTGGCACCATCTCCAGCTCTCAACTCACACTGTTCCTCTTTAGCTCAATAGCTCCCCCTAGTGTTCAATATAGGAAACAACAACAGAACCACAAGTCACAGACAGTGAAGCCACTGGTATCGGTTCCTGGTATCGGGTAACTTTAATTGATACCTATCCCTAAAAAATATCAAGTGATTCTGGACAAAATGCTGCCAAACTCTCCATAAAACCTCCAGTTTGTCCAAGTTCAGACATAGAACAAACTAATTATTATTGATGTAATATTAACGGTCCGCACCACTCCAAACGGTCGGCGTCACAGTTACAGTAGTGCTGTGGATCCACACAGTCGCCCTGCAGGCCGCAGGCACACTGCTGGCTGCCGGGATGAGCTCCTCCCCAGTAGGTCTGGACCCGACCGGGACCAGGACCGCCGAGCCACCAGCTGAACGGAGAACCCTCTAGAACACACACAAATAAACACAACACTGTGTGTCAGATGAGTTTAATATCACCCCTACATAAAGACACAGAAGTATAACTGACAATAAACACAGAAACACAAATAAAACATCGACTTCTTAAAACATTTTAACCATAAATGAGCTGATTTGATCTAAATAAGACTCGAGGATTACATCTACACTGATGAGCTGTAGATACAGTGGTGTGAAAATGTTTTCCTCCTTCTTGATTTCCTATTTTTTAAAAATATTTGTCACACTTAAATGTGTCAGATCAAACAAATATTAGACAAAGATAAAAAAGCATGAACATGAAATGCAGTTTCTAAATGAAGTGTTGGTTATTTGAGGAGAAAAAGGTGATTGACCCAGGGGTGCGCGACTGATGAAAAATGTAATGGCGGAAAATTGAAATAATTACACATTTACAGTGTTTTTTCCCCACTCAATAAAGATGTGTAAATAAACATATTGTGTGGCGCTGTGGGACAATATTTTGATGAACTCTGAGTCTACTTTCTGTCAATCACGTGAACTCTTTCGAACAGACCTTTATTTTGAAGGCGACGATAACTTTCACTATTAGTTCCGGGGCAAAGCTGCCAGGAGCTGCTTAACTGTTTACCTCGTCAAATGGATATTATTTATTCAAAAAATCCTTCTTGACAGCTTGTAACAACTCTGCCGATTGATTCCATGTGTGTCCTTATTTAATCAACTCCATGGTGAGTCGTTTTCTTTGTTTTTACTAAAGATGCAGCGCTACTTTCTGCAACCGATGAGCTAATGGCTAACGGAGCTGGGTTTTAATGTTTGCATCATTAAAAACACTAAGCAGTTAGTTAAAGAGCATATTTTAAGTTCTTTTTTTTTAAAAATTCTGATAAAACTCTGTCCAAAAATACTATTTGAAATGTTTATTGAGGGTATTTTGTTTTACAATACATTTTTTAAACCATTTTTCTAGTCAAAAGTGCCCCTTTTTGCAAAGCTTCTAAAAACGCTTTTTTTTTTCATATGTGGACCTGTGACGTCAGCTAAGGGAGCTCCTAGCTAGGTGGCGCTGCTTACAGTGTTGTCTGATGTAGATAAATAAAGTATTTGTAGGATAATTTAACACTCTGTACGATCAATAATCCCATAAATATGATCATTTGAGCCCTTTGTTGTGTGGAGTTTGTGTAACAGATGCTTGGTTTAATCATTGTGTAGATTTTTTAAAGCTAAACTACTTTAACATCTCAGACTGGCACCGCTCTAGTCTGCCAGCTGCCTGCTCGCTGTCGGCCATGAGTTGTTAGTTTTAGGTTAGAGCGCTCTTTAATCCAGTCGGTGTGAATTCATTTTAATAAAAAATGCTAAATTATATTTATTATGTTTGTGATGCCAATCGCCAGTCTGTCAGGACACTGAGTCAACAACAAGACGCTTCCTTACCGGTACGGTGACTTCTGTTTGGAGACGAAAAACTCCGGCGGTCCTGGTCTAGTCCAGGGCTGGATGTGATGGAGTCCCACATACCGACGAAAAACATTCAGTGTGACTCTAAACAGGCGCCGTTACTTCGATCCATTCACCGGAACCGCTGTTAGCACGCAGCAGCTAACAGGAGCTAACGGGAAGACTTGAGTCTCGTTTCCATGCCAGGTTTGGTACGGTTCGTGGTGGGTCGTCCGGTACCGATCAGCGATTTCATGAGAGCATTTCCTTCAGGTGTCTGACCCTCACCTGGCTGGCGGGGTACAGTAAATCCATGCCGCGATGCTCTCCAGAGGGGCTTCCCGTTCCCAGCGGGGCTACCAAGAGGGGCTTCACGGCGGGGTTTCCAGCCTGACCCGACACTGTTTCGGTCAGCCTCGAACCGTTTAGCTGCATCCTGTGAAACTTTTTATAAACTCTTTCATTTCTTAACAATCCACCTGAACGCAGCTCAATGTTTGGAGCTCTGATGATCAAAAACCTGGTGCTAAACGCTGGTATTTTACCCAGACCCGAGTGAGGAGGTGGGTCACGGTCTACAGCTGGACCGACAGGGTACAGCCTTACAGGACTGATTGTTTTTATCTTTTTTTTAATTTTAAATCTTAATAAAATAACTTCTCACTATGGTAATAAAGTAATAAAATAACGGCACTCTAGGGGTTTGTTTTGCTCGTCACAAGCAGTGATCAGTGGATCAGTTTTCTATATAGAGAACGAACGGTCTCCCTGAACTGTCGTCACTTCCGGTTTGGTGAAAAAATTGACAGTTCTCACAAAAACGAATCCAAGAGCCTAAATAAGATGAATTTGTGTAAATTTTTATTCAGAAAAAGTTTCTACTATATTTCTCTAAACATTTGTTTAAGGGAGTGTTTAAGTTGCAACTTGCCCTTTAAGCAAACCGTAGCTTTATCAAGTGTAGCAACCTCCTGCTCACGTCCAAACATTTGACCAGCACTCCCTCATACACACCCGCCGTCTTTACAAGGCATCACACAGAAATGCCAGACAGGTGCGAGGGGCATTCAATGACCGTAGGACGCACGACTCTCACAGTAATCCCCGGTTACATATAAAAAGTGATTTATTTAATTATTAAACACTCAAAAGTATAAAAAATTTGCAACATTAACGATTCGTAGGTACCAGGAATTTGTTCGAATGTGAAAGGTATCCATCCGGGGATTGGGGGTGCGCGAACAAGGCTGGGACATAGAAGGGGGTGCGCGGCAAAATAAGTTTGGGAACCGCTGGTTTAAGACAACAATTCTTAACTGTGTTCCTTGGAGAACCCTGTCCTGGATGCCAACTGTTAAGTCTCTAGAACTCTACGAAGGAGATTTCAAAAAGGTATTGAAACCTTCGCCAGAGTTTTCCGTCTCCTCCAATGAGACGTAGGGCCTCACTCCTGTGCTTCTGGAACTATTATGCTGCTGAATTTGATGGATAAATGTTCCCTCAAAATGGATGCAGAGAATCATGAATCAGGAACTTGTCTCAGCTTAGCTTCTGTCAGTCAGAAGTGTGATAATGTGACCTAACTTTATTTGCTGACCAAACTGCGAACAAACAGACACCATTACGACGCTTCATGACCAGCAGCTGCTTATTGCATCACATCCTCCACGTGATCTGGCCACACTTTAAATCTGTTGCTAAAGTTTTTTACATAACGTTTCAATGCGACTTCTACTGAAAATTTGAGTATTTCGTTCCTGTTTTGTTCGTTCCACAAAATATACAAGAAAATGACCTCGTCTCATCTAGTTCTGGTGAAACATGTAAATGAAGCAGGACAACATCTAAAGCCTGCAGAGGACTGGAACTCAGTGGAGTCAATAACAGACAGTGAGACTGTGTGTGTCTCAGAGAGGACGGGATGTGGGACCCTAAAGCTGAATGGGCTCAGACGTAAATATTCCAAACTAGTGTTTCCTCTGAACGGAGAGAGGGTGATATGAAACCTCTCTGATGAGTCAGCACTTCTTTGTTTTTAATGGAACTTCTTTTCCTCTTCTCACAGTTTTCATCTCGTTTTATTATCTGCCACTCCAACACATTCCTGTTTCTGCTGCAACCCATAGATCTGCACAACCAGCAATCAAAATAATCATTTAAAAGAACATCAAATGTTTATTACTTTAAATGTATTTTCATCTAGCCGTCTGATTCTTCTCTTCATAATTAAAAGCTATATTTTTTGTATTATTTAGGCATCCCAGTCATGTTAGTTTTTAATTGGATGTTTCCACTTTTGTATTTGTTGCAAAACGGTCTGGTTTCATACAAATAAATCTAAGGATTAAAATAATAAGCTGAGTTTAAAAGCAATGAGCTTTAATGAGTTTAAACTAGTCCTTTCATGCCTGCGTTGAACAATCGGGTGCAGCTGAAAGAAATTCAAAGCATGTCGGAGATCAAAGTGACTAATTCGGTTTTGAAGACTCATCGCTTCTTATTCGAGTCCTCGCTTGAGGCGAACTGAAGAAAAAAAACAGTGAAATAAAATTCCCCTCAAGAAAAGATTACGCGATTAAAGGGATTAGGATTAGGTAAGAGTGAGATCTACCTTTGATTTATTAAAATATAATCCCAAACACAGGCTGAAATATCACCAAATACCGACAACCAGACGAGCACAAGACTCATGTTGGTTGGTTTTTTGTGAAACTTTAAAGCAAATGTGGAATAAACAAAAGGCTAAAGGTTTGTGATAAACATCTCATTTACTGTCCAGTTCTACTAGTTACTCCGTCCTGTCAGCTACAGGTCTGATATTAAAGAAAATTTAGATGTTTGTGTAATTATAGCAGTTTTAACAATTATTTTGATGCATTTTATTAGCATGACTGAGCTCAAAACAATATTTATTTTGCAAGAAACCCTGTAAAAGCAACATTTTCATTCTAGATTTTGACTAAGAACCATTTATTTGAGAAGAATTTCAAATCATTGTTAATAGAAACTAAAATAAATTCAAAGTAAAGTTAACGATATGATCTAATCTGATTGTAGCATCATCAATAGATGCTCTGACCTCTGTCCCCGTGATCATCGCAAAACGCTACTCCAGCTTTTCCCAATAACTTGGATTATAATGGATCTTTACTGTGTTTAACCTGAATCAACACTCCTTCAAGGGTCGGTCGTTTCGGAAGAATCCACCTGACTCTTTTAATAATAATAATAATATAAGCTAAAGACTCTCAGTGTCTCTTCCTAAAATGACACTTTAACCTGTTACAGAAATGTCTTAATGTGATTAATGCACTTTCTCTTACAGCACTAAGAATGTTGATCCAGTTCAGTATTATTTTCATACTTCTACTGTGCTAATGGTAAAACCCAGTATTACTTTATTAGCGGGTACCTTTGACATTAAAGGTTGGGTCATGTGACTTGATAATGTAATTTCATAGGTCCACGATCCCAAAAACTCCATCTTAGCTTGCCACGAGCTGACTTTCAAGTGAGTTCTCATCAAGCCTCGATGAGCCACGTTTCAGCTGTTTTCCTGAGCTACGCAGCTGAAACCTGTCAAACCCCCGATCGGCTCTGCCGATCGATCTGTCACTCCCCCTGAGGGAAGACAACACCTAGCTCCATACCAACATGCGAGCTCCTGCCTCACACCAGCCATGGCTCCGCTGACGGCCCGGATCTCGGACGCAACTGAGGGCCGCCCGGTGACCGGAGGGTTCCCGCACGGCCAGGACGAGTCGAAGGGGGGTCTCCCGCTTCCCATCGATCTACTCCAACCCACCAGTCGGCGATCCAGTGGGACCTGGCACTCGGTGAGAGAAACCATCGCTGGTAAACTCAGAGGCCTGTTGATAAGCTAACCGCTCACTCCAACACGTCACTGATCCACCAGGATTATTCCCCTCACTCACTCCTTAACCTAAATTAATAACTCTAGTCATAACATCACAGACTCAGCCGTTAATCTCAAAGTTAACCAACTAGAACACAATTACCATCGTGTTTAACTTGCAACTGTTCTTATTACCTCAACTGTTAAATGTGTGTACTATCGTCCGCTTTGTGAATTAAATTTTCTATATAAGATTCAATTCACGACTCTGGCTCAGATTCATCAACAAAAAGGTACGTAAATAACTCCCTGTGTTTTAGAGAACCTAGTGTCAATCTGTAATTAATCTCAGCTATATCAAAGGTTACAGGCTCAGAGAGAGACCTCTATAAATCCTAAAATAGACTGAAATAATTAACAGAAGGTGGGTATAATAAACGCAACGGTTTATTCCTCTACATGATATAAAAGGCGTTTCTGCTGTGATTTAAATCTATGATCTGGGCGGCTGGAGGTCAGGAGGTTGAGTGTTCGTAAACAACACCAAACCCTGCATCTTTACTCATGGTATTCTCACTTATAGGTATTTTATTAAAGCAGTTGCTAGATTCATATTATGGTGCTCACAATAACCATCAGAAAAAAAAACAACTATTGACCTTTAAATGGTTTAACTAATGTAGTTTAAGATGCACCAGGTTTCAGTAAATTGACAAAAGTTTTATTATCAAGATGCAGAAGTTGTTGCATTAAATGCACCTCAGGTGAAATTAAAAAGTAACACGAAGGAATTACAGGTACTATGTTAGACTAGGGACTACTTTATGACAAAGAACAGCTGTAAACCTCCGATGAAAGGAGCAAGGACATGACGCAGCGGCCCCAAGGAGGCCTACGTCTGTAAACGCATATCCGCACGTTGTTTACAAACCTCACAGACGAAGAAAAATAACACAAAGGTGTGAGCTGCACAGAGATTATCTTCAAAAAGCGTCACCGGGTTTAGCCTAGTAGCAAGATTTTGTGTTTACGGGGGCCACTTGCGGTCCTCCGAGTGATTTTGTGCGGCCTTCGACTGCATTTTTATAATAACAGAATTTAGTCCTCCTCCATCAGCTGTGGATGCAGAGACACGAACATTTTTATGTTCAGATTTTTACTAATGTGAGGCCAAACACAAAGTACAGAAAAGGTAAAGTCATTTTAAAATGTAAAAGTTTCTGTCCTAGCCAAATTAGTTTTTTATTAACCAGGTTTTTTTTTTTTTTCCATTTAATTTGATTTCCTGGTAAATAGAACCACAAACCCTCACTGACGTTTACGCAAAAGAAGACTTGTGAGCATCGTCATAAACCCATCCACCAGATTTACTGAAGGAAGACAGACCCAGATCCTGTTTCTGTAGCTGACAATGGACAAGAATTTATTTTAAAGAAACAAGAAAACTAAACCGACCAATCAAATTTAGGCTTTTCTTTATAAGGCAAATGTACGAGACCCTTTTATGTCTATTTGTAGAGCAGTACAAATAAAACAATTCATAAAACAATTTTTGCATTTTTTAAAATAAAAAATGAAATTTTTATGACCCGCAAGGAAAAGTTTGGATGTGTCCTTCACACAGAAGACGGTGGGTAAAGCGTGCTGCTCCTAATCCCATTCCTGTGTATGTGGTGGCGGCGTGCTGCTCTCTAAATGTGGAGGCAGTCGTTGCTCAGGTGCTGCTGCTGAAGGAGCCTTAGAGACTGATGCTTTAATGAGAATGCTGCTGCTCAGTTTTTCCTCCTTTTTCATGCATTTTAATGCCAAACCAGAGTTTTTCACGGACAACTTGACAAACACACAGCCTCCAAGCTGCAGCTAGAGAAAACTACAACCTTCTGGAGATGTATTTGTCCCTCAGCAACCAGCACTGTTGGTACATTGTATTCTTCTGCTCTGTTCTGGGCTCAACTTCCTTTGTCCCTATTAAAATGGTGAGCTTAAAGTTAAAAGTATGAAAACTACCTTTTCTTTTTAATTTAGAAAAAACCCAGATGAATTAATCCCGGCTGCAGCTGTTTTGTTGATCGTATTTTGAAAAAAATCTTTAAAAAAAAAGCACCTTTATTCTACCCAACATGTTTAATGACCGTCAGGCATCCCTTCATATCAGTGTTGCACCAAATCAATCAGTTCCTACCTTGAGTGTTTAGGAGGCGGGACTTCCTGCAGTGATAGGACAGTTCCTGTTGGCAGTGCTCTGATTGGTCGATGATGGCCGACAGCTGCTCCTCTTCAGACATGTAGTCAAAGTGAACCAAGTGCTGGTTTACGCCTGGAGAGGGCCGCACTTTGGTCAGCTCTGTGTTGTTGTGCTCCATCACGATCCAGGTGTTCACATCTGGAGACAAAACATCGATACGGTAAATTCAATTAAACCTAGCTTTGGCAGTTAAATAGCATCAAATAACACAAATTAGTTCAATGTTTCCAAAAAGTCTGTATGTTTAAAGATACCTGGGATTTATTACTGATCTCTTACCCTTACTGTCACATAGCTGTTTTCAGTGTACTGTTAAAAACATAAGAACACACCTGTCATGTTGCAGTAGACCAGCTGTGGTTTGATTGGTCCGCTGCCGTCCACGTCGATATAAAAATACCCCGACGTGTCGCCTCTGTGTTTGTACACTTCACAGGACTGTTCGTACGCAGCTGGGAGGAAAATAAAAAGATCAACATCGACAGGAGCAGTGAGGAGGATGAAGATCTGAGGAAGATTACGGGCGCTGCCACATAAACACACGCTGCAGCTGGATCGATGTCTCATGATCACAGGAAAGAAAAAAGGTTTTCATTTCTGCTGAAGAGTCTAAGAAATCTTTATCAGGCTTGATAAATACATTTTCATCATGCAAACACACACACACACACCAGGACATCTTCATTCAAAGCCTTCAAAATAAATTCATATCTAAAGGATCTTAAAGTCAGCTCGTCTTTAGAAAAGCTGCCTTTTATTCAACACATCTATTCAGTGCTAGAGAACCGCTCTCTCTCTCTCTCTCACAGAGATACTGGTGTTACAAATTAGACCTTAAATGAACCGTGTGGGAAACTCCTGGCTTTCAGCCTGGTGGATTTCACTAAAAGCAATCGGCACCCGACCAGTCAATCCAAGCTAAAAGCTCGCCTCACTGCTGTGGTTTTATTTACTTTTAGAGGACATTTGGCATTTTAGTTGCTGCTTCCAGCTTGTTAACCTCCAGCAAATCGCCCACATGCACACACACGCTGCATAACTGTAACCTCCTGATTCAAAGGAAGGAATGTGACTCCTCCGTTTCATTCATTATTAATAAAACATCGACTGATGAAGCGGATCACAAAGGTTAAACAAACCCAACAGTTCAGATGAAGTTTTAAAAGTCAGATTGTTGATTTTTAAAGGAACTCCTGATTTAAAGAGTTTTAAACTCAAAAGGAAATCTTTTTATAAATTTTAGCGGCAGTTGAATCCAAAATTATTGTTGAAGTTTCTTATTTAACTTTAATGATCTTGATGTGAACACACTGAGTTTTCTTTTTGGTCATGTGATGTTTGCGTGTCACGTGACTCACAGCTGTGACACGTCGCTCCGCTGTAGCCGCTGTCCAAGCAGTCGCAGTGGAAGTTCGTCCAGGACTGGCTGCAGAGGCCGCCGTGTTCACAGTAACTGGGAGAACATCTGAGAGAAAACGAGAAACAAAGCGGGCAGATCTTCAAAACGTTTTAGAGATGCTGCTTCTTAACGTGCTGCCAGAAATCTTCCTCTGAAGACGAAGACAGCTGCAGACACCCCTTATCTCCAAAGTGGAGCGCGGAGGATTCCCGCCAACTGTCCCTAAAATTCTGAGGCTTAAAAAGCACTAAAATGATGAACTCAAGTAAAAGTAGTTACTGTGGTCCCAGCTCTCTTTGACCAGGTCCTCCTGTAGTTCTGGGCTGATCCCTGCAAATTTCTCATGATCACTGATTCTCCACCAGACCAGATCCTGCATGGAGTTCCAGTCTCATGGACAATCAGTCATCTGGAGTTTTTCATTTTCAGAATTCTTGCTGGTTGGTAGGGGATCAACTACCGTATTGACCCGCATATTTTTTTCATTGAAAATAATTTGAAAAGGGGGGGGGGGTCGTCTTATTATGGCGCCCTAGTTTTTCTGGCGGAGGGCGCAGGCTTTTTGGTCAAAGCGGCAGGAAGCAGCTCAGCGGTTCCAGAGGTCCCAGCTCAAAGTTACAGGTCCACTGAGGATGAAAGTGTCCAGAACATTTCCAGACCCAGCAGGTTCTTTCAGCAGCAGACTCTGTACAGGTGAGGGCTCGCGTCGCTCGCTCGATTCACACACGCATTCTCCCTCAGAACCTCATCCGTCTCACCGTTCTTTATATGCACCCCACACACACCTACACACACACGCAGCAGGTTTGTGCGATCTTGGAGCAGCAGCGGGTTTGTGTGTGTGTTCGTTCATGGCGCAGCTGTGTGTGTGTGTGTGTCTGTGCATTTTGCCGCAGCAGCGTGTGTGTGTAAACAAGCTTCCCCTGCATGAAAACTCCATCACAGCACCACAACTGGATGTGAAGTTCATCAGTGTCTGATGATCGTGAAGCTGCACAACCCGACCGTGAAAGCTCCTGTCAGCAAAGGTGCGTTCGAGCAGAGAGATCAGTACGGTGGACTGGTGGACTAGTTGTGTGCACCACTGTTAATAAGCAAATATTAAAGCAGTCTGTCATTATTAGTAGTATTTAAATTATTTTCTCAAAATTTCAATAAAAATAGTTTCTTTAAAAAGTGAATTTAGTATCTTTTTCTGAAGATTAATCTTGAAAAGGGGGGGTCGTCTTATAATCGGGGTCGTCCTATATTCGGGCAAATACGGTACTTGTTCATGCAATAAATATACAATGTGATTTTTGGGGGGATTTTTTTGTCTCTGGCTCTCACACTTGAGGTGTTCCTATGATGAAAATTAAAGAACACTTTGTTCTTTTTAACCCTCGTGTTGTCTTCAGGGGTCAAACGGACCCCAAAAGACTAGAAAACTTCATAGGCCCCAAAAAAGGACAGTGTGAGGAATAAAAGTTGAAAAATCTGTTTTCTATCAAGCACTTACGTATGTTCCCTATATATATATATATGTCTATATATAAAAATACACTTACTGGCCACTTTATTGGGTATACCTGTCCAACTGCTCGTTAACACAAATTACTAATCAGCCAAACACATGGTGGCAACTCACTGCAGGCGGGAGGGATCCCCTAGTGAGACATCATGCTAGAACTACATGATGAAGTTCCCCCTCAGGCTGGTATGTTTCACATTAAAACACAAACAGAATTCTTCACTTCCTGGTTGTAAATCATGAGTTTTGTGACCTACGACCAATGAGAAATGATGCCGAGCGCCGCGGTTCTACAACACAGCAGCAGGAGGTTTAAAAAACAGAAAGAAAGGAGATCTCACAAACACACATTTGTCTGGCAAGAAAAAAACAACAACTGCAAAATGGGTGATAGAGAATATCTGCAGGCCGCTCTGCACCGCCTGCTGCAGGGACTTTATCACAGAGGAGTGAATACAAAACATGCAGGAGAAACAAAAACAACACAAAGTTCACCATCAGTGAACAGAGGGTGAAACCCTGTCTTTATACAGCAGGTTTAACTGAAACTACTGACGCAGCTTGAGCAAGGTTTTGTTTAAAGATAGAGTCAGAATTATGTTTTTAATGTTTTGTAAGGAAATATCTCCAGAACCTCTATGGGTTGTAATAAAACTCTGAAATATCATGAAGTGAAAGCATGCAAATATGACTAAATTCATATTTTTTGATGTATAAATTGAAGACGTTGTCTGCGTTTTTTAAATTTACCTCTAGAAAAGTAGTAAACAGGAAGGTCTGATGGGGAAAAGAAGGTTCAGCCTGGTGCTGCAGGTGAATTTCAGAGGTTTACTCTAAACTTTTCCTCGCTGTCATCTTAAACACGACGTGCACCATGCTACTGTAATCCCTCATGGCCGCTGTGTTTCAGCAGGAGGTTTTTATTGTTGTTCAGGAAAAGTTGGAGGAACATGACAAACAGTTCAAAGTGCTGAAACTCCCCGGGTCTTACCGCGACTCCGAGGGAGGGAGATGTTCCACATAAACAAGTTTAATCCACAGAGGACAAAACCACAACTTACAGGACCTGAAGGAGTTCGTGTGTGGAGGTTCCTCGACACATCAGAGCCGCTTTAAAGGGTCTTACGAGCACAAAACAACTAAAGTTGTGTAAAATATGCTTAAAGTTTAGCTAAAGTTATGATTTAGAAAGAGGATGTTTCAGGTGTTCTTTAATGAAGTTAAATTTGTGCTTAAGGCTTTTATTTAATATAAGGTTTTCTCCTAAATATAAAACATTCTTTTTGTTGTTCTCAGAATCAGATTCTCTTTGAGTGCTTCTGACTCTCTGAAAACATTTTTTCAGTAATTTTACCTCCCAGGAGGTGCGACTGAAGCTTTGTGTGTTATTTATAGATAAATATCTTACATCTGTAACAATCGTGACATCAGTCCTGCAGGAGGAGGGTGAAAAAATGATGGAAACAAACAGATGCTTTATAGAAGCACAATATTTAGATGCATAATGAAATCAGGAAGCGCTGATATTTGAAAAGAAAACGTCTAACAACCTCCTTTATTTGTATGTAGGGGAGGATCAGAAGCTGCTGTGTGAGTTTAGAAGACACACATGAAATATAAAGTTTAAAAACTGCATTGGAAAAGAGCTGCTTTTATTCTAGCTTTCCATTTTTTGGACTCGTCACATTCACTCACGCAAACACGACCCCTCCTAAGGTAAGTCGCTGGACGCGGCTCATGAAAGCTAATGACGATGTCATTTATTGAACTGAGAATCAAAGATATGCACAGAACAAAGGAGTGGAAACCGCCAGCAGAAACCTTCTGAGGGTAAAGGCGCTGCATACAAATCACTTTGCTCTGTAAAGCTGCTCGCATTCAGCCGTTTCATCATGAGGTCTTACAAGCTTTCAACATCAGAGACAGAAAATGATGGAAAAGAGCTCAGAAAAGATCGAGGTGTTCGTGTGCTTTGTAGTTAAAGAAACTAATTTTAGATTTCTTCTGACGGCTGTTTCCTACTGCAGCTCCGAAAATCTTCAGTCAATAAACAAGAAACGGTGAGTCCAACATGACGGAGGACCCAGCAGTCCAGCTCTGAATTAATTAACTATGAAGGCTGAAAAGAAAAACACCTGTCTGACTGAAACGTCCATCAGTCTGCTGGCTACTATATATAGTTAGACCGCAGGGTTTGTCTTTCTCTATATATTTTATTTTGTATATTAATCATTACATCACCACTAATAACGCCAAGAATCAAAGGTGAGTGATGTTGTTGCCTTTAAACTTTCATCATGTAACCAGCTAAATGTTTAATGACTGGGACAGTAACTCGTTTGTCAACCTCAACCCTTCACTGTTCTTTCTCTGTATTTTGATGTGTTGTTAATGGAGATACTTCTGCCACCTAGTGGCATTTTGTTGATATTTTAGTGTTTGATAAATTTTTTTTTGTATAAATGGAGAAAAAAAATCTAGGGATGGGTATCGGTATCGGTTTACCGATAATATCGACCGATACTGGCATTAAAATGCAATATCGATAAATATCGGTATCGGTTGTTGTAATGATGACACACATGACCTTTACATACCGTGCACATACTATACATCAACTGTTCGCCTACGTCTCCTCTCTCCCAAAATGTCAAAATATAACAAATCTGATGTATAGTTTTAGAGATATTTTTATTTATTTTGGCACACCTTGCATGAAATACTGTTTGTCTTTTTTTTTTTTTTTAAATGAGGGCTACCCATACTCATATCGGTATCGGTTTATATCGGTATCGGAAATTAAGAGTTAAACAATATCGGATATCGGTAAAAAAGCCAATATCGAGCATCCCTAATAAAAACTGTAATAGAAAAACACTTGAGTATCGTAGACGAGGCTCTATTTAGACCATGTTTTATTCCTTTGTGAATAAAAATATATTCTTATTCAACCTGATACGTTTCAGACCAGACTAGAGCCAAACACAATGTCTGAGTGGTTAAGGCGTTAGACTTAAGATCCTGTGGGTAAAACCCCCCTCTGGTTCTAATCCCACTCTTGGTAGGAAACACTGAGCTACACACCTCTCCCTCTCTCTCAGGAAATGTTCCCCACTAACAAGTTTAGTATTTCACTGGGTGGCAGCTCTTGGTGTCTAGTTTTCAGTAGGAATCCCATTGATTTGTTATCAGTTTATTTATTAATAAATTACATCATCTGTGCAACGGTGATGCAAATGTTCTGGTTGCTCTTCAGGAATAAAGTTTCTTAGTTTGTGTGCAACTTATCCTCATTTTAGTTCCAATTATGTTGCACTATATTGTGCTTCATGGATCCCCAAATCTCTCAAAGATGACATTTCTTGCACTTTCTTACTCACAAAATCTAAATTAGGAACGGCTCCTAATTGAAGTTTTCAAAACAAACAGAACCTGAACTCCTGAACAGAACTCTAGATTCTTGTCCGAGTGGTAATAAAAGCCCTTTCTGGTCTCATGTTCAGCTTGAAGCGTCAAATTTCTTTAGACCCGAGTGCTGATTCAGTTCCTGTCAGAAAACTGATGAGTCGAAGCAATTCAATGCTCGGCTGCCTCGGATTTCTACTCTTTGGCCTTTAGACACACAAACACAGACATAACAGCTGATCTGAGGTCAGACAAGTGTGAGGGAGGTGAGTCTGAACTCCATTTCTATTTAACTTCACATCTAAAGGACGCTGACTTTAATCAAAAGAGAAAATTGCATAAAAAGATTCATGATTTTATTTTTTATTCTTTATCAGTGAGCAGTCAGCTGAAGACGTTACTTTAGGACATCCTGGTTTGAAGTTTTCTCCTTAGAATTTTTACCTTTAAGGAACTTTAAACTGGAATTTTAAAGTGATAATATGCAGTTTTGCTTGTTTTGGGCGCCCTCTGGTGTCCGTTTTAAATCACTGCATTACACAAGTTAGCATATTGTTTCAGCTTCTAAACGTCTAAATCTACCTGTTGAAATGTCTCCTCAGCCTTCATAGCTTTCTACAGGAGCGGTTATTTACTCCTTCAAAGAAATCAGCTGTGTTCAAGCAGGGAGAGATGGAAAAAAATCAGGAATCATGAATTAAAAACACTCCAGCGCTAGCATAACAGCTAGCCACTTTGGGTTAGCCTAACCCTCGTGAGACACGTGACTTCCTGGGTACCGTGACGGCGACGGAGATCTTGCAATCGTGGTATTCCGGCTCTAATCACCAGATGGGGCTAAGTGACTTTTCATTAACTCTGTAAAGAGTCATATTAGCACATACTGGCTCAAGGAAAATATTTAAAAATATGAAAAAGTTGCATATTATCACTTTAAGAATGATTTCTGCTAATAAGCTGAAATATCACAAAACAGAAAAACAAAAAACGAAAAGACAGATCTTCTCTGAACAATCGATCTCCATATTTTAATCAGAATCCTGTTACTGCCAGTGTGTGTTTTGAATGTATTTATTCTTATTGTGTTTATTTCTAGGACTCAACGAAGCCTGGTCTCAAATAAATGACTCTGTCAAAAACATCAAAGGAAACCATGTTCTACTAAAGTCATATCAAGATTTAAACAAAACAATAAGAGCAGCTGAAAAAGAACAAATATAAACAGGTAACTTCAGACATACAGGCCTTCTGTTGTGTTAAGGATCAAAGAACTGATTTGCTCATTTGAAATTAAAGTTTACTTCTGATCTTTATGGTTTCATAAATTATTTCTAACTTCTCAGTGGCTTCATGCGGTTTTCCAGTCCAAGATTATTGATAAATGAATAAAAGAAAACAGAAACGGTTTCAGAATCAAAGCAGTGACTCATGAAATCATGCTTCAGTCTCTCTTGTCTGTCGGTATAAAATAAAAACACGATTGCATCACTGTAACATGTTAAAGGGTTTGCCTCTTTACTGTGTCAATCAGATAGCAGTAGAGTGAAGCGGAACACAAAACGCTGTTAAAATACGAAGAGCAGCAGCTGTAACTTAACTGATCCATAAAGTCCCTCAGCTGCCAAAAACAATGTAGTAGCTGCAACTAAAAGCTAGTCTACATCTAAAGGATTTAGGTCTGTTTTGGTTTTTATATTCGTTCAGATCCTACTCTTCACATTTGGTGTTTGATTGCCATAAATGTGGATCAACTTTGTGTTTTTAAGGTCAAAATGGGATGTTAGATGTCCAGGATGGACATGTAGGACAGAAGGATGCTTTAGTGTCAGTCAGGAGACCTGGAGGAAGACCAAAGAGGAGGTTTATAGATATAGAGGAAGTAGAGGACAGGGTTAGATCATTTGCTGTGGAAACCCCCAAAGGAAATGCAGAAAGGAAAAGAAGAATGGGACTGATTATAAAAACTTTATCCCAAAGGGAGAAGAAGAGTCAGACAATATGGCAGCTAGGACATTCCTGAAGCAGATGGAAAACAAAAAGCACCGGAGTGGTAACGTGGTTCAAAGGACAACTCGTAGTAGCTCGACGCTAACAGGCGCCATCTTGAATCGGAACTGGAAATAAAAATTCCAGAACTAAATCAAGACTTGATTTTAACATTGTTGTTCTCTAAGGTAAACAATTTTGGTAAAATACACCTATGTTTGTTAACTGGTAACTAGTTTTACTTAATCAAGCCGTTTACTTGCTGAGCCTTGACCACAGTTCTAGAATCGTGAAGGTAAAACTTTCACAAGAACCTCATCAGAAAGTTCTCAGAGCTCCACCAACATGGCAGACAGCAAAATCAGAAGAAGCTCGTCTGCAGTTTGGTTTCCATTTAGAACCAAACTTGTAATGAGACTGAACCACTGATCTTTTGGGTTCTCATCACATTTCTGCACCAACGACTCTGAGTCTCACCAACAGTTTGAGAACCACCATGAAGGACACACTTCCTGCTCCTGTTGGATCCATATTTTGAGATCTCCAAGGTCAAACTCAAGTTGATGGATGATCCAATTAAAGGTGGACCTTTCCTGTTGGTGGTCTCTCTCTAAAAGGACTAAGTATTCACTGAAATGTGATTAGAGTCCTTGAGGAAAACTTTAAGATCGAACCATGTTTAGATACTGTAGGTCAGGAGGAAAATAAACATATATTTGAAATTCAAGTTCACACCATCATAAGAACATGTTGATTCATGCTGAATCCAAGAATTTTCTTCTACAGTTTAATGGTTAATGGTTTGTGGTTTGTGTATTCTTGACTCGTCACTTTTCTTTTGTAAAAAGCAAAAAGCTATCCTGGTAGAAAAAACATGCGTCAGAATGTATTTTTGACCTATGAGGCTTAGATGACCACAGTCAGATCTGTAGTTTTCTCTCTCTATATATATAGACACGCACGCACTCTATCTAATGAGATGCTCCTGTAATTTAATTTTTGTGGTTAAAGTTCATCAGGATAACTCTTCTCGACTCTACGTTTGACCTAAACAGAAATGTCTACACTTTAAATGAAGCTTCCCAGTTAGAAATTCATCATTTCATCCTGGTTAAAACAGATCAGCATCAAGTTGAGTTTCATCCAACTGTGAAGTCCTACATTCCATCAGTTTGAGACAATAATTCATGCTTTCGTCACATCTCAGCTGGATTACTGTAATCTATCAAACTCAGGTCTCAGTCGTCACTCAAGCATCTACAAGCCGTTCAAAACACAGCAGCTCACCTTCTGACGAGGGAGGAAAAAACATCACATCAAACCTTTACTGGTCTGCAGTCCACTTCAGGATCCAGTTTAAAGGTTTACTCCTTACCTCTCTACTTCATCGTCACATTCTGACCAGAACTCTGAGATCCACAGACCAGTTCCTTCTTAGTCCCTGATCTTTGGACCAGCCCAGACTCGTCTGTTCTCACCAAACGTTCTTATTTATGATTGTGCATTCATTTACAAATGTCACCTTTTAAACTCTGTGCAAAACGAACGTGTTTTAAATGTGCAAAAACCACAACTTGATAGATTACACACACACACACACACACACGAAAACTTTGTGAAATTAAGCAATCGTTTTTTTTATTTACATCTTCTTTTTATCCTAGTATTATATTACAACTCTGCCCTCTCGTTTTGTACTCTGTGCACTCTAGGAAATTAGAAACGTTTCTCAAACTTTAGATCAAGTTGCAGATTGAAGCAGGAGGAGAAACGAAGGCGGCAGAAATCCTAACAAGGAGAAGAGCTGAGGCCTTTTAATGCAGCTGTTTATCATTTAAAACTGAAAATCTGAAACTTTAAGCCGATGTGATCGGTTCTTTACAGCTAGGGACTTTGAGAACCAGGATGGCCGAGAGGTTAAGGCGTTGGACTTAAGATCCAATGGACAGATGTCCTCGTGGGTTCGAACCCCACTCCTGGTAGCAGCAGAGCTGAAGGATTTCTACCTGCATTGGTTGTAAAACGTCATAAAAATGCTGAAAATAACTCAGAACAGCACAAATTACATAAGTGGCATCTAGATTTATGCGTTTTCTAATTCATCAGTCTAGATTCTGAAGTGAAGTTTTGTTGTGACCATTAAAAAGAAGCTAAATTGACACCATGGCGCAGCGAGAATCACTGACGCAGCTGGATTTGTGTTTATTTTCGCCTCAACTTGATTATTTTCACATCCTGTCAAACGGAGAGCAAACGCTTCTCTAAGGTTTTAGTTTGTTAAACAGCGTGCACTGCGAGTAAATCACTTCACCAGAAAAACAACAGATAAAACGTTCCACTGCACTAAACACTCCCACAGTACCATGACTGATCTTCCAGGAAAATCACTGCAGCGAAAACACCAAAGCAAAAAGTGTTTAGTAAAAACAGCTGATGTTAAAGAGGAAACGCTGATCTGTGGGTTTTATTCCAGCATGGTGGTCTGACAACGCGCAGCTCTGACCTGTCAATGATGCCACACATGTCGATCTGCAGATGGCTGTAATTTCCCAGAAGTCTTTGCTGCACCATGATCAGATCAACTGGCTGGTTGTCCAAGGCGAGGAGGCGCATGCAGCCCTGGAAAGTGTTTTTACACTCCTGACTGTCATCCTCAGCAGGACAAGCTTAACGGAGGAAGAGAAGAGAAGAGGAGGAGGAATGAGTTCGCATCAGTAAACATTTAAGAAAAACACAATTCACATAAATACATAAAATATATAGTTTTTAAAACATTTCAAAATGATTACTAATACACAGATTAAAGCTGTGGTTTGTAGCTGGAGTCACACTAATGTTAACCAGAACAATCATTCCTTTTACGGGTCATGAAATGAGAGAGCAGAGACGATGCGTTAACCTGTGAATCTGCATGTTCTGGACGATAAAAAGCCTGAAGCAGTTTGAAAAAACTAGAATCTGGACCGTAATTCTGCTGATTGGGTAAAAAGCCCCAAGAGACGGCAGTCTGGCTGATGAAAAATGAAACGAGGAAAGAAAAGACGGAACAAAGGCTGAGCGAGACAAAAGAGATAAAAGAAAACAGGAAGACAAAGAGGGAAGAGAGAGAAAAGTTATAGCTAATTATAAAAGTGCCACCAGATCGAGGAGCCTTTCAAGTGTTAATGGATTAAAACGTGAGTCACTAGGTGAAGATCTCACTGTGAGCATTCTGATCGTTTGAGTGAAAAATAAACGTGTCTAAAAGTGTGTGCTGAATAGATATATGTGACCTAGATATGGTATCCAGCTGATGTTATTGATACTCCTACTGAAACTTTGCTAGTGGTGTGATTTTACAGATCCAAGAAGACAAAAAGTAGTCGTCGAGTAGATGATTGTAAACATTCATTTCAGCCAACAGAAATCAGTTTTTTGCAGGCGACGACTCTCACTAACTCGAGGAAAGGTTCTTTATTTACCAGTCGACACAGATGGGTGATAAAACCAGTCCCCCCCCCCCAACAGATTTCAGGGTGACGTTTGACTAATCTGACATGAAAAACTCATCTTTAAAAGACAAACAGTATGATGTACCCATCTCTTACTCCTGGTGATTTTATCACCTCTCTATCTGTCCTCTCTCCTCCACCTGGCCCGTAATAAACATCACACTAATGAATAAATTAAGCTCATCATCTCCTACACCTCTACTGTCTTTGGACGTAAATCCTTCAGCTCTGTAGCAGCATGTGACTGAAACACTTTACCCTGAAACTCAACTCTGTTGCAACCTTTAAATCTAAACTTCATCAGGTTATGACTGACCGCTGTTGGATCCTGACACAATCTCCGCTACGATGGACTGATTCTTCTGCATGCATGTGCCCACGTTTTCCACATTCAGATTTTCTAACGTCTGCCTTTGATTTTACTTAATTCTCTTTCATTAGTTTCTTTTTGCTCAAATGTACTTCGGGATCTACCTTCCCAGGCCCCTCGGCCGGGTCAGGTTTGTAAATGAGAACAAGTTCTCAAACATTTCACCTCTTAACATAAAAGTTGGGGGGAAAGAAATCCAATTCTGTGGTAAAAACATCTCAGTTTCAAACAAATGTTCCTCTTCCTTCAAACCGAACTACATCATAAACCTCTCTCTCGTTACTGAAGATGCTGCTTTGACTCAAATCTGAACTGTAATCCTTGTTTTCATTAGAATACTATTAAAGGAGTCAGAATAAAACATTTTAATACAGAATTCTTCTGATTGTCATTTTAAATTGAGAAATCTGAATCTTTGACTCATATGGAATAATGTTTGGACACTGCTGCTTTAAACCAGTAAGGATTATAATAAATATTATAAACAGAGGGGTTGTTTTCTTTTAGTTCAGCAGAACTGTTAGAAATTTTACCTCCAAAGAAGACTTGACCTGATATCAGAAGAGGAAACGAGGGGGCAGCGTGAGCAATGCCACCTTCCTGTTTGTCCACAGAGACGGTCAGACGACCTCGTCTGGAGGTCAGATCCACCGAATGCCACTGACCGTCATTTAAAGCTGAACCTGGGAAAAATAAGAATAATACACTTAAAATATTAAATCAGGTACTAGGGTTGGTTTAAACGGTCACTTTAGAGCCATTTTTAAAAAACACACCTGCACCGAGCTCCAGCAGAACCCGACCTCCTTTATGGACCTGCATCTTGATTCTGGTCTCACTCAGGTACACATAGACCACACCCCCTTGTCGAGGAAGGTCAAAGGTGAGCAGAAGCCCCTCCTTGTTCCACGTCCTGAACTGAAACCCTACAGACACGCCCCCTGACGAGGACGGCGTCGTCCACGGCAACTGGAGGAAGCTGTGTGGGCCGGGGAACGTCACGGCAACAGAAACGGACTCAGCACAAGAAAAGGTCACATTGCCCTGAGAGAGAAAGAGACGGGGCGGGACAGAAAAATGATTACTGGAGAGATAAACCAACAGAAAACATGAATATTAATCAGCTGCAGAGGGCGTGTCGAGGCAACTTCATGTCGCTGTGATCTCATCAGCGAGTCTCCTTGAGGACAGAAGCAACGAGCGCAAACTGGAAGCCCCAAAGTCACTCAGCTGAGAGCCGCGGGGGGAGGGGGTCTGGGGATGAGCATTACTCTACAGCCGTTTCATTGCAGACTGTTGTTTTGAAGGGAGGTAATGACACAGCATCCATTGCTAAAGCTGCAGCAGTAATATATCACAGCAGCGGCTCTCTACTGGGAATATCAGGCGCCCATCTTTATAAAGCTCTGGAAACAGAGATGACATCTAAAAGCCCTTTGTAGAGCTGTTAAAGTGATATATGAAAGTATACGGTGGAGAATGCAAGTTATAAAGTAACAATTGGGCTCTAAAAGTCTACAAAAGCTCATTCCCCACATGCAAACCCAAAATACTCCCCACACACCGACGCTTACTGAAGGTTCTGCATGAGGTTGTTGGAATAACGCAAAGATGAACAGCATTAATAAACTAAAACGTGTGAGAGTGTCAGATTCATCTCAGAACTCTGAACTTTTTAAATAAAGACGTTATTAGTCTGCAGAACATTGTTTTTCTTCTAATAACACATTTTAAAACATTCCTCTACGTCCTCCTGCCACTTGTCCTCTGTATGAACTCATTAGAAAATCAGGTAGAAGATGCATGGAGGGGGGGGGCGCTATATGATTTTTAACATGTGCAAACACAATGAGGAAATGAGTGTGTTTGTTGAGTTTGTCACAACAAAACTCACACATCCTGCTCCATCAGGAGAAACTGACTTTTATTCTGGTGCTGTTTATTAAGAAAACAGCTGGAAAAAAAAGGTTCTTTTTACACTTTTAAAAAGAAGTATATATGCAGTTTTACACATTGTTATACATCAGAATGTTCAGTCAAAATCTTTTTACTTTGTAAAAAGTAATCCTGTTGTTTTAAGACTTGATAAATTTGTACGTAAACAAACGCCAAAGTTCACTAAAGGACTGCACTTCTTCTGTGGTGGTAAGTTAAGGTGTTGCAGCTCATTCTGCCAACCAGATAACATCTCTCTGCTCTGATGTAGTCTACCCTCATTTAGACGAGTTATTCTGCTGAATTAAAGGAAAGGGCACCATGTTTATGCAAAAATATTGCAAAAAGTGCCACTTGTCAATTATACCAGGGTTTCTGCAGGTTCAAGGAAGCCAAATTTAAGACTTTTTAAGACCCGTTTTAAGGCTGCTTTGATCAAATTTAAGACCTTACATTCAAGGAATGGGAAAGGGGATGTGACCACCTTACAAATAGTTCTGACTAAACCTTTATTGGAAGTGAAAGTGCAAAGAAAAGAAACATCAAGATAATTGATCTGCATTATATCTTACGGAAGTGTATTGCATTCACCTGAAAATAATTTTAAAAAGCTCCTTTTTACTGAATTAATGAGATAATAACAGCCTTAAGTGATCTAGACCCTTGCAGTCTGGTGTACTGCTGAGTTTCAGATCTTCATAACCCAGAAATCATAGGGGCCCTAGAAATTTAAGACCTTTAGACACTGAATATAAGGATTATTTATCATTTTTAATGATATTTAAGGCCTTAATTTTGGAAATGCAAATTTACGACCTTTTAAGGCTTTTTAAGGACCCGCGGATACCCTGCATACTCACCATCTAGTACTTTATGTTATTATTAGTTTTGTTTCTCCTTATATAAAAACCTTCTTACTTCTTCCTGCTGCCAGGAAATTTGGAAACTGTAAATTTGTCTTTGAGCTCCAGCCTAGTTTAGATTTTTGATGCGACCTGCAGAAACGTTTCCTTCTCTCTCTTTCTGTCACTTCTATCTATTTTTAATTTGCGCAACAAGTTCAGGTGTTAAACGGGTGCTAATTGCTCCAACCTGTTTGCACCATCAAGACGAAGAAGAAAGCAGGAGGAGTAGAGGTGTAACTTCTACTTGTGCTGCACGACATTAGTGACTTTTCCTGGTGAAGCGTACCTGTAGCGTAGCCTGTAGGTCACCACGTTTAGCCAGGCCTATCAGGTTGATGTCGTTATACAGAAGATTTTCCAGGCAGCCTTGGAAGTTCTTCTTGGAGGCGACTGGATTCTGGACGGCTCCCAAACTCAGCTGAACGAAAACAAAACCCCAACATGAAGAAGCTGAAAGCCACCATGAGTTCCGGTGTGTTTCTGCAGACCTGCTCGATGGCCCAGAGGTTGAACTCTTCAGGGATCTGAACCGTCGCCATGTGTTTGTCCACCGTGAGGTTGAGTTGGGCGTTTTTCTGCTCCAGTGCGACGTGGTGCCAATGCTGATCATCCAGCAGATTGCCGAGGGTGGCGAGCTCCCGGGGATCGGAGGATGGAGTGCTGCCTGGGAAAAACGGTGGAGAAGAAGAAGGAGGGGGAAAAAAGAGGAAGAAAACGTTAGTAATAAAGGAGGAATAACAGTGGAGCTTTGGGAAAGGATGGATGAAGGCAGGAAAAGTAGAGATGATAATAATGCTGACAGAGGCAAGAAAAATGTTCATAATCAGATAGTGAAAAATGGAAATTAAACTCAGTTATAATCAGCGCGTCAGCACAGTTTTAGTATAGAAAGTTTAATCTCGACACAGTTAAAAACGGAGAAACTTTGTGAATAAAAGTGCAGAAGATAAAATATGATGTAATCAGGAACCTGGAGGCTTTTATTCAGGATGTATGGAGTCAGTCTGGTCACTTCCATTAATGACTTTTTATTTATGCAAGCTGTTCAACCCCCCCCCCCCCCCCCCCCCCCCCCCCCCCCGTCTGTGGAGCGGTTCTGATCCGACAGCCGGCTGTTTGTTATCCGACCTGTAAGTTTGTTGTCTCCTCATTATCTGACCTGTTCGTCTGCTCCTGTCTGACAGCCTGACCCGGCGTCAGAGCAGCGCCATCCCGGAGACAGCTACAACGCCAGGCTCCTCGCCGCATTTAAAAAACGTCCATCCTCCGGGCTTCACGCAGGGAGGATCACGGGGAGGGCACCTCATTAGGAACTACTAAGTATATACGTTGTGCTGAAGACTGAAGCCAAATATGTGAATAAAAAAAAAAAAGGCTGCAAAGAAACACGGTGAGACTTCATTAATGATAAATGAGCCCCGATAAGTAGGAACGTCACTCGGGATGTGAGAGAAACTTTGTGCTTGTGCAGAGAGAAAGAGAACACACATTAAAAATGTATTAGGTCTTCTTCAGGGAGAGGCAATCCCAACCTCAGAGAGAGACAAACGCTCAGTTTGGAGGATGATGGACAAATGCAGCTTTGATATTTCAGCTCAATCCAGGCGAGGATAGATTTTCAGCAGGAAAACAACTTCATCCAGGCAGAGTAAGCTATTATATTCACCTCATGATGCAGAGGAAGTCTGTTCTGTCAGCACAGTTATTGTGATGATTTATTTGATTTCAGTATGGGAGGGGGGAACAGGAAAAGACAACTTAATCAATAAAGGAGGGAAAGAAACTTCAAAACTAATCAGATCTCTTTAGAAGCATTGATTAATAGAACGATTATTACACCGTAGAGTAAAGAAGAGTCCCAATACGTGGACGATCTGATAAATATGAGAACGATGGGGACGAGAAGGCAGCAGTTACCATGAAATAGAGGAAGGAAACAGGAAAGGCCCCCACTGGTTTTCTCTCTCCTTTCCAAATGGTCTGTTCTTTCTTTAAAATGAAAAACAAACTTTTCCAGATTGTTGAAGTAACTTGTGATTTTTGCTGTTTTTACTTGTTGTGACAGTGAAATTTCACATAAATTAGCCACGACTGGTCAAGCAGAAAATTATCCAATCTATCCATGCATCTATTATAAAGTTTGCAAACCTCATTTTGGAGGGAGACATGCATAAACAGAGAAACAGCATTTATATGCAGCGCTGTGCACGAACATATTCAAATGAATGTCCTGAAATGAGCACGTCCTTGAGTTTCAGTCCAAACAACACTGGTTTTACCTCGTATAGGTGAGCTGAGCCTGTGGAACTGAAGCAGGGACTGTGTCCTTCTCATTGGCTGGTTGGACTCCACTCTCGGAGAGGAGGAGTTCAAGTATCTTGTTTGTGAGAAACAAGATGGAACAAAAGATGGATCATTGGCACAGGGCTTCGTCTCTAGTACGTTATGGTAAAAGATCTGTTGATAAACTGGTCTGCATTCCAACCCTCAGCAGTGGTCATGAGATTTGGATCATGAGTGAAAGAAAAAGGTCCTAAATACAAGGTACTGTCTCTACAGGGGGTCTGGAATCCGCCTCAGGGCAGAAACGGGCTACTTTCTGTGTGCAAGCAGGCGAGCTGTTCATGGACACTGTTGTGTTCATAGTTCTCTGAACACCAGCTGACTGAAACAGGCGCTACAGCTTTCTTCACAGGAGGTGATAATGAGCTGATGTGTCAATTCTATTCAAAAGACAAGAAGAAGAAAAACATCCAACTGGTTTCTCAGTGTCTTCTTGTTGTTCCCGACTCATTAATTATTCAAATGTTAATAACAAGTGTCCACACTCAGAATTTCTCCAAAATAAGAGTCCAAAATGCTTTTCCTCTTTTAATCCTGGTTTGGCTTGTTTTCTACTTTGTTCATTGCATCTATGGCGCCCCCCTCTTTAGATGGACAAGAAAGGAACTGCAACTCTCCAACAATCTGGGCTGCGTGACCTCATCAGGAGGAGGCTGGGTGACGCTAGCGGACAGATATGATGACATTTATGTCAGGCAGACAGTCTGAACAGGTAGTTTCAGGTGATTTTGGGACGCCTGTTTTCCAGATCTGATCAAGAACTCCCTGAAGGGATTCTAGATCTGTTCTGCCCTGGGAGCAGATTAGAGGAAGTGTCACCGAGGAGAGGAATGTTTCCTCCACAGCTCAACCCTGAGAGGTGCAAAAATGGATGAAATAAAGGATGAAGATGCTTTTGACTTGCAGCAGATGGATGCATTCGTTTAGTTTCAAATTTAAACGCTGGATTCAGTAGCTTGAGTTCTGTAATTCACCTTCAAAGCAATTTAGCAGTCACAAGAAAAACCTAGTGAGAAAACGTGGAACATGGTCTAACATTTCTGAAAGATAAAGAAGTCAAACCGTTATCATAGACATGACTAATCAATGCCTGCACTATCTGATATGAAACACTCGTTTTGTTGATGACCTCTGACCTCAGGACTGTTGATTTGACCAGAAAGCATGTCTATGAGTTTAAAATGACCTGGACTGGGAAATTAATCCGTTTACATAAACAGGTTTCCAGTCATTTATGAGTTCATCTTCTCTTTTACTTCTGCCTTGATCAAGTGCTAAAACCACTTGGTTACGGTTAGAGAACTAGACTCGGCTTAGAGCTTATTTTACATTTTACTATTTGCTGGTGGCACGTGGAGGAAACCCTCCAAGAAAAACACATCAGCTGTTAAAATAGCAGAAATATCACCTATTGAGGGAAAGGTGGGGAAAATGTAACGTATTTTTGTTACTGCAGACTCAAAGCATGACCAAAACAACCAGGCAGTCCAGGTTTTAGACTGAGACCGAGTCTGTCTCTAGACTTAACGCCTGCTGGGTTGATTTCACCTGCCGAGAAACACGACTGAGGGAGAAAACCTGGAGAATAAACAAAGTTTCTGCAGTGAATGCTTGAAAAAGCATCGCAAGCTTGAGATGAAATGTGGTTTTCAAAGTAAATATCATTCGATTTGATGTGAAAGTTCAGATCTCCTGAGGTGCTTTCCCCCCTTAAACAATTAAACAACTGTTTGAAAACTGAATTTCTATTTTACTCAGATTGTCTTTGTCTGATTCTGCCATTCTGACGTGAAACATTTAATGAGTCAATAAAAATGATTAAACTATTTCAATGGTAACAACTTCTGTACAATGGGAAGTCTTCCATCATCTGCCCTGTGGCAAACAAGAGCAACCCGAGTACCGCTGGAGATTTTCGGCCGGTGGCTCTGACATCGCTGGTCCTGAAGAGCTTTGAGAGGCTTGTCATGGCCCAGCTGCTGGCTGATGTTGGACCCACTGCAGAGAGGGGCGGATGACGCAGTGCTAACTCTGCTGCACGAGACCATCATCCAACTGGAAAAGCCCAAATCTCACGTCAGCTTTGTGGATTTTTCAAGTGCATTCACATCCTCTTTGGCTGTAACTTACTGAAGCTGAATGCCAACCCCCATCTCATCCTCTGAGTCCTCGCAGGGAGGGACCAGAGGGTCGGGGTGAAGTCTCCTCAGCACTGTCAGGTCGATCTTCTCCACAAGGTTCAGTCATCTCTCCACTGGTTCTCCAGTTAGCATGGTGAATTAGCTTGAGCTGAATGTCGTTTTTGTTTTTTGTGATGAGGATTTTCATGCGCGATCTTTTTAAACAAAAGATGAACCTTTACCAGGTGATGAAGCTTCAAATAAAACTCAGTAAATCAGCTAGTCTCGTTCCTCCATCTTGTTGTTTAGGCGACTGCAGAGGCTACATGTTAACTGCTTTAGTTCACACAAATCAGTCTAACTATAAGATGCTTTGATCCATTCTAGTTTGACTCGCTTCATAATGAGATATCAACTCATTTTGTGTAGAAAATGTCTTTAATTTGAAGCTGTGTGCACAAACCGAATGGATCAGTTCTTAATGTGGTGAACTGAAGGAGTTTGTTCTCATCTCAGGACGGTGCTGCTGCCTCATCATTATCGTCTGCTGAGCCTCGTTTCATCATTCTGTTCATGTCCTCAGGACAATATCACTTCTCTGTATCTTGTCTGCTGTTCTGTTTCAGCAGCTCAAATCTGATTGTTCTTATCAGAATCCCGGCTGGTATAATTATTTCAGCAGCTGACTTTCATAAAGTACAAAGTCTGTCACCAAGAGTGCGCAATGATTCCATTCAGCTCACAAAACGGGAAGTTTGCAGCAAGGCTTTGTGCTGCTTCAAGATATTTCTGTTCCATTATGTCGGGTGAAGTCAAGTAAATCATCTAATATTTGGTTTTGCTATGAGAAACTTGAAGAAATACAAATATTTTCAGCAAATTTAAATAGTTTCAAGGCGAAAGATGCTGATTAAACAACGTCCAACACAGGCAGGATCATGACTGGATAACAATGTTTTACTGCTGAACTATTTTCACATCTTTTAAACTAGCTACCAGTTTATAGTTGGCTTTGATACGGAAGAGGATTAGGGCCACCTAAAAGAAAACAATTATAATGATTAGAATTCTGACTTTTTTCTCAGAATTCTGACTTTAATCTCAGAATTCTGACTTTTTTCTCAGAATTCTGACTTTTTTCTCAGAATTCTGACTGTAATCTCAGAATTCTGACTTTAATCTCAGATTAAAGTCAGAATTTTGAGATTAAGCTCATCAAGAAACCAGATGTCAAAAATGAGGAATGCCTCTTTAATCAGATTTTTATCAAACCAAATAGGCTTTATGCACAGAGTACTTAGTAGAACTTCCGGTTTAAAATTACCTCGCGGGACCATTTCCGGTTCCATTTGAAACGTGAAGATTTCCAGAGTTAGAGTGCATTTCCAGCTAAAGATATTGTTTATAATCAAAACGAGTAATAGTATAGTATAGTATGATATATATATTATAGCACTAAGAAATGAAGCCATCATATAAGTATCAGCGGACGGGAAGCCTCGACAGCTGAACACTGCTGTGCTCCGTTGTGTACCGCATCAGCTGAATATAATTCATCAGTCCGTTTCCACACATTTCCACTGAATAAATAACTACAAAAAGGAAGGATTGTGAACTTAAGAAGAGAAAACGTGATCATTTCTAACCACACCGTGTCTGCAGTCCACACTTTGCAGCACAGTAGTCAAAGAGCCGAGTGCAGGAGGCTAAAGGAGGAGGCGCGGCGCCGTTCGTGTGTTATTTCACTGGAACAACTATTCTTTTGGTGAATGAAGACTTGGTGTTTGATAACGTACAGCTAGACCAGAGAAAGTTGAAAGTTGGGAAGCAGTTGGAGCCCACGATCACGGCTATATAGATTTGTCTCACTGTTTTTTGATGATGGAAGCTACGAGCTAACGCTGTTAGCTTACCTTCAATTTCATGAATAAAGCTGGTTATATACAGCTTAAAGTCCTTCACCCGCTTGCTCACAGACGTCTCGGTGTGTTTTTCAAAAATCCGGTGGACATCGTTTACCGTGATGCGCGGCAGGTCTTGAAGAAAACGGGTAAAAAAATCAATTTTGTCCAGTTTGTGTGGGAACAGCGTTGAACCGGAAGGGAGGGGCTGCGTCTATCGCAACCAGGAAGTGACCGTGCATAAACCCCATACTAGTACTTACATTTGAGTATTTGCGGATACTGAGTACCGATACGAGTACTAATAAATTGACTTTTGTCTGTAGCAGCAGGTCATGTTACAACAAGTCAGGATCTGTCAGCTGGTTGATTCACTATAAAATAAAAAGTTACATTTATTATTTAAGAGTCCTAAAGGTCAGGGGTCAAACTAAAAGTGTTAAGGGGGGGGGGGGGGGGGGGGGGGGGGGGGCGTCTCGCCCGGGGAGTAAATCCATGTAGAACCGCCACTGACTGCAGCTTAACTGAAACCAGAGCATCCTTCTATGAAAACTAGTATCAGCTCACCCGACCATAGCATCGGACCGATACCCGCTATCAGGGCACACCTACAAAAAATACCAAGTTTTGCCGAGAACATCCATGACTTCGTGTGTAAACCAACAGGAACCTCACAGCTTCACTTCTCTTAGTAACACATCGGCTCTGAAGTGACTATTTGTGTGTCGGTTCCCTCCTCATGCAGGATCGTGTTTCTGTTTCCGGGCGGTTGCTCAGTGTTGCCTCATAAACTGAACTGAAGGATCTAAAGTGAGACCGAAGAGGGGGTGTAGGGGGGTCAGACCTGAGTGTGTTGGATGCACAAACTCACTGTGTGTGTGTAGACAGAGCAGCTGACCTAAATCACTAAAACTACTGCTTAAAAAGCCAGAGATGGAAAAATAAAGTAGGTAATATGAGCCTGGAAGTTAAAGGGCGCTGAACTGGGTAAAAAAAAAAGAAGCTTTTAGTTGCTTTTGAAAACACTCTGCCCTATCTAAGAGACAGAGATCCATAACAATGAAGGATGAGGAAAACAGAAAACTGTCCAGGGGACACATCAAATGGGCCTCAGTGTGTGTGTGTGTGTGTGTGTGTGTGTGTGTGTGTCAGCAAAAAGATGGAAAATTCCAAAGAGAACAACAGAAATGTGAAAATATTTCCATCTGATGTGAAAATCCAAAAGGCTTTGATATTTGAGGGAAGAAACTGAAAAAACAACGGACTAAAAGAATGACGCCGGATGGAGATCAACCTGGAGAGAATAAATAAATAAATTCAGCGTCACTGTGCTTCTGTTTGAAAAGCAAATAGAGCGATGTTGAATACTTGACCAAATAAAAGCCAGGTATCTTCAGAAGGACTTTGCAGACGTTGGAGATGCGATGCAGAAAAACAGAAATGTATTTAATTTTCTGCATCCTCACCCTAAAGGTCTCGGTCAGATGCTTTAGAAACAGTTTGGAAACAGAAATAGTTCAATCAGAACTGCTTGGCTCCATTCTACACTTGTGAATCATTTAAAATAATTTTTTAAAATGTAATTTCATACAGACTGGCTGTCACTCTCAGTGTTAGGTGTTTGTTTTCATCATGGTCTTTGTGTTACTGTGTTTTAGAGTTCGGTTTCCTGGTTTTTTGTTTTCCCCAGTCTTTGCACATCTGCTCTCAATTGGTTAATCTCCTCAGTTGTTCCATGGATGACCCTCTCCTGCCTATATACAGTCTTGTTCTTTGCCTGCTACTGTTTTCCATGCCTGTTACACTCCCTATCCTACAATATGTTCCCTGATGATTTATTGGTTACCAACTATAAAACTGATTTTGGATTTAGCAGCGTGCGTCCTGCTGGGTGTCGCCTGCACCCATGGGTCTCAAACTGTGACACCTGTTTTCTTTGAGTACATTTAAGGACATTTCCTATCAATACTATGCAGATGATGATCAGTTATATATCCAGTGTTCCAAAGCTTCAGGTGTTCTGATCACATTAAACGTTGGACTTAATGATGACAAACTGAAGTCCTTGTTTCTTGTGTTTTAGCTAAGTTTACTAAATCTTTAGCAACGAATGTTGGCATAGCTAGCATTAGCATAGCATCTTTATTTAGCTTTAAAACGATACAGGAACTGTCCAAAGTGCTGAACACTACAATAAACATAAAAGATAAACCATAACAATAAAATACAGACAAAATGTTAAAACGGTTAAAACAATAAATAGAAGATAGAAAAACAGAACAAACAGACGGGTCACTTTTCTTTGTTGAATGAGGGTAAAAGAATAAAAGCAAACGAGATTTAAAAACAGCAAATACTGGACTCTCACATCACAACACAACACAACACAACACAACACAACACAAAAACACGTCCAGGCAGGAATACAGTAGCCCTGTAAACCAGACTATATATGTAGATATAGAGTCTGGCCACGGTCCACTGAAATGACTCATTCATAGGGGCGGGACCAACGGGTGTCAATCAAACCGTCTTCACATGCTATTGGATAGCGCTAGAGCCATTTGGAAACAACCGGAAACAGCTGGTAGATTAAACTTTTACCGTGTCCCGTCGGCAAAGCGGCCAATAAATCCTTTTTCAAAATAAAAGACTTAAGTTCCTCCATCTGTTCACGTCTTAAAGAAAAGCCCAAACCTAAATCGTCCAAATTTCATAATAAAGACGTTTCAAACGAATGCGGTTCACGAGCTGCCGCCATGTTGTTTAAATTCAGCCGGAGCGCTGACGTCATCAGCTAATCCCGCTCACCAAACTGTTAGAGCGCTGTGATTGGCCTGAGACTGACCGGACCAATCAGTGGGCTGCAGAGGTTCCAATGAGCGTGGCTAGACCTCCTTCCTCTCGCGCCCCTCCTGTCCCCCCCCCCCATTTGAGAAATACTGCTCTAACCTTTGACTGAGCGTTCTCTGGTTTGCGCCGGGGTTTTTCCACCTTACAGGCGTTGCAACATTGAGCTCCATTGTGCCACAATCTGATTGGAAATCTTTTCAAGGACTTATTTCTTCTCCTTGTGATTACTGCACCTCCCTGTCCACATGCCTAACAAAGCCTCCTTGGATAATTTGCAGAATGCTTTTGCAAGTCTTTTTACAAACTCTTCCAATTATTTCACCTGTCACATCCTTATCCCAGTCTCGCTGGCTTCCTGTCAATCTCAGAGCCCACTTCCTGGTTTTGACATTTAGAGCTCTGCATGAGCAAGCAGCAGCATCTATCAGAGAACTTTTGCATCCATTCGGCCCCAGCAGGTTCCTGGAGACAAAGCTTTTGCTCTGCAAATATGAAATTTGTGGCTGTGAGGGATAGATGACCCACAAAACTCAGAAGAAGCTTTTCATTTGAGGAATGACCCAAGAACAGAAATTCTAAAACAGCAACAGAAGAACATAAAAACCTAATCTTGGTTTCATTTCAAGGACACAGTTCATCTTCTTAATTGGACAGTTTTTCAAGGTGATCCACTTGCTGTAAAAGTAAAGGCTCCCCAAAAACACCGGGGTCATTTTTAAAAGGTGACACAGATGCAGGTGATAAAAGGTTTTAGAGGCAACAAGCGCTCAAGGGGACTAAAAGCCTCACAATGTCAGAACTCTTTGTTTAAAAGTGGCGTTTCCTTCAGGGATGTTTTATAATCTCGTCTTTAAACAGAGCCGAAGTCAGGAGGTTACGACCGAGAGGGACGTGGGAGATGACTGAATAAAAGGCGAGGAGACGACAGGAGGATAAAGATGAAGGGAGGTTATAGGAGGGGTGTTGATGAGAATATTTCAGGAAGTCGGACAAATGGGAAGATAAAAAAGAAGCTAAAATCTTTTAGGAGACTGAATGAAGAGAAGGGAAAGAAGAAGGTCAGTTGGATGTTATAAACAAAAACTCTTTGTGGACTCGAAACTTTTCCACAGTCCAGCTCCAGCATGCTGCAATAAACGAGGACATCCATCATGGCGGTAACAAGCCAAGAGGGAAAGAGGTTCAGCCAATCGGATGATGGTTCTCATCTCGCCACATAAAAAGTTATTCTAGAGTCTCTACGTCTGCCTGCAGCTGTTCTCGTCTGATGCACCATTAGACTCGAGAATTAAATGTTTTACTAAACAAATCCTTTTTCTGGTGTTTTTGAAACTGTTGTTTTATTCTCATGACAAAAAAAAAAGCATTTCATAAACAATCAGAGGAAAGGTCTGTTTGCATCGCTACTCAAACACAGTCTCTGTTTAGAGGTGCCATGATTAGTATTTGGTGACACTGATTGAAATGTTGAGGTAAAATCCTCCCCACCAGTCCATTTGTTCTTTGTGCGCTCTAATATGTGTTATACCTCGTCTGAGCAGCAGCAGCAGCAGCTTTCCTCTCTCTAACTGCAGATTAAGGCCGAGTCCTTCCTTTCCCTCCACATGCAGCAGCGTCCCAGAATTCCTCAGGGTTTTAAACTTCAGGGAGATGACCTGTTTGGATGCCCGTCTCGGTCCAGGACTCAGCCTGAACATCAGGCTGCTGCCGCCATCAAAGCTCACCACATCAGAGGCTGAAACACAAAGAAAAACTGTGTTAGATTCTATTTAAATCCATTAAACAGCCAAACAATAACGACACATTCCTGCTTAACGATCCGCAAAGGTTTATTTTTGTGCAGGAAAATATGGCTTTTAATTTAACAAGAACTCTCAGCTTTGACATGAAATCTCCCACATTGGACAGGTAGTCAGCTTGTTACCGGGCAGCAGCAAAAGATATGACAAATCTGTATTCTGGTTATCACTATATCAAGCAATTTCACTGCTGGTGCCTTCAGCTGGCAGGGGATTTGGGCTGAGGTGAGACAAACCGTGTAGGAGGTAAAGGATAGACTGTTTTTAAAAGAACAGCAGCAGCTGAGCTCAGCACCAGCCTCCTTTCCAGCCCTACGACTCATTTCTCTCTTTTTTAATGAAGCTGGCAAGTCTTTGACCCCACTTAGCTTGCAGTAATGTGCTTATTGCACTGTACAGCGTATTTCCTGCTGATTACGGAGCAGCAGCAGGATGAAGCTCCGAATTTCTGAGTCATCTTTTGTGTGAAGCTGAAAACGCTTCTTTTATGTACAACCAAACATACTAATTAAGCTCCAGATTATGTTTTGGGTTTTATGTTATTATTATAAGCCCCAGCACTGTAATTAGTCTAGCAACATATTTTTGGCAGCTCAGGCTTAGAACTGAATGGTAACCGGCTGTTTGTTTAGACTACAGTCAGCTAAGATCTCTGACTTTGTAGGTGCATCACAGAGCCCAGCAGGTATGGTACTTTTCATTCTTACTAATAATTTTGTATTTCCTCTAGGTCATTAAACATGTCAGCACACGATTTAAGTTTAATGACGACATCATTAGGATAAAGTGAGACAAATACAAGAGAATCTGTTTTAAAAGCCTCTTTGAAGTCAAGCTGGGAAGAATGAGACTCACAGTAAGGACACCCGTAGGTCTCCAGTCGGAGTCCGATCCGCCCGCTGGGATTCCAGTCCAGAGGAATGAGGCGGAGGAAACAAGCCACTGCAGGCTGCTGCAGTTTGTACTGAACCACGCTGTCGGCATTCGAGTTACCTGGAAATGACTGGAGACACAGATACAACTCATTTAGTATCAGCTTTTATAAAAAAAAACACACACATTAATACACAGGTCTGTAAAACTGTGCATGCAATTTATAAAAAAACCTAAATGATTAAACTATCTGAAGCTACTGAGAACTTTGAGATCATTCTAACACAATCCTCTTAATGACTTCATACACTCATAGGACTAATGGGGCTCTTCTGTAGTTTACAATAATTTCTTGGACCCTTTTCAGTTCATGATGTTTAAAGAAAAGGAGAAAAAACATTTAATTTTATATTTATTTAACCTTGACATTAAAAATTTAATAAATAAGAAACTCAATCAGGACTAACAGAAAAGAAAAACTAAACTATTAAGTATACAGGATAAAAAAAAAAGAAATATAAATTAAGTTGTTTATTTGAATATGTTTGTGCATTTTACTTACTTATAACCTTATTTATAAAGCACTTTAAAAAACAGCCCAAAGCTGAACACACAAGCAGGAAACATTATGCTCAAACAAAACAGAATAAAATATGAATGAATAAGTTAAAAAGCTAAAAATGACAACAATAAGAGAAAGTAAAAACTATCCATGAACACTTCATACTGGGTCAAAAGCCAAACCATAAAATCGGGTCTTCAAAGATGATTTAAAAGACTCAAGGCCTCCCTAACCTACTGGTAACGAGTTCCAGAGTTTCGGGGCAGCAACAGCAAAATCCTGATCTCCTCTGAATTTACGCTGCATTCTTGGTAAATCATTCAAGACTGGGAATCCAAAGTACAAAGAATTACAATGATCCAGTCGGGCTGTGGTAAAAACGTGGATTAAAGTCTCAAAATCCCTTGTTGACAGACACTCTTTACCTTCGCTGGCTGTCTGGACTTAACCACCATCCTTAAACCCAGGTTTGTCACTAATGGCGTACTGTACAGTGCAATAGGACCCAGGAGGTTTTCTGCCAGAAGTACCAGAACCAATAACAATCAGCTTTGTCCTCTTCTCACTAAAACTCAAACGGTTTGAAGCCATCCAAACGTTTACATCCTCCACGCAGGAAACCAGGGACTCAACACCACAGCCTTCCTTCTGTTTAACGGGCATCAGTGTCCTCTAATGGAAAGCCTTCTTATGCTTCCTAAAGATGAACTCAAGAAGTAACAGATACAAACTAAACAGCAGGGGGCCAAGTACTGAGCCTTGAGGAACCCCACACAACAATGGAGCTGTTTTTTAAAACACAGAAACTTCTCTGCACCAGATATGATCTAAAAACCACACCACGCCATTTTACATGTTTATAATTTGTTCTAATTCTTAATGATGAGCTTTTAAACAAATCATAAAGCTGGTCTTTGAACAGTTTAGGAAACAAATCCTCTGATATTTTGCTCATTTAATGTCTAGTGTTTGATTTAGAATCAGATTTCTAAAACAGTGCCTGACTGCTTTCAGTCACTTTCTCTTCTCTCTGTCTCTTCCATTCGTCCTATAATCACTGAAGCACAGGTTAAACGGCTCAACAGCTGAATTCAAGCTGAAACACATAATTAACTTATTTATCCCCCTGCTATAATGACAGTGAAGTAGAATCGCCTCATTTAAAGGAAATTAATATATTTGACAAACAATAAAAATGTTAAAGGTCCCATATTCAGTAAAATTCTAAAGATCTTTTAACATATCAGTCCCAAAGACTGTGTCTGAGACCCAAAAGTGTAAAAGAAATTCACTGTTTTCACTTCCTGATTCTCATTTTTGGGAAATGTGTTTTGAGCTCATGCTAAAACGGGTGGTTTCGAAATCTTTCCCCTGCTGATGTCAAGAAGGGAACATTCCACTCCTCTCTAGAGGAGGATCTGAGGATCTCCATCTTCAGAGTACAGCTGCTCTTCCTCATCAAACAGAACCAGCTGAGGTGGTTCAGGCATCTGATTAGAACACCTCCCTCTGGAGGTCATCCAGGTACTATAGGAGACCAGAGACCACCTTGTGATCCCTCAGGAGGATCCAGAGAGCGTCACTAATCCTCCCACATCCAAAATGCTTTCAGACACCCATCACCCTTAGCATGAGGGTGCAGGAGAGAAATAGAATTAAGAAATCATCTTGTTTGGTGTAGAAATGTCTCAGTATCCATCTGAAGCCGTAGCAAAAAGGGACTTCTGGGCTCAGACTGTATCCTGATGCCAATAAGCAGCAGATGACTGTAAACGTAGGTGGTTTACTGATCAGGTTTTGGGGAAAATGCACCTACATGTTCATTTTAAGGAAAAAAAACATGCATTTTATTTACCAAAACAAAAACTTTTTACACTAGAGATTTCCTTCTCTTATAGTCGTGCAACTTCGTGTAGAAGTGTCTTTTATCTAAACATTTAAGTGGCAGAAGGTCCAAAACAAGTCAGAGGCTCTTGTGACCTGAAAGCTCTGAGCCAACCAGAACAATTTAAAGGACATGAAACTAAAGGACAAATTAAAAGGGACAGAAAAGATCAGATATTAAGAAAATGTGGAAACAAGCAGTAAAAAAGTTTAATAAGAAGAAAAGAATAAAGCGATAGAGAGAACTTGAGCGAGAGAGGAAAACAATCAGGACTCGCTCTCATCTTCAGCCCTCCAGGTGGCAAAAAAAAACCCAAACAGATAAAGAGGAGAGACAATAAAGAAAAGATGGATTGCTGTATTTCCAAACACCAACAGGCTTCCAAGAAAACAAAGAAAAAAGCAGAAGAAGAGGAAAACAACACATTGCCTCCTCTGGTCTGCAGCCCTCTCTGCTGAGATCTGAAGCCCAGTAGGTAATGTGCTGCGGTTGATCCAGCAGCTCTGCCATCAGTTTTTATTTTTTGCCTCCGACAGACTCTGTAAGCCTGGCTGACTCACTCACTGAAGTTCAGACACACTTTGAAATGTGGCTGGGTTTGTGCAGAATTTATGTAGAGCGTCAGATCAACACGTTTTTTAAGCCGGACCCTCGCTCAGCACCGAGATTAGCTGGGTTTCCTCCACATGAGGAAATTGCCTCAGCTGGATTCCTAATCAGAAAAACTCCTCTGTGCAGCACCGTAACAAATGTGGCTTCAACCAGCGGTTAAGTGGGGAAAAATGGGGCATGGTTGGAGTTTTTGGAGAATGCAAGAACAAAACTCAACAGGTTACAAGCTTAATGTGCTGAAGGGATGCAAAACGACTTAGTATTCCAGCAATCTGATCCTAAACCATGCACTCACACAGCAGCGAGTCCAAAATGACTCCTACAATGAAAATACCCAGAAGGGAAGCGCAGTGGATCCACGGAGGCAGAAAGTCTCTGAGGTCCGGCTGCATTAATCAGAATTATTAGGAGCAGCTGAACCTGTTCACTCTACTAAAACATGGTGTCATTTATTACAACATATCCTCAAATACACGTAAACCCAAAGAGCACTGAATAAAGGCATTGATAAATAACCAACCAGCTGCTTCTACAAGGAGGAGAACTGACTTAATGAGACCTAAATGAAGGATAAGGTTAGTTAATGGAACAACTTTGTTTTTGTCAGTTCATGAAAACCAGAACATCTTGAAATCATCAGCAAACTTTTAGGACTTTATTCTCCTCGTGAATTTATTTTTGGTTTTTGTGTCCTAAATGCAGAAAAACCTCTACATTTAAATGCTCTCTGAAAAAGTGTTGAACTCATCGATTGTTGCCAGACAAAGGCTGGTTTTGAATATTTGATGCAGGAATGTAAGAATGAATGTGGGTGTTTTATAATAAAAACCTGGAAAAAGAAACTGAAAACTGGGGCAACTTCAGAAACTGAAGACAGGAACTTTTACTGCAGAGCAAGAACTTACTATTACCTTTAAAACTTTGCTTACATTCTGATCAAAAACTTCAGTCTTTTACACCAATACAAGTCAGCTAAGATGAATTATCTGGTAAAACTCATCTTGGTCCTTCAGACTAAAGTCTCTATATAGGATCACAGTATAGGGAGAGAGTAATCTCATTGTTGATGTCTGATCGGGACATTCTGAGTTAAAGCGGATCAATTCAAATTGTTAGAGAATATCCAAGTCAAGACAGAAAAATAACAAAGATAAATAAATACATTTTTTATTTGTCTTTCATGACATTCAGCAGGTGTTTTATTTTGTGCACAATTATCCTGAAAAATAAAAAATCCTTACTTCTGTCACTGAAACGGCTCCATCCTCAGCTCTATAAGTGCTTTTTATGCAGAAAGGAAACCAGTTTCTGTTTCCTGCACTAAATCTAGATCTGTCCCAGAGTTTAAAGGTGTGATTTACTTATTTATTTAATTTGCAGCATTCTCTAGTGTAAATCAATGCCTTATGAGTCATTTTTATAAAGCAAAAAGCGATGATGCTTCTATTCTCTGATGCAGAAGTTTGCTGATTCAGAGGTCTGCTTGAAACGGCAGGTTTCCTCATTATTATTAATGATTTATTTTACTAGGCTTTTCAAATATGTGCATATTTTTTTTCTACTGTTTATATATGTATGCGCATGTGTGTATGTGTATATGCATGCATGTGTGTGTATGTACAGTATGTGTGTATATATATATATACACATGTGTATATGTGTATGTATATAATCTGTATATATATGTGTGTGTATATATATACTTTAAAAAAATCTTAGCTTAGAGTGACTGGTTTATTCTTGCAGTGAAAAGTTGCACCTTAATTTCATTGTTCAATGTCTCATTGCTACAATGACAATAAAAAGATTCTGATTCTGATGATATGCACAACCCTCGCTTCTGATTGGCCTTACGTTTTTTATCCAAAATCCGAGAGCAAATGAGAAATTTTAGAGGAAGCGCTTCCTCAGCGTTTGTCAATGAATGTTTCAGAATGGTAATACCTACAGGTGAACTTACATTTTCTCCTAAAAGAGCAGAATGTTCTGCTGTGACACCCGAACCGGGGCGAAACCAGACCGTAGGACGTGGGAGTTGCTATGTTAACATTAGCATGTGTGGCTAACCACAAAGACCTCAGAATAACTGCTAATATCACAGCAAAAATATGTTACAAACTTACCCAAAAGCTGCTCCAAGAGGCTTTCTCCTCCTCGGTGCAAAAAAAAAAAAAAGCAATGTCCACATGTCCAGCCTGGGACTCAAACCATGAGAGGTGGTGTCTTAAACCTCTATGCTACGGGTCAGTTGTTGTGATTTTGTTCTGTTTCTACACATGAACATTACAGGAGTCAAATCACAAAAAATCTCCATCGCTTACAATTTTGTAGCCAATTCACTTTAAGAATATTCTTGCATGTAAATTTAAATAAATAATATATTTTTTACTGGCCAATGGAGCTACCAGACCACATGAGGCCCCTATAGGCTCAAACCGTATGTAGCCTGTGGGTTATCTGGGCCTGCCTGTGAGGCGGCGCGAGCCAAGATGGGACAGAACATGTAGCAAGTTCACGGTGTGACGTAGATCTGTGAGGTTTTTCTAATCCTAGAGGTTCAACCTTCAGTTTCTATCAGAAGCTAACGCTGGAGATACATGTTCAGCCTGCATGAAAAGCTCAGAGTGACCAATATTAATCAGAAATAACATGAAACAATGTTTTCAACCACCTCAAAAAGCGGTGTTCTGTGACAAACAGACAGGTAAACTTTGAGCCGATAGTCCTGTAGACTCATTTATTATTTATCATTTATAATATTTGTTTCATGTTGCCTATTTATGCTCACATTCCTCATATAAAGTAGGGGTTTTAATTCTCCTCTAAGACAGAGTTCATTAAGCTTGATGTTTATTTTCTGTTCCTTTTCATTCCATTGAGACAAAATCAAAAATGGAACTCGTATTCTTTGGCTGAATTGTTTTTTGAGCTTTGATGCCACTAAAGTCATTTTGAATTGAACTGAGTTGACAAAAACATGACAAAACAAGACATGAAAAAATAAAGTGAATTGAGCCACTTGGCTGCGTCGGAGTTTGTGATGTGCAGCGAAATCAAAGTCAGCAGACACCAACACCACCTCGCAGAAAGTGAAAGGAGTTTTTCTGCGCTGCAAGGATCAGCATCGTGCACGACAACACATCAATCCTCTTAAATGACTCACAACTAAATATGCTCATTGATCCCAGAAGAAAATGGAAACAGTAGATGAAGTTATAGAAAGATGATAGAAATATAGAATTTGTTTTTGTAATGTGAAGCATGAGCTCACCCCTATGCTGTCCTCCTGTCTGTACTGTTTCCAGTTGTGTCCCGTGTCACTGAACATCAGCAGGTAAGACGTCAGCCAATCAGAGCTGCCGTAGCGGCCCTGCGTGGCGACGGCGGTGATCTTGGTCCGCTCGCCCAAATCGACCTGCAGCCACTGATACCTGTCTGAGGTGAGGGGAGACCAGCCTCCAGCTCCTGGAAAGAAAAACCATCAGACATGTGAGTTTTCCTGGTCAGAGAGGAGGAAGCTGTCAGGATTTATTCTGTCTGTCTTTTGTTTTATTGAACCTGAACTTCTGTGGTTATTTATTCCTCCGTGTTCTGGTTTTTTGATTCTCTTATCCCAGCCTTTAAATCCAGACATATTTAGTACTTTTTATTCACTTTGTGGTTTTTGGTTAACTTACTTCCTGATTCTGGTTCTAGTTGGAACTTTTTCACATTCCAGAAGAAAAATGAGCTCTGCTTAAATCTAAATGTAGCCCAGGCTAAATAGTTTAGCTCAAACTAAGTTGTTAAAAACACTATGTTAAAAATATTAGTAAAAACCATGGTTAAAAAGGGTTAAAATGGTTTAAAAAGAGTTTAAAATGGTTTAAAAAGAGTTAAGCAATTTGTGTAAACATGATGTGTACTTTTAAAAGGTTGAAATGATCATTAAAAGAGCAATAATATGCATTTCATATGTTTAAATGTATTCATTTGTTTAAAATGTCACAATGTTCGTTTTTACCGAAGTTCCTTGAATGCATCAAGTTTGTTTGGAACGTACTTGAATGTAGCGTGGTCTCTTGAATGTGCAACCTAATTTAGCAAGTGATTGTTTGATGTGCTCTGTAACCAATGATAATAGAGTATACGAACCATTCCACCAATTGTGATGAGAGGAGGAGGGACTAAGGGGAAAGTGTGCGAAACGCTGCACCTGTAATGCAGAGTGAGCTCGGAGCAAGCCGTGTGAGCCAGCACTAAATAGAAACGGGAGTTTTTGTGTCCTAAACGTGGTTTAATGCAGAGTTAACCAAAAGTGATGGACTTTGACCAAGTTTATGAAGGTAAATACATGCATTTGAAATGTTTATTTCTTCGAACTGAAGTTATTTGTACCAAATGAAAAGGTTAATTGTGGTTAAAGTGCCTGTGACTCCATATTTAAATCACTTTATATTAAACAGGTGTAATCTTTGATG
>SSNR01000010.1:3514101-3526785 GCA_006937965.1 Callopanchax toddi | reverse complement strand
GAGCAAGCGGGTGAAGGACTTTAAGCTGTATATAACCAGCTTTATTCATGAAATTGAAGGTAAGCTAACAGCGTTAGCTCGTAGCTTCCATCATCAAAAAACAGTGAGACAGATCTATATAGCCGTGATCGTGGGCTCCAACTGCTTCCCAACTTTCAACTTTCTCTGGTCTAGCTGTACGTTATCAAACACCAAGTCTTCATTCACCAAAAGAATAGTTGTTCCAGTGAAATAACACACGAACGGCGCCGCGCCTCCTCCATTAGCCTCCTCCACTCGGCTCTTTGACTACTGTGCTGCAAAGTGTGGACTGCAGACACGGTGTGGTTAGAAATGATCACGTTTTCTCTTCTTAAGTTCACAATCCTTCCTTTTTGTAGTTATTTATTCAGTGGAAATGTGTGGAAACGGACTGATGAATTCTATTCAGCTGATGCGGTACACAACGGAGCACAGCAGTGTTCAGCTGTCGAGGCTTCCCGTCCGCCGATACTTATATGATGGCTTCATTTCTTAGTGCTATAATATATATATCATTCTGTACTATACTATACTATTACTCGTTTTGATTATAAACAATATCTTTAGCTGGAAATGCACTCTAACTCTGGAAATCTTCACGTTTCAAATGGAACCGGAAATGGTCCCGCGAGGTAATTTTAAACCGGAAGTTCTACTAAGTACTCTGTGCATAAAGCCTATTGTGGTTAATGCATTAGCCTGTTAGCTTGTGTAACTTGTTCTGAATGTGTAGCTTTATGTTACAACCTGTATGAATGTAGTTACATGAATTTGGAAGGTTTTTTTTTAAGAGAGGAAATAGTTTATGAAATCCAGTTTGGGACTAATGAGCTGTAATACATGCAGTGGACCGGGAGGTTTCTTTGGACCCAATCTGCTGGATGGAGGGATTCCTCGTCTGACCGTGTAGCTTTGTGACTGACTGACCGTGTGGTGTGGAGGATCGCAGCTTCTCAGCCCATTTAGCATTTAGTCGTCATCACCCCTGAACTCTTCTGTCTCCTTTACCATCAAATACCATCACCAAAACTCTAAAGGATTTGTGAGTACAGAAATACCATTGAATTGCACGTGCTTTTTGTTTTATAGCTTGTTAAGTGAAGGGGTCTTTGTGTTTCTGACCACAACGAACCCGAGCAACGACACAGGCCTGCAACGAGGGTTTTTGTTTTGTTTTATTTGGAAATTATAGTGTAAAAAGACTGAAAAAGGACATTTAACTGAATTTATTTTTTATATTTGTATATCTTTGTTACATTTATTATTTTTATTTAAATTTCTAACTAAAGTTCTGGTAAACAGAAACTGTGTGGTTGTCATTTAGTAATTTGATAACTTTTATTTATTACAAAGTGAAGGTAATGTGGTACTGAGCAACTAAAAGGTTTCTAAATTTAATTTCTTAGCAGGTTAATATATCTTTATTTTGGTTTTTCCTGTTAAGTGGAGGCACCGCCATTTAAAACACACAGAATATTGGTAAGTGAGCAAATTAGTATATTTTTCTTGTTTCTCTTGTTAGTCAGGTAATACGGTAACCCAAATTATATCGAGCTCAGGGCCCCGTCCATCGTACTATCACCCTTAACAGTTTATTAACTTGTAGTCTAGCTACGTGGACGGGTGTTACATAAAATAAGTCCTTATTCGACCTAAACTTGTCTGCACTAAAGCACAGATTGTGCAACAATATTACAATTAGGGATGCACTGATACCGGTATCGGTATCAGTTAAAGTTACCCGATACCAGGAACCGATACCAGTGGCTTCACTGTCTGTGACTTGTGATTTCTTTTATAGTTTCCTATATTGAACACTAGGGGGAGCTATTGAGCTAAAGAGGAACAGTGTGGGTTGAGAGCTGGAGATGGTGCCAAATAGTTCATTTTATTTGGTTAAAATGTGGAAAACTGCAATAATTTCACTGTGAAATCACAGAAAATGGTTATTTTTCACCTTATATTTTAGTTTTGTGATCATTTTTTAACATATATATTTTTTTTTTATCTAACTCAGTTATTTGTTGTAAAAAGCAGAGAAGAAAAAGTAAAACATGTATTCCAATTTGTTGCATTTTTTGTGTGGTAGAAGTATCAGTATCGGTACTCGGTATCGGCGAGTACTCAGATTTAAGTATTGGTATCGGATCAATTTTGAAAAAAGTGGTATCGGTACATCCCTAATTTGTATCATTGATATTATTTTGTAAAAATCAAATCAAACTTTATTTATAAAGCACATTTCCTGCATGGCAACACGAGGTGCTTCAAAGCACTTAAAATAAAACATGTATGACATAAGAGAAAATAGACTAGTACAAAAGCACACTCAAATACACACACACGCATGCGCACACACACCAGCATAATAGAAAACTGTAGTAAAAGCAGAAAACGTTTTTTCTTCCCTCTGCTGTTTATCATTTATATTTGTTTTTGTAAATTCAGTTTTTTCTTCTGAATGAACTTTTTTTTTAATACAAATTAAATAAATAAATGAGCAGTTCTGGATCAGTGCAGAACCAGAACTACAGAACATCTTAAAAACATCAATTTCAAACGTTCTGTCCAGCAAAGCGATATAAATTTAATATAAATATAAATTCCTCTAAAGTCAATGAGAAGATGTGGTGCCGAGCATTGGCATCGGTAAAGGAGCTGAGCTCTAAAACGTCTTCAGGTTGAGACCTTTCCCCACACAGAAAGAGAGAGAGAGATAAAGGAGAGGAGGGTGACATTTTTTCACGTGTGAAAAGATTAAATTTTTAGTGGAACTGAAAGAATTCTGACCCAAATGTGTCTCAGTGAGCTCTCCACTGCAGAACTCCAATATCAAGAATCACACAACACAGAATACAGAATGTAGAGTGGTGGAGCAGAAGTTTACTTTAACAAATGTTTTTTTAATTAGCATAAAACTACACATCCAGCATCCAGAGTGTGTGAGTTCTAGACACACTGCCTGCAAATGTTAACAAAAAGTGAGTTTAGATAAATCTGTGGAAGGTGCTGCAGAAAAAGGAGAACTTAAAATGCAGGCAGGTGATTCGTGTCTGCGTGTGTGTGTGTAAATGTTTTGTCAGTCCAAACCAATGGCACAGAGCTTAAACACCAGATGGACGGATTTTGAAGGAGGCTGCTGACCAGAAACCCGCTGTGCACACAAACACCACACACTCATACAGCGAGCTGAACGAAGCGCACACACACTCGGTCGCACACACACTCACAGGTACCTCTCTTTGTGTTAGCACCTCAGTGCCAACATTCTGACAACATGCTGCTGTGTGGACGAGCAAAAAGGAATAAAAAAGGCGTACGGTGTTAGCAAAAACATGACAAACAAAACAGAAAGTGAGGAAAGCTGAAAACGGCATTCTCATGTGGATGGCGCTGAATATTTTCTGCTTCATTTGCATCTTTCATCCAAAAGCAAACAAAAACAACAAAATCATTCTGTGTGAGACAGGGGTTTTAATAAAGGCTTTATGTTTTAAAGAGTTTTATGAAGTTAATCAATCAATGTGTGGTTTTGGGAAAACCACACTAGCAAACACTGGCAGAGAAGGTTGTGGGGGGGCAGTTTCAGGATCTAAAGTGGGAGCTGAGCATCATCAAATCCAAAGCCCAGCAGACGATGGACTTCCTGTGACAGCTGAGGAAGTTTAACATGCCTCAACCAATCAGGGTGCGCTTCATCCTCACGTGGTACGCTGCCTCCTCTGTTAGGACAGGAGCAGAGCGCAGACTTCATCCGTTCAGCAGAGAAGGTGACCGGCTGTAATCTGCTCTCACTCCAGCACCTTCACACCTCCAGGACCAGGAAGCAGCTAAGATTATGGTGGTGGACACAATCTGAGGTGGATGTTTATCAAGACCAAAACCTCAAGATGCAGAGACGAGTTTCTCCCCTCTTCAAGCTGGACTCATCAACAAAGACTCTGGACCTGACTGGTCCATTAGCAGAACCAGTCATAGACTGATCACTTTAATACATTTACATTTCCCGTACATGAACCTTTTACATTGTATAGACTTGAATTGCTGCTGTTTCTCTTTTTATTTGTCCTTCTTTGAACACTTTTTAAAATTTATGTTATTTATTGACTTGTTTGCACCCAAATTCAAAAACTAATTTCTGTAGCTGCATGATAGCTGAACTACCGACTGGCAATAAAGTCATTCCTTCATTCTTACTTATAATCAGGGGTGCACATAACTGGTGCACTGGTGCACAAGCATGATCAGTATCATAAAATGTGCTCCAGTACCTTCTGCCACAACGCTCCTTCGTGCACCAGTATGTCATGTCACGGTAGTTTGAACCGCTTCTATCCTTTTTCTAGGTGATATCAACCATGGTCCCGCCTTCCTCGCCTGCGATTGACTGCAAGCGCTCTCCTGCGACTGGTTAGGGTTAGACGTGATTAAATCCCCACAGTCAATCGGAGGAGAGCGCTTGCAGCCAATCACAGGCAAGGAAGGCAAGACCATGGTTGATATCACCTAGAAAAAGGATATTCACGTTTGAACCACTTTCTGTTGCGGAGTAAAGGAGTGCTCATACGGCCGCGGACACACACGCTCTGGCCCTGGAGACAAACTCACAGCCAGGACGTGCGCACCAAACGTCAGCGCCAGCTACTCCCTTGAAAATGTTTTGCTTAAAATGTAATAGTACTCCTAGGATGAAGTGCGAATGGAAGTAACGACCAGTGGGTGGAAAATTAACCCTAAAAGTTTCTTGACGAAAAGTCTATTTTTGCCAAAGTTGCCAAACAGTTCTATTTTATGGTGGTGTTAACTTTAGGTTTTTATTTAGTTTGAGCCTTTTTAATAATTTTACTGGTGGTTTCTGTTCAAAAACACGACTTCATAAAAATAACTTTCTAAACTTTCACTCCTCATTTGTAAGAATCAGTTTCCCCTCGTGTGTTTACTGATCCTGGATTTCCAGCATAAAAACTGAACATGGAACAACTTTACACCAACAGGATTTAACGCTGTTTACTGACAGACCGAGGGGGAAAAACCAGCAGCGAAAAAGAATCAGTGTCGCTCTGGTAGCTGATCTTTAAAGAGCTAAAGGCCAGAGCTAATAACCACTTGACTAAAAGACGTGTTCAGTGACAGCAGAGAAGAAAAGGGCAGACACTCTGACCTTTCCACGCCGCGATTAGACTGTGGAGAAAAGAAGACGGAGATTAAAGAAAAACAACTCAGGGAATAAGAGGCGTACAAAGATCTGCTGTGTCCCTGCTGTCGGAACAACTGGAACTAATAGAATGGAGGTGAGCTGCTTCTCTGAACACTTAAAGTCACGGCTGTCGCTTTAAATCAAAGACATATCTTTGGTTCATTTTTCCCATGTGTCTGTCAAGGTAGCAGATCCAACCGCCCACGAGAGAGAGAAAAGATTAATGGAGGTCAGGAGGGTGGCATTACTCTTCTGAATGTCAAACTGAAAAAAACCATTGTAGCCTAAAAAAATCAGAGCACATCTTATAAAGTATATAATGGCTTCAATGTAAATGAAATGGAACGATTTCACCTAATAAGTTCAGAGAAATCACAGCAGTCTACACAACCAGCAGAGAGATTATTATGACACAGTCTGTTATATGATCAAGACTCATCAGCACTATTTGATCAGATTAGAGCAAATAATCAGAATGGGCCCCAAACACTCACACTAATAAACATATATAATTTAAATGTATTTATCACATTCTGATACTAGCGAGGTGCACCTCCACGCCGTCTGAATGCTAAACTCACATGCTGCTTGTGATTTTTCAAACTTCACTGCAAAAAAAAAGAACAGAACAAGGACGAAACACACCAGAGGCTCATGCATGTCAAAAACGACGCCCCTATTATTTTTATTCATGACTCCCACACACTGTTGTGCCGTTTCAGAGAAATATTTCTGAACATTTATTTTTTTATGCACATCGACTCTCCGATTGGACATCCAGGCTTCCGTAGAGTCTCCTTAGTTTTGATGGTATTGATTCTAACAGGATAGAAATAATTTGGTTTTCTTAAATTTTGCATCAGCAGGTGGAAGAGTTGAGCTGTTTAGTGGTGATTAAAATACTATAGATAAAAAACCCAAGTTATTTTAAAAAAAAGAAATATATACTATAAAATATGTAAGCTTTAATAATTATTTTATAGCATTTAGACACCATCTAATTAAACTGCATTCACTGCATGACCAAAACATGAACAGGCAGCGCTGCTATAAAAGAAGAGAAGAGCTGCTACAATACAAACTTTATTAAACTCTGTGTCGCCGCCGACACGCCTTCTTTCCATTACCGTAATTCCGCGACCGTTTGCGCTATCCAAAACATTTAAACAGTTTTAGAAAGAAGAGAAGTTGCGCTTTCAGGTCAGATGAGTGTTATTACGGTAATTTCACTTTCGCGCCATTAGTAGGCCCGCAAATCAGCCCCCTTGTCCCCGTCTCACACACACAAACGCTGCAGCTGAGGAGGAGGAAATCAGCGACAGAAACGGAGAAAAACAGAGCAAGTTCTGTCAAAAAGAAGACATTTCCAGGTTATAAATACACTAAAGAGTTTCCTGGATTGTGTTGAGCTCAAAACAGAAGCTGAAGCAGCGATTTCCAGTAAAAAAAAAAAAAAAAGGTAAAGTTTGACCGATTGAATAAGGTTTTGAATTGAATAGAAGGATAAATGAAGCTGATATGTAAAAAATATGTAGTTTTGATACTTTCATTATGTTTTTACATTTTAAAAACTGTGTACCAAGTAAGTCAATTAGTACAAAGTACATACATTTGTGCTTTTTATGTGTAAATGTCCTGTTTTGTGCACTATGACATCACTTTTTAGTGCAGCACACCACATTCTGACTACAAACTACGCCTGCATAGTTCATCGTGTCTTTTCTGTACTAAATACTGTGGGTTTGAGACCTGCTGAGAATGTATCCTCTACTTTTAGAGTCTTCTGAGGAGCAGCTGGTCTCCTGAGGGAGAACTAGAGGAGGATGCAGAGTTGGTCCAGACTGGAAGAGGCTGTGGGGATGCTGGGAGTTTTGGTGATGCTGCCAGGGACCAAAACCCTTCACCTCATCATTCCAGGTGGAAGACTGAGGCAGAGTCTGATCATTCTTTAGTCCCTAAACCACCCAGGCTCATCCTACAAAGAAGCCCTGGTGTCCAGACCCCCCCTCAATAAACCATCAGGACTCTGACATATGAGGAGAAAAGCAGGCAGGAAAAAAAAACATGAATATATTTTGAATTATTGACCTGTATTGTTGTATTAGTAGGAGAAAAAGGAAACACAAATTGGTGAAAATGTTCTAAACTGTTAAAATTGTTAAATTATGATGCAAAATCTGTTGTTTCTGTCTATATATACCCTATTTTATTTTCACTAAAACTCTAAAATCTAATTTTGTTTTTTGGTTTTTCTTCATTTCAAACAGTTCTTATAGTGGTTTATTGAACATTATATAGTAAAATAATGTCAGATATTTAAAGTTCCAAGTGTTATGGAAAAAAGAGACAAAGCATTTGCTTACAGGACATTTTTTGACAATTTTATAGTTAAAAGAGTAAAAAAAAATGCCAGGCGGACATGTTGAGGCTTAATTACAGAGCTTTAATTATTAGTGATATTAAGTTAATGTCATGGCAGCTGCAGCAAACAATAAATGTAATTAAAACTTATTTACTTCTAATATTGTCCCATAATGACGCTGGGATCACTTCTAAAATTCGTCACATCAGCAGTTTTCAGAACTTTTCAGCCAATCTGGGTAAGATTTAAAAACATAGCATCACTTATTCTACAATAAAAATAGTAATGCTACCCAAATAAAATATCCTGCAAAATAATGAATATAAAGAATGTGAATATTTTTAGAGAATAACTAAGTTCATGACATTTTGGAAAAACAACCTGGATTTTAAGGATGTTGTGATTGGACTCAAACTGACCTGATTTCTAGTGTGATCACATCTGTGTTGACTTATACGTCACTGCAGTGTCTCACTTTATTGTCAATACATCACATTAGCTGCAAAGAGGCTATTTATTCGACTTATTTAGACTGGAAACGTGTCAGAACTCATCACTGGAGTTAGATGCAGAAAAAAGACTCTAGAGATTGAAGTAATCCTGTTGTGGAATGAAGATGTTTGGAGGTCACAGAGGATAACTGGATACCAACATCAATAGCTGATTAGTTGGCTGTTCTTACATAGTCCCAATATACAGCCTTCAATTAAAGTTCAATTCAGCCTTCAGATCTCTGGGAAAATGATTACCAGCCACAGCAGTTCTTTTCAAGTCATATTTCAGCATAATTGCAGTAGCATCACTGATAACTGTCAGCTTTGCCTACAGAAGAAGGAAAATGTTTAAACATGAAGAGGGCTATTAACATTTGGCAAGAGGACGGAGCTGATGAAATTATAGTGCTACAGAAAAATGAAAAGTAATGCAGAAGATCAACACAGAAGGAGGAGTGGAGGAAGAGGAATATTTGAGCAAAATGAAAAAAATTGATTAGGAGAAAAAGAGATGATGGGGGAAAAAAAGGGAAAGAACACAAAATTGGAGAGTAGTGACCAAAAAGTGATTGAAAAAGTTGAGTAATTTATCCTCAAGGCCCTGCTAAAAGGCCAATCAATAGACGATCAGGGCTTCTGATCCATCTCTGGATCATTTACAGCCTTCAGACCTCTTCTGTGATCAACCACATCAACTTAAAGGCTAAAGAAGTGAGAGAACTGCTGAGTTTTAAAAAGTGTCAAAAGAAAAAAAAGGGATTAAAGGAGGTCTGTGCTTCCCTCAAGCGCTTTAGTTTTACAGCCTTCTTGTTCTTTTTTATCTGCATGTATAGGTCAGATAAAGAAAGATCTCCCTCTTAGCTTCATCAGATTGAGGCTTCAACTCTTAGAGTCCAGATTATATGAAGTAAAGACGTTAAATATGAAGGATTTTTGTATATTTCCGGGGGGGGGCCTGCATAACAAAATAAAGTGCATAACATTAAATTATTGCAATATATATATATATTACATTTTACCATATCTTACTGTCACATTGCAATATAAATACTATAAATCTTCTAAGAAATAGCAGTGGCGTTCCACATGGCTCAATGTTGGGACCCAGTTACTTTATATTGCATGCTTGTTCGGTTTCTATGGTTTTAAAACATAATGTGTGCAGATGACACTTTTTTTTGTACAAGACAAGATATGATGAATAAAAACAATAGAAAGTGAGTTGGTTACAGAAGCCATAAACAAGTTTATGGTGGAAGTTAAACAAAAACTTTGATTTATTACATTAAATGATTTGGAAAATGAAAGATTTTAAACTAATGTCTGAATGCTATAAAATAAAGAAATGTCCAATTTCAGGACCATTTGATCTTTAAACAGAATTTAAAGTATAATTTTTGAGCTACACAAAACATCCTGTTATTATTCTGCCTATGATCACTAGATATGTGGTTTATAAATCAGTTTTACATACAGTATGTTACGTTGCAGTGTGTGGTGACTTAGCAAAGCACTGATAATCTCTGTTCCCATAATGAATTTAGACTGAGAACATCTGCTGGAGTGTCGGTCGCTGCTGCAGCAGCAGCAGCAGGAGGTAGGAATGAAAAGGAGACGTTCATTTATTCAACGGTTTCTTCTACAAACAGCCGGCTTTCTCTCTGAGATCCTCCATTGGAAGCTTCCCTTTCTGTTGGCTGCACATTAAAGTTGATCCAGACCCACAGAATCCTGGGGATCCGCTGTCTGCTCTCTGTTACAGCTACCAGGTATTTTCATTTTAAAGTTGTTTTTTTTATGTTTTCATCACTTCCTCAAACGGGGGAGCATCAGCTTCCCTGGAAGCACCACACCCTGAGGTTAGTGGCATGCTATGCTGCTGGTTGTACCTTGGTGTTGCAGAGATGAGACTGCTCAACACACGCTGCAGGATTCCGTCTTAAATTTTGTATGAATCTTCTTCGTACTTGAGTTTGTGAAAGTTCTGGTTAGTGCAACATCCTACTGGGAATCTGTGGGTGGTGAAAGAAAACGAGAAAGCTGCAGAGCCTTCGTTAATTTGACAGTGTTCTTACTTTGCGTTTATGCTACAAGACTGCTGATGTGTTCAAATATACAGACAGGCAACAGTTTGGACACCCCTGGCTAAGATTTGACTTAATAATGAAATTCAAGATGAGCCGATTCCCAAAAAACAGAATGAGGAGGGAAAGGAGTAATTTAGAATTTATTGAAATGGGGTTCCGTGAAGTTTTTGCTTATTTTTTAGTGACTGATTTCCATACACCCATTTACTTTCATTTACCAGGATCAGGCTGTGGGGTTAAGAGATGCAGACAGCCCTCTGACCTGAGACACTACAGCTCCTCTTAAAGAACATTAACATGTTTCCAGACCAGAGAGGATGGAGAATCTCTCCAGTGAGTTCTGCCTCAGGGTCACCATCAAACCCTAACCCTCAAATAAATGAGCCACCTCAGCTGACTCCTTTTGATGAGGAGGAGTAGAAGCTCTGTGAGCTTCAATCAGATGACGGGGCTCTAAGGCTGAGCCTGAGAATGCTCCTTTCTGCTACTTCTATCCAGGATCTTGTTCTTTCAGGTCCTGATTCAAATCTCATGACTATGGATGAGAGGTGGAGGCAGAGGAACCATAACTGCAGATGAAGCCTCAGTCTGTGGATAAAACCATCGTTCATGAACAGCGTTGGTCAAGTTACCTGGAAAAATAATTTGTGACTAATTACTGATTACTTCTCCAAGAAATAAATCTAGTTACCAATCTGAACACTTGTTGGATTAATTGTATATGTTATCAATCTTTAGTTCTTATAATCATTTCTATGCTTAGAATGATGAACTGTTTTGTTCTATGCCTGTATTGTGCTTGTGTGAGAACTGTTTGCAGGCCTCAGAGGAAAAGTATGCTGGCAGGTTCACACCCTGATAAGAAAGAGACACCGGCGCACGCCTGATAACGGTGTAGCAGAATGGAGCATAATTCAACAATCGTCCTTGTGTATGAAAATGTACTTATGAATTGTGCGGTTTCAGCTGGTTTTATTTCCCCTCCCTTTGAGCAGACTGAAACTTCATTGTAACTAGGGATTCCTGACTCTAATAAATAGCACGGGGAGCGGGGACTGTTTCAGAGTGAGTTGGGAGATTGTGACTGAAACAGCTTCCCGATTCATTCTCCTTGCAAGTAAAACCTTAATGATTCTCTGTGTCTTTGTTCTTACAGATTGTGAATTATGTTAGAGGTTTAAACCTAACATAAAATGGTCCTTCGATTGCCGGATTCCAAAAGACCTGAGGATCCCAGCAAGTGAGTGAGATTCAGGGCGAGTCTGTGGCCACAGCAAAGAGACCCTTTCCGGGACTGTTTCCTCCCTTACGGGCTGGGATCTGATGGTTGACGGATGCCAGGAAGGACATAGAGAATCAGTGAGTATGGTCTTGTTCAAAAGGAATGAATGAGACGAGTAAAATACAGTTAAATTCCGCGGGAGGGCAGACTCCCCTATAATAAACAACTAAAATAGTTAAAATCTGCGTAGTGGACGGCGGAGTCCCCTGTATAAGTAAAACCCTGACAATCCTAGGCACTATCAGGTAAAAGGAAAACACAGTTAAATTCCGCGGGAGGGCAGACTCCCCTATAATAAACAACTAAAATAGTTAAAATCTGCGTAGTGGATGGCGGAGTCCCCTGTGTATAAATAGTTAAAATCTGTACAGTGAGATAAAATAGAGAAACAAAAGTGTGAAAGTGAGTGAGAAAGGAAAATTGAGGCACCAGTAGGTGTCTGAGTTTTCATACTAAACGGTCAAGGCCCAAATGGTGAGCCCTTGTGGAAGTTTGTAGACAAGAAAAACCTACCTCTGAGGTTGAAAGGTTTTTACCACAAGAGTGAATTAATCACCATCTTGCCCGAAAACCCTATCCAGTGTTAGAACACAGCAGGTGTTGAAAACCCACTGGAACTAAATTTAAGCAAAAATAGGGAAGGGACAGAGTAAAGAAAAACAAAAAATCCTGAAAGAATTGACCTGTAAGGATTATAAGGTAATAGAAAAAATAGACCCCGGAGCAGTCGACCCTCTTTGTAACTGGATAAAAAATTATGGTTTCAATGGAAAACTAACCTCAGTCAGCGTTCAAAATTTACATGACAACCATAAAAGAAAAACGTAAACAAAACCAAACAAAAATGCAAAAAGAAGGGTTTGACCACACTAAAGTATGGTTGAAAGTGGCAAAACAAGATGAGGAACAGGAAATCTATTATAATCAGTCTAGAGGAAGGGGAAGAGGTAGAGGCAGAGGCCGAGGGCGTGGTCAGAGCAGAGGGAGAGGATACGGTCCAACAGCATCAAATAACCCAAGAACCTGTTGGGCTTGTGGAAAAGAAGGCCACTTTGCGCGAGACTGCAAAAGTAACCCTCCCCAACCAGATCAGAGCGCATGACTAGCACGTGCAGCAATAATAGATAATAAGACACCAACCGAAAAGAACTTGGACCAAGAATCACTAGATGAAGAAGACGTGTTTGAGCTAGAAATCTTCTTTGTAGAAAAAACAAGACCAGAAATAGAATTAATGGTAA
>SSNR01000010.1:3444760-3507209 GCA_006937965.1 Callopanchax toddi | reverse complement strand
GAAATATAGGGGGGAGTGTGTGAACGGAGTGAAACGGAGTGAATTAATTCTTCTTAAAAAACTTTTTTACCTCAACTCGTGTTTTCTAAAGCAAAGGCTAGGATGGACATTCAATGGCACGGAGGCTGTACCTCATGAAGAGCTGCTGCACCTACATCCTGAGAACCCCTTCCACCCCTAACGGTAACCAAAACTGCCCATGCTCTGTCTAACTCCCCAGAACAGTCACAACAATGGCCCCATGGACATGGCTGGACCCCTGAACAGGTCAGTGCTGGGAAGAATCGAACTGTGACCTGTCCCTCTCTGGGTTTCTCTTCCAATGTGGCGTGCGCGACGCCGTCCTCGACAAGTCTGCCTGTGGCGACCTTTCTGACCCTGACATCCTACGGTTCATCACCTGACGTGAGTCACTGTCAATTGACAGACACACCTTCCACATCTCATGAGTCGAAACAACCCAGGCATTCGTTGGCTGAATGTCACTGCGTTCAGAGCTGGTTCTGAACGGGCTACGTAACCCAAATCTCAGGATCCCCACAAACAAAGACTGGTTGTGGGGGGGGGTTCTGAGTGGACGACTATGGACATGCGACTCAGGGTGTGTCTGTGTTTGTTTACTACGAGGCTGGTGTGGGGCCCTGCAAGGAATGCCCTGCACCGCAACGCTGATGTCACGGGGTCAGAGGTCACAGGGAGGAATGGAAACCAACCCAGCCATGCCCCCTCCTCAGTCAAAAAGGTCCAAGGTGTTTCTCCTCCTCAATCAAAGACCTCATGTCAAAAAGGTTTCCCCTTGGCCCGGTCAAAAAGAAATGTGTTGGAAAAACATTGTAGAGGTGCCGATGACATCACAGCCTTTGTGCCCTGAAATGTACAGCCCCCTCTGTGCCATGCTTCTGACCACCAAAACAGGACTGAAATCCGTGATAGAGTCCCAGACACTAGTCGCTGTTTCCAGAGTGGCAGGACGGTTTGAAGTTTATGGAATGTTGCCCCAGGTTTTTACCCAACAACACCGCAGCTGATGGCAGCCTGACCAACTTGATTTCATGACCGAAAATCTGAAAGGAAGTGGTCACTGAATGATGATGAGAAAAGAACTAAAGTGGATAAACAGGAGGGAAATGTTGGATTAATTGTATATGTTATCAATCTTTAGTTCTTATAATCATTTCTATGCTTAGAATGATGAACTGTTTTGTTCTATGCCTGTATTGTGCTTGTGTGAGAACTGTTTGCAGGCCTCAGAGGAAAAGTATGCTGGCAGGTTCACACCCTGATAAGAAAGAGACACCGGCGCACGCCTGATAACGGTGTAGCAGAATGGAGCATAATTCAACAATCGTCCTTGTGTATGAAAATGTACTTATGAATTGTGCGGTTTCAGCTGGTTTTATTTCCCCTCCCTTTGAGCAGACTGAAACTTCATTGTAACTAGGGATTCCTGACTCTAATAAATAGCACGGGGAGCGGGGACTGTTTCAGAGTGAGTTGGGAGATTGTGACTGAAACAGCTTCCCGATTCATTCTCCTTGCAAGTAAAACCTTAATGATTCTCTGTGTCTTTGTTCTTACAGATTGTGAATTATGTTAGAGGTTTAAACCTAACAACACTCTACAAAGTGACAGACCTTTCAGCCTGATTCTATTCTTTCTGCATCCATCACATCAAACTGAAAGAGTCTCTTTTTAAAACTAGTTTTATTAGTTTTGATCTTTTAACTTTATGCTAATTGAATCAAGCAAACATTAAATTAAATTCTTATCTTGGACTTGAAGGATTTTGTTGAACATTTTTCTGCAGATTCAACTAGATTCGATGAAAATAAATCAAGTCTTTCTCCTGACCTGTATTTCTCTCCGAGTGTCTCCTTCAGATTAGATTCTCTATGTCGTCGTCTCTCTCAAGAAGGGATGAAGTTGAGATTTCAAAAGCAGGAGGGTCACAACAGGGGTGGGGTGGGGGGGCTGGAACTGTTCAAACAGGTCCCTGACATCGACCCTACACCTAAAAACAACAGCCAGTATCCATTTAATATAGTGGAACTTTGGTTTTAGACAGTAAAACTACAGGGCTCAAAATTAAAAAAGTACAGAGGACTGTAAATGACTTTGATCCTATGCTGGTTGTTTTAAAGTGATTTATAAATAAAGTTGGATTGGATTCCATGTTTCTTTATGTGGGACATCTCTGGCTTGTCCTCATAAAAGACCTGAAATGTCACCTTTATTACAGACAGGTGTCCTCCTGGGACAACCAGTCCACTCACTAACAGAACCAGGAGTCTTATTTAAATAAAAGCTTTTGATCTTAGATTTAATCAAACTAAAAGATTCTCCATCTCAGATGAACTCAATGAGTTTTTCTGGCTTCTTCCCAAAATGTTTCCCAGCTGATTCTGAGCTTTGATGATGGGATGCAGAGGTTAACTAGATTTATTTTGTCGAATCTTTCCTCCTTCTGGTCTGGTTTTCATGCCGAGCTACCAAACATCATCCACGCTTATCCTTCTAACCTCCACACAAACCGCGCTGACAGAAAATAAAGTCAAAACTTGTTTTTGTTTCCGATTTGATTCTGATCCTCTCCAATAAATCGAGTTAGAAAATGACACTTTGGTGTTCGTAAATCCAGCAAAAATAAAACCCGTCTGCCGTGTTTGCTTCAGGACTTTATAAAGCTTCCTCCTGGGGGGGGCTCTGATTCAGCTCTGATCCCTTACAGCTCCTCTTAAAACACCAGAGATCTGAACAAGGTCTCAGGCCCTGATGCTCAGAGCAATTACAGCATTTTCTGCTTTAAGTCACGGTCGTTTCACATGTATCCTGACCGACACACACACACACACACACATCCAACTCTTCCTCACCGTCTCTCCGGTTGAGTTTGGCGAATCCCGGTGCGTGGCTGCTGGACAGCTGGGAGGAGCTCCTGAAGGACGACGGCGGTAAGTTGGACACCAGTGCGCTGTCACACACCTCTGTCGAGCAATAACACAAAGAAAAAACTGTTATAATCACTTAAATTTTCTCTATAATTCTTTTTAAAGTTTCAGGGATCAGTTAGTATCTCCATCCTGTTCGTGTCCACGCTCTGGAAACAGCTGTAGAGAAGAGTTTAGCTCTTGGTTCACAGAACCGTCTCATGATCATGTAATAAATAATGTAACCATACAGCGATCGGTCCAAACAATTTAACCTTTAATAGGTTATGAGTGCAGCTCTGCTTTTACAACAAAAAGTTCATCATGTAAACAGCAGAGTTCATCTGAATCTGCTGCTTTTAACGGAGAATAACAAGAACTCTAAGACCTCAAAACAGAACTTTACCTTTTAAAAGCACCTTTATAATAAAAGCTGTGACCTGTTAAAGACCACCACCAGCAGGCAAGGTGGGTGAAGTGTCCTGCCCAAAGACACAACAACAAAGTCACCCAGCTGGAGCTGGGATCGAACCGACAACCCTCCAGACAGCCACTGAGCGATATACTCCCCGTGAATAAGTTGGTTCAATAATAAAACAGCCATAAGTATCAGCTTAGCACCTCATGTGTTATATGTTTGACATTCTTTTCTTTTTGTAAAAGTTAAAGATGAAGAAACGTCAGCTGGATGCCTCCAGACCTGCAGGTGTCTACGGAAGCCCTGAACGGCAAGCCAGGAAAACATTTTTTTAAGGGTGGCCCATTTTCTAAGTCTGGGCAATTTTTTTGTTCATCATGACTTTCTGACTTCTATGGACTTCGAATAGCAAGCCAAAAAAGTATTTTCTTTAAAATTTGACCCATGTTCTAAGTTTGGTCAAAAATATTTTTCCACTTGACTTTCTGACCTGTACGAACAGAAAAAAAAAAGAAAATATTTTAAACATTTTTACAACTGTTCAGATATACTGAAACTGTTGTAAAAATGAGACAAAAACATTTTTTTTCTCTCCACTTAAGCAGCCCTGAGAGTCAAATGGAAAAAAATTATTTTACTTAGGCTCATTTTCTATTTTTCCTTGCAATGCTTTTATAACGCCACCAGAGGGCGATATTCTTCTTTTTTTCCTCTCCACTCTTGGAGCCCTGAAAGGCAAACAGAAAATTTTTTTTTTAGAGATGCTAATGCTAATGCTAATTTTGCTAACGCTAATACTATTTTTTTTTTGTTCATAGTCTTGGAGCCCTGAAAGGCAAAACAAAACAAAAAAATTTTGGGAGATGCTAATGCTAAAGCTAATGTTTTTTTCTTTCACATTTCAGGGCTGCAAATGTACGCAAAAAATAAGGCATTAGCAGTAGCAGATTGCAAAATATTATTTTCTTGCCTTTCAGAGCTCCAAAATGTGAAAGAAAAAAACATTAGCTTTAGCATTAGCATCTTCCAAAATATCTTTTTTTGTTTTGCCTTTCAGGGCTCCAAGACTACGAACAAAAAAAAAATAGCATTAGCATTAGCAAAATTAGCATTAGCATCTCTAAAAAAAATTTCTCTTTGCCTTTCAGGGCTCCAAGAGTAGAGAGGGAAAAAATCTCACCCTCTGGTGGCATTATGAAAGCATTTCAAGAAAAATAGAAAATGAGCCTAAGTAAAAAAAAATTTTCCATTTGCCTCTCAGGGCTGCTTAAGTTGAAAAAAAAAAGTTTTTTGTCTCATTTTTACAACAGTTTCAGTATATCTGAACAGTTGTGAAAATGTTTCTAAATATTTTTTTTTCCAGTTGTACAGGTCAGAAAGTCAAGTGGAAAAATATTTTTGACCAAACTTAGAAAATGGGTCAAATTTTAAAGAAAATACTTTTTGGCTTGCTATTCGAGGTCCATAGAAGTCAGAAAGTCAAGATGAACAATAAAATTGCCCAGACTTAGAAAATGGGCCACTCTTAAAAATGTTTTTCCTCGCTTGCCGTTCAGGGCTTCCGTAGTTGTCAGAAAACAGCAACAAGAGAACTTTTTCCAGTCTTGAAAGCAGAAACATAAAGAAAAACGGATTAAACTAAAGCAGTGAAAATAATTCAATTATGATCTCATGTTTTTGTGTCATGAATCCTAAAGGAGACATTCGTCATTTTATGCAGGAGTTTCTATTAAGTCAAAATAAAGAGACGTCAGATGACTGTAAGAGAAACTGTCTGAAACTAGAGTTGGTGCCACCTCTCCATCGTTTTAAAGCCGTGATTTTTATAACATTTTTGTCACAAAGATCGAAAAGGTCCCAATAAATTTACAACAGAATGTCTGAACCAGAAAACAATGAATGTGTTGTAAAGTTTCAGTAAAACTCCAGAGATCAAACGGATATAAAAGATGCAATAAAACCTTAAAAAGCTACACTAAATGTAAAGTGGGTCATAAATCCTCAAACAGGAAGTTAAAGTTAATAAATACACAATATTATAAACTGTGTTGTTCATTCATGGCTGATTTGATTCATTTTTACTTCCTGATAAGAACCAAATCAATCAATTCCCATGTCGTAATAAGTAAACCTGAAAGTTTTAAACAGGATGTGATTCATTTCTCTGACTGACTCTTTGTATTTTCATTTATTTGTCACCTCATGAAGTCCCTGAAGCAGCAGCTCCCTGCAGCTCAGTTAAATGCAGAAACAGCATCAAATTTCTGCAGATTCACACAAAGTTTCCACCTCCAGCGTTTCAACGTTTGTTTCCAGGTTAGAACAAAAGAAACAAAATATACTTTTTAGCTTCAAGGAGCTTTATCTAACAGTGGATTTTAAGTTTCATGTCAGCTAAGTGAAAACACGCCTCTACATTTCCCAGCAGCAGCTTCTCACATGAATGTCTCTCCTCTTAGCGTGAATACAAACATTTCCGTGGTTTAGAGTCAGAGAAGTGAAGACGTGGCAGAATGAGACGCAGCTGGAGACGGATCATTCTCTGAGCTGGTTAGAAACACAGCCGAGTTGTTAAGAACAGCAGGATGACGCTGAGAGGTGAGAGGATTGATCCGGAGGTTTGTTGAGGCGGGTTCTGAAGCGTTTACCGTGTGATTATGATGAGAGGAAGAAGGGGAGTCTAATCATTCAGGAGCAGGTTTAATGCTCCCGGGTGGAAACAGGTCTTTCAGCTGTAATGGCAGCGTGTTACATGAATGAACGCTGTAATGATGTCCAGTTGGATAAGTAAACGGTGTCATTTTGCTTCGGTGGGTAAATGAATGCTGCAATCAAGTCATGTAGAGAAGAATGGGGTCCTCGGCGGCTCATTACGGGCGTTTGGAGATGAATCGGTTTTGATTGAGGACGTTTTCACACGTTTGGTTGACTAGAATAAAAACACCACGTATAAATTTAACGCAGTGCTTATTGAAGTTTCTTTTTGGTGTTCTTCTCCAGCTTTCATTTTCTGATTTACCAGAATTTGCAGAAACGAGTGAGACAGGTGATCTTTATGTGGCCGCATCCATAGAAACAAAGACGATCTGCTGTTTTCCTCTCATGCTGCTAACTCTTAGCTAACATCTAACGCCTCTCAGTTAAAGGATGTTGTTCTCCACCAGCGAGACAAGAGCCAATTACTATGATTCACGCCGCAGTTCGACTCAGACCCACAACTCTCACAACAAAGCTCTAGCTTTGATTACTCTGTCAACATCAGCCCACTTCATCCTAACAACGCCGTCTTCATCTGCCTCTTAATATCCACTGCTGCCTGGAAGTTTAAAAGTGTCAAATCAGAGCAATTACAGGACAAATTTCAGATTCACCAGAAGAAGAGGATTATTCACTTTTAGTTATAAGGAACTAAAGGAGGGATTGAGAAACCTCTAAAGGCCTCGAGACAGAGGATGTTCGAGCCCAAAGGAGGCTGTGAGCACTTAAAAAGATTTTGTTTTGAAGGTTTCATTTTTCATTTGGCAATGCCTCACTTTTTTATTTATTATGGACACATTTATTAAGTTACAGGGAGAAATCCAGCAGCACAGATTTAAAAAATCTAAATTCTGAGTGTCACCAAACCCGTAAAAAGAGAAATCACTGTTGTTGTTTAATGAGTTATTGTTTTAAAATGGAAAAATAGGGCAAACCAAAGCTTTATTAAATAGAAACTTTCATTTTTAAAACTATAAAGTAAATTAAATTATGATTTTCAGATTAATCTGCCCTCATTAAATTAAATATCCAATAAAAATGAGACATTTTAATGCTACAATGTGCCTCCTGTTCCCTCAACATTCATTTTTTCTATTTTAGACTTTAAAAAATCACATTATTCAACTAGTAAAATGTGCATTAGCAAGTGAAATGCCTGTAGAATTCAGATTGTCTGCAGGATGCTCAAAGAGGTGTTTTGCACCCCGCACCGCCGTCGACAGCATGATCTGCATAAAGCAGCGCTGAATGTTTATGGGTTGAAATCTGTTTGAATGAAAAGTGAGTTCACATTTAAATTCCCAGGAGCTCCATTTGAGATGACACCTGTGAGAATAGACACACATTTGGTCTTCTGGAGCAACAACACCATATATATGATGACATATTTTAGTATAGAGTAATGGATGCACCGGCTCTCGTCTGCAGCAGAACGTTTATTGGATGTTTTTTCGGAACTTTGTGTGATTTTGTTTTGCATTTGGACCATTTCTATTACTGATGGAGGTGAGATGAGTGCAAAAGTTTTAAAAAATGTCTTTTTAAAACTTTCATGTGGGACTTAGCAGGTCAAAGGTTATTTATGTAACTTTTTTTAGATTAAAAGAGGAACATAAACTAACTACTTTAAACAAAATTATTTTAACAATGAGAGGATGATGAAAAAGATGAGAAAAAGAAGAAAAAGGGTGATTGAGAAGATGACAAAACTACATAAAAGACAAAGATGTAAAAAAAATGCAAAAGCTAAAAAAAAGGTCAAGAAGATGATAAAGAAGCAAATAAAGAAGAAACCAAATGAAATTGATGGAGGAAACGAAAATGAAGAAAAAGCGGAGGAAAATGTTGATGAAGAAAATAGAGGAAAAGTACGACAACAATGAAAAAGAACAAGCAGACAAAGAAAAACAAGTAGAACAGGAAGAAGAGGGCTGCAAGGTGGCGCAGTTGTTAGCACTGTTGCCTCGAAGGTCGTAAGTTTGACCCCCGGCTGCGGCCTTTCTGCGTGGAGTTAGCATGTTCTCTCCATGCATGCGTGGGTTTCCTCTGGGTGCTCCGGTTTCCCTCACAGATCACAACATGCCTGATGATTGTTCAATGTATGTACTGTAAGCATAGGTGGCTCCAGGGGGGGAGCCAGGGGGCGCTATAGCTCCCCCTGGATTAGTCATTGCACCCCCAAGAAAATATTAGAATTTTAAAAAATCCTAACTTGTGATTTTGGTAATATTTGACCTACAAAATTGTTTTATAATAAACATAAATTAAAAAGTCTTTCATAATTATCAATTATTGATAATTTAACAAATTGACACATAACATGTTAATGCAGGGGTATTAAAACCACAGCCACAGGTTGAGGGTTAACATACAGAGTAAGTAGAGGAAGATATGAATGATTGTGCTAATTGTAAACATGAATGTAACATGCAAAACTATTAAATCACATGGAATTTTTCTAATATTTGGTCAGGATTGAATGTGTTGTGGAGCAGAGGTCTCCACCGCTGCTCCTCAAGGCTCATTGTCCTGCAGGTTTTTCCAGCTCTGACACCTGATTTAGAAGAACAAGTCATGAACAGGTTTCTGCAGAACTTGATGACATACTGAGCAGGTCATTCAGTCATTTGAATCAGGTGTGTTGGAGCAGGGAAATCTCCAAAACCTGCAGGACAGTGGGCCTTGAGAGTTGTAGACCCTCTGTTGAAGAGAACAGAAGGGTCACATGACCACTTATTTCAGCACCTTCAATAAAACGTTAAGCTCCCCCATAGCACCTGCTGAAAAAAAATTCTGGAGCCGCCACTGACTGTAAGCTGCTTTGGATAAAAGTGTCTAATAAACGAATAAACATAACATAAACAAGAAGGTGAACAAAATGAAGGCAAAGATGATGAAATAGAAAAATTCAAAGAAGCAGAAGATTGAGAATAAAACAGAAGAAACAGGAGATAATACAAAGAGGATCTCCGTAAAACCAAGAACTGGACTAGGAAGCCCAATGAACACAGAACAAGATTAAAGAAAACCATCACAACAAACACTAAATGTGTAAAAAAAATGTATTTATTCTATTAAAAAGTCTTATACTCTCAGGTAATGACCATTAGGGTTGGTCATAAGTAAAGTGAAACTACTAAAGTTCGTCACATGAAACCAAATGAACAGTGATGATTTAATCACTAATCAGCCATCCAATCAGAGGGCAGATTGTTTCAACACCTCACTCCTTGACTAATAATTACTATCATCATAGCTGCCAGCTTTAAATCCATTCGACTAGAATTCTCTGAATTTTCTCTTTGACTCTTTAACTGAAGCTGCAGTTCATTTAAACGGCGGTTATCATCAAACCGCCTGCTGTACAGACGCTGAACGGCTCCCTATAGTCAAACGTACAATGCATTATTTAAAAAGTGGTTTGAAGAATACTTCCCATTGTTTTAAATGTCAGGCAGTTCCATAAAAATCATTAGTCTGGTCGTCTGAAGCCTTAATAGTTTTCGTGGCTGCGGGTCTTACCCTGACTGACACCTGATTCAGGAGCTCTCCGGTGAATTACAGTCGTCTGAAGAGGTGAAATGAGAGGGCCGGCTCTTCAACCAGGAGTGCTGTAATCCCCGAGGAGATAATGTGTGGTGAGAGCAGAGACTCAGACGGAGGGCAAAGAATAAAAACAAAGAGCCACAGTTTTTTTTTCCTCAGCGGATCGTTGGCATTTAAGAGACGACGTCCCAGACGGTGACCAGCGGAGCACAAACACACGGCGTAGAGGAAAACGCAGCTAAATGTTGAAAAGCTGCTGCAGCCAGTGGACCTGGACACTGACCTGGCCGAGCCTCCATGAATATTTAAACCCCACAACTCTAACTAGTGATGCTTATATTTTTTAAACATTCCTATTTATTCTAAAGGAGAACTTTTAGTCTCTGACGTGTTAACTCAGGCCTCCAGCTGCCAGCACATAAAAACATTTATTAACATTTATCAATACAGCATCTAAAGTTTCAATAGAAACAAAAAAAAAAAAAAGAGTGGTCTGTGACACGAATGCTCACAAGTCAGGTTGTTTTTTCTTTAAAGTAAAATCTTAATCCTTTGATGAGTCAGTTTTAAAGAGCCGTTACACATCTAGTCTCAAGTCTTCAAGGGCCAGTCCAAGTCAAGTCTAGAATTTTTGATTGGCAGGCCCAAGTCTCCAGTCTTAAAGGACAAGTCTAAAGTTTTAAAGGGCAAGTCCAATCAAGTCCTAAGTTTTTGATATGCAAGTCCACGTCAAGTCTCAAGTCCTAAAGGGCAAGTCAAATCAAGTCTCAAATGTATTTTTTGACAAGTTCAAGTCAAATCTCAAGTCTTTGATGAGTAAGTCCAAGTCAAGTCTCAAATCTTTGATAAATACGTCTAATTCTAATCTCAAGTTTTTCAGAGACAAGTCCAAGTCAAGTCTCAAATGTTTTGATAAAGTCCAATCAAGTCTCAAGTCTTTGATGGCAGGTCCAAGTCCAGTTTAGAATCTTTGGGCAAGTCCAATCAAGTCTCAATTTTTTGATTGGCAGGCTCAAGTCTCAAATCTTAAAGGACAAGTCCAAGTCAAGTCTAAAGATTTCATTCAAATTTTAAGTTTTTGACATGCAAGTCCAAGTCAAGTCTCTGATATGTAAGTCTAATTCATGTCTCAAGTCTTTCAGAGACAAGTCCAAGGCAAGTCTCAAGTCTTTGATGAGTAAGTCCAAATCAAGTCTCAAATTTTTGATTGGCAGCCCCAAGTCTCCAGTCTTAAAGGACAAGTCTAAAGATTTAAAGGGCAAGTCCAATCAAGTCCTAAGTTTTTGATATGCAAGTCCAAGTCAAGTCTCAAGTCCTAAAGGGCAAGTTAAATCAAATCTCAAATGCTTTTTTGACAAGTCCAATCAAGTCTCAAGTCTTTGATGAGTAAGTCCAAATCAAGTCTCAAGTCTTAAAGGTCCAGTCCAAGTCAAGTCTATAAGGGCAAATCCAAATCATGTCTCTTGTTTTTCAGGGACAAGTCTAATCAAGTCCCAAGTCTTTGATAGGCAGGTCCAAGTCAAGTCTCAAGTCTTTGATGAGTAAGTCCAAATCAAATCTAAAGTTTTTCAGAATTATACTGAAATCAAGTCCCAGGTCTTTGAGGGGAAAATCCAAGTCAAGTCTCAAGTCTTCGAGAATCAAAAAAGTTTGAGGGGCAAGTCTGAAACAAGTCTCAATTCCTAAGTGCAAGTCTCTGACTTGAGCCCTGCCTCTTGTAAATATTTAAACCTGATATTTAACTGATTATAGAATCATTAAAAACTGAAACTTTTAAAGACTTTTTCTCATTTTCCAAGTCGACATCAGTTACAAAGACTCTAATTTCTGGTCTCAGTTTAAAATAAAGAAATATTTTTACATGCTTTGTTTACCTTTTATTGAGTAACAACTTTTTTTTTTAAAGAGCTAAAATTTAAGCTTTCGTTCACAGAAAAGGACAGAGAGATATTAAAATATAATCAAATCTGAAACATATACAGAGAACCAAAAACATAGAAAGAGTTTCGACTTTTGGTGAAATAAAACCTCCAGCTGCAGGAATGGAAAGCAGCATATTGACATTTGATTGATGGGAAATATTTCTCCAGTTCAGTCAAATCTCCGCCTGGACATCCATCACTCAGCCTCCTGACATTTCTTCAGCTCACAGTGTCATCTTTATCTGCTGGCTGAGGTGATGAATGGGAAGTTTGAGTGCGTTAAAAAGTCTAAAAGAAGTTTCTAAACTATCTGTGGAGGGTAGAAGCCAAATCCATTTAATCACTCCTGAAACGGCAGTCTGCCCCCACAGACAGAGAGGAAGACCACGGCTCATTCACGAGCTTCCTCGCTGAATAAAGTGCCCACAGAGTCCACGACAGATTGGGAAACCCTGAATACTGATGAGCTCCATCCATCACCCAGCAAACAGCAGTGAACATAAAGTTCTGCATTTAGGAGCCCTAAAAGCCCCACAAACACAGAGTTCAGAGCTTCTCAGCGTGAACGCCAGCCGGCTTATTTATCAGCTCGGAGCACAAAGCGGCGAGCAGGATAATGAGACTCCAGCGATGGTTGTTTTTGCTCTGGAGCTCCAACAAATCCTCCAGTGGAAAACATCAATGCTCATTTTCCTAATCCACACAACTTCTAAGGTTCACGTCACCTCCTCTTTGAACAATACGCAAAATAAGGAAGGTATTAAAAACACATGATACCGCGGCGTGACTTGTTTTGTTTTCTTAGTGTCATAAAACTCTAACACTCACCTCTAATCACAGAACACAGTATACGTGTTGTTTTGAGCAAATACTTCAGTTTCAAACTCCTAAAATAACTAATGTGGCTTCTAGGAATCTCTCTGTTTGGTGTTTCATGACCCATCATGGGGTCCTGACCTCAGATTTGAGCCTGTAGTCTGGATCAACACCAGCTCTCTAAAAAACAGAACTTATTGAACACAATAAAACTTTGTAGCGGGAGGAGCAGCATTGAGCGTATTCAGACTGCAGTACAAACGTTTAGTTCAGGTGAATCAGCTGGTTAGCTCAACGCTAACATTTGTGCTAAATGCTAACAGCCACCATAGAAACAATTTTGGGAGCCGATAGGAACAAATTCTACTTTTTAAATTAAAATCAAATCCACAATTGATTACCTGAAGGAAACAGTCCTCACTTATTATTTTGGTTTTTGTAACATTTTCTAACTCCAGAGAGGAAAAACCTTCCTGCAGTTGATTCAACATCCTGTACCTCACATCCCGTACGACAGGTCAGATGAGACTCAAGGATGTCCATCATAACCACTACGTCACTCCCTGCCATCATTCTGCACTAAAGCATACATTTAACATTTTATTAACCTTTTAGTAAATTATAATTTAAGGATTCCTGCCTTGTTAGCTTGAGTTTCAACCTCCAAAGAACTGAGTTTAGTTGTGATTCTAAAACCTTTGCTGCTCATTTTGTACAGTTGTTTCCATAACAGGATGAGTAAATGTTACTTTTGTTTATAAATAGATTAGAATGCTTATGTCATGTTTAAATGCAGAGTTATAGTAATGGATGCAGTTTAGTATTATGTAAAAACAATTATTGTCACTTTTATTGTCATTGTGATGAATAATAGAAATTCTTATGTACATTTTCTAACCCAGATCACCCAACCCTCCCATATGATCCTATAGCAGAAACACCCTGAGCTTTAGTCCGGAATGACTGCCAGGTTGCATCAGGATGCAGCAACACACTAGTAGTACACACTATACTAGTATACACACTAGTAAAGCTAAATACAGCCCGAGGGCCAGAAGCAGCTCCTGGACCAGGTCTATCAGGTCCTTGATGCTTTCAGATAACTTGAATTAAACTAAGGAAAACCTGAATTCTATCAAATACTAAGGAGAAATAAAACACGACTGATAGATGTTTTATCCTGTTTGCAGTATAGGCTGTGTATGTTCTTGACAAGAATAGTTTCATAATTTGATTCACCATCAAAGGTCTGATGCAAACAGGACTACACTGCAAAAACTGATTTCTAAGAAAGTAAAACAGCCTTGTTTTTAGACATTTTGTCTTGTTTCTTGTCTAAAAAGAAATCTTACAGCCCTACTTGAAATAGGCCAAATCTTAAATATGGTCAAATTTTTTAGATTTGAGAAAAAAAAAAAAAAATCTGCCAATGGGGTAAGCAAAATTTGCTTGGCTAGATTCCTTAAAACTAGCATTTAGAACAATTCACTAGTTTTAAGGAATCTAGTAGGGATGTACCAATACCACTTTTTTCAAAACCGATCCGATACTTAAATCTGAGTACTCGCCGATACCGAGTACCGATACCGATACTTCTACCGCACAAAAAATGCAACAAATTGGAATACAGGTTTTATTTTTTCTTCTCTGCTTTTTACAACAAATAACTGAGTTAGATAAAAAATAAAATATATTAATAAAAATGATCACAAAACTAAAATATAAGGTGAAAAATAACCATTTTCTGTGATTTCACAGTGAAATTATTGCAGTTTTCCACATTTTAACCAAATAAAATGAACTATTTGGCACCATCTCCAGCTCTCAACCCACACTGTTCCTCTTTAGCTCAATAGCTCCCCCTAGTGTTCAATACAGGAAACTACAACAGAAATCACAAGTCACAAGACAGTGAAGCCACTGGTATCGGTTCCTGGTATCGGGTAACATCCCTAGAATCTAGCCATGCACATTTTGTTTACCCCATTGGCAGATTTTTTTTGCTCAAATCTAGAAAATGTGACCATATTTAAGAAGATTTGGCCTATTTCAAGTAGGGCTGTAAGAATAGATTTTCTTTTTAGACAAAAATAAGACAAAATGTCTAACAACAAGGCGATTTTACTTTCTTAGAAATCAGTTTTTGCAGGATGAATAAAGTATTTTTTTGAATGATCACTTTAAATGTTGCACAGCGTATGGATGACTGACTGATGTAAAGTGCTTAGATGCTATACAAATATGGGACGTTTTTAAACATTTTTACAACTTTTTGTTGGGTTTTGTGTCTCAAACATTCGGCCAACAGTGAGATGCAATTCACCTCACAGATAGACCACCTGCTACAAGAAGATCCAATAAATGGGACTTAATGAACTTTAACCATCCACAGGTCAGTGAAGAGGACATTTCTACTAGAATAAAACACACTGTACAGTTAGAGAACACTTCCAGATGATCATTCTTTCTCTTTAGCTCATGATCGCCTCTCCTCTCTTACACATTCAGACATAAACTGTTCAGAATTACTCTCTGCTTTCAGGCACTAGTTCAGTTGTAAAACCTCAAGGCTTCAAGTCTGACCTTCTCCTCCTTCCTGACAGTCTTTTCCTCAGGAGAGCCGACACCTCTGGCCAGATAACGGCCGGCCCGTCTGACAGCTACTAAACTGAGAGGATCAGCACTTTGCCTTTCAGGCTGCGACGGACAACAAAAACACTTGGCTTCCATCCCCAGCTCTGCATCCAGAGGGGTGAACACGCTCCTAAATAAAGATGATTTGTTTGGGCCTTTAACACCAATCCAGCTAAAAAGAAAAACATTATAACAAGCTGATTATCTGTGCATGAATATTCAGGAATCCACACACATTCACCAATCTGTCACTGCCTTTAACAGCTGAAAAAAAATCCCTGAGAATCGTCACGCCGATCGGCGGCGTGGGCGGCTGCGTGGGAGACAGACATCAACTAAATGATACGATCAAAACAACAACAAGCCGCGTTACTGCCGTTATCTAAAATCTCTTCATCCTCAAACTGCCAGGCGTAACTGACAGGAAGCTGAGAGATTTCACTCGTGTTCGCTTTGAATGGTGCAGAAACACAAAATCTCTGTGAATCACGAAGCCAGAAACATGCAGATTTAAGGGAAACGCTGTCAGGCGTAACCCCAACGACTCCAGGAGGATTTATGTGCAGTAAAATATCTGCTAATTCACCAGCTGCAGGAAGTAAACGCTGTAAACATAGTTAACATAAATTTGTCTTAATAGAGGGCAGCGGGCCAACGAGGGAAAGAAGAGAAGTGTCTGATCCAGAAATCTAACTCTGCCTTTTTTCATTCAAATGAATTACACAGCCAAAGAATGTCCACATCACCCGAGCACCTCCTGCAAATGTAATTTATTTCAAAAAGGAAACACTGAATTGGAGACTGGGGATTCATAAAATTGAAAACTCTGCATTGCAGCAGCAGAAAAGCTTATACCACAAACTATTTTTATGCAAATGAGCGCCAGGGCAGCAAGGCGTGTTTCTAAAGGGTCTGCAGCCATCAATACAATGCTTTTAGTGCAACGTGAAGCCAGATCCTTATTGTTTTGGATTTGTGTTGCATCATTAGCGGGAATTCCACTCCTGATAATTGTTCTTTTTGGATATTTTACACACAATAAGCATTTCTGAAGTCATTAAACAGCAACACATCAGTGACTTCTGATTTAATTAAACACATTTTTAGGAGACCGTTTTACTCAGCTCTACTTTACGTGATTATTAGTAAAACCTGCAGATGTGCTGCATCAGTAACGAGACTTAGAAACTGGGGAAAAGCTGGACATGAACACATTTTTATTCCAAAAACCAGAACCGTGTGTGAGATGTGTCCAAGGTGTCCACTGGCAGAGAGACAAACTGATATGGAAACAAACAAAAAACAAGTCAAAGCAGGTTAGGAGGACTAATTTACAGCCAGCAGCCTTTCAGAGTTATGTTATCGATCATCTTTCCTCTTGGACTGAATCACCTTTACTCTTTTAATAATCAATGACCTTCCATCAGCAGGCAATCATGTTTTTGCCTGTTTGTTAGCAAAACATCTCATGCAACAGCTTTGAGTCAAACTCTCAGGAAGTAATCCATGTAGGCGTTTCTATGTTTAGCTTAAGATGGTTTTTCATTCCCCTAATGATTTTTAGTAAAGTCTGTTTAATTTCAGCAGGTAAAAACTTAAGTGGGTTAGTGCAATTCACAAGTAAACTCAACTTCTCTGGGATCACAGTGGAGTAGTTGCATATTAACAATGTCTAGAAATATAATTTTATTTACACTGAAGAGCTAAAAACATCTGACACTTATAAAGAGTAATTTATGAGAGTTGATTTCAAATAACACTAGAGAAGTAGCAGTGTCATTTAAATAACACCCTGAGTGTTATTTATCTTGTAGAGTAAAAACTGTTTGACAACGGTCAGTGTAACTTGAGTTTTACTCTATAGCTAAAATCAACTCTAGTCAGAGTAAAATTGACTCTGAAAATGTAACACTGACGCGAGAGTAACTTTAACACTACACAGGACAGGACCATATGTTCACTGGCCCAGTGTTGAAATGAACTCTTTAAGTGTTGCATTAACACCGCTCATTTTACTGTGCATTCAAGATGGCTGCCACGATCAGCTGACCTCGGAAAACACGAAAATGGCTTCAATTCATTGAGTTTTACAGATATTGAGCTACCATTTGGTTAATTTAGACCCATCACCATCACATGAGGCTTTCTGGGCGCTGGACTGTCATCAGCCATGATCTGAGCGACTTGTTCTAATCTGCACATCCTGATGCGGGGCACAGCTAAGGAGCTGGACACACACACACACACACACACACACACACACACACACACACACACACGGTTACAGCGCCTCAATCGGACCCATCCCTACCGAACATCAGCTCTGATTGCTCATGGTCGACTCCACGTGCTACCAGATCATTTAGATCTATCCATATTGTTTGAGATTTCAACAAAGCAGATTCATGAACCTCGGTGACATAATGTTCCTATGAAAGGTAAATTCTTTACACAGATAATTAACTGTATCTGTCAGAAATACCTCCTTCCTTTCGTCACAGTAACATGGTAAAGAGAGCACAGCAGCAACAAAGAAACAGACACATTTTCTTTGTCTGACGTGAAACAAAGAGTTTGTTCTTTCTATTCTGTTCACAGAAGTCCTTGACGAGTCAGTTGATGGAATAACAAACAGGTCTGTGAGCAGCAGAAGGCGCTTCGTGCAATTAAATCTACACTCAAAACGTCGGTGAATGACAATCTGTTTAAAACACGTGAAAACCTCAAACGCCGGCTCAGATTTTTGGCATCAACCAAAACAAAGACTCGGTTGCATCCTGTCCCTCATGAGGACAAAATGTTAGGACGAGGTCATAGGTTGCTCTAAAATACATGCGTTTATAAAAAGAATAAACACCACTGGCACCACACAGGTCTGGTTATTTGATGCTAACGTGGAAGTATTTCACCAAAAAGTCACTGAGTCTGTTATTGTTTAGTCTGCTCCTCTTCAGCCTCAGATTCACAAAACACACAGATCTGATTATCTGCTGTAGTGCAAACAGGTCCATCACGTTTCTCCCTGCACATCTAAAAAAAATAGACCTCTGACACAAAGACCAGGCGTAATAGTGACTGAGAAATAAACTACCTCACAATTATTATTAGACAAACCTCTAAACCACAGGGACGTCTCACTGTCGGGAAGAACTTTCTTTACTTTCCAGATCAGAACTTTTTGTCATGATAAACAAAAAAAAAGTCTTTGATTTCTGTTCCAGACCACAGGTTGCATGCTGCAGACTTCCTCACAGTGTTAACACTTTATTTAAAAGATGTCTGGTTCTAATGAAGGAAAGAGGAATTCACCAGATCCTGACACACCTGGACACAGACTCCTCTTCCTGCGTTGCTTCGCCTGAGATGGAGACATCACCAGCTCTCAACAGACGGTAAAGATTTGCAAAACGTGTGTTGCTAACAGTACAGGTGTTTGATTTTCCCTGCAATAAATTACTTCAACATGAGCAGGTTTTCCTCTAGCTGTGTGCAAACTGCACCATCACAGAGAGGCTACGTTTGGTTAGCAGATCAGAATGAAGTGGAAATGTTTTTTTGCGACGTTTTTAAAAGATTTTACTATCAGTAAACTGAACTCAGTCCATAAACTTTGACTAAAATCAAGGTGCATTAATCTGTCAGATTAAATCTGCATCATCAAAAGCTTCTAATGAGGCTTATTTTTAGATTTAATAAATGAAACACCTCCATTACTATGAGATGTTTAGAGACTTGGGAGGAGCTGTGTGGAAATCCTTGTTAAGATAAAGGGGAACATGTTTCCTGTAAACTGAGGTGCAGCTCGTAGACAGCTCTCTACACTGAGAGCAGCTCCACAGAGACCACAACCCCCCGCAGCAGCAGCACGGTTATAACAAATACTTTGTCTCGGCTCCACAGAAGAGAAATGAGAGGCTGCGTGAATCGTTGTCTCAGCCCTCCTGTGTGTTAGTGTGCAAGCTTTTCAGACCTCTGCTAAACCACAACAGCATCCGCAGCCGCTGCTTCCACTAAATTCAACTCTACAGCCATCCTCCCTCAGGAAACATTAAAGATAAGTGCTCTTTAAAAAACTTCTCTGCAGATAATTTGATGCTCCCCATCTTCCCCTGCCTCTCTAACAATCCCGGCTCAGCTTGCCTGGAGGCTGAAATACAAAGGATTCTTGGATTTCTTTGATTAACAGGACTTCTTTGTCCTTTTGCAAAAATGAATGGTGACAAGTACTGATGCGGAACTTTTCGTCTGAACTGTAAACCTTCACAGGACGGAGAAGCTGGGGTTAGAGCTCTGACTCAAATTAGGGAACCGCTCAGAACCGAGGAGCGTCTCTCATCAGAGCTCGCGGCTCAGATCTTTTTTAGGATTTCAGATTTCCTGTCAGTGTATGGGTGGATAAGAGCCTCACTGGGGAGTTCGGTTCATCTGAAAGTTGTCCTCTCTGCAGAACGACTCAGAAAAGTCTCACAGAAGTTTGAGACCCATTAATTGAATTCTGGCTCACAGCTTTCACTGGTTTAACATGAACATGGACACAACGATGACCAGGGTCAGAAACAGGCTCCTCCTGCTTTGATTTGTAATGGTGAGATAAGGATTATCACTTCAGAAGGAGCTGAGAAGAAAATTAAAACTCTCAATTTACTGGTCCATCTATGTTCTGACCCTCATCCATGGTCCCAAGATTTAGATCAGGACCAAAAGACAGGAGCTCAGATCCAAGCGTCTGACACGAGCATCCTCCACAGACTGGCAGGGTTCAGAGAGGAGACGAGGAGAGACGTAGAGCTGCTCCTCGTCAAAAACACTCAGCTTAGGTGCTTTGGATTTCTGATTTGGATACCTCCGGAAAGGTTCTGGGCTCTAGGGGGAAACCCTGCAGACCCAGGACTCCTGTCTGTCCTGGGAACGCCTTCCTTTAGCCGACAGACCTGTGTGAAGCTACGCTGAATGTCACGGTTTCATTCTGTGCGACTTGTTTCTGCAGCTTTACTTCAGTTTTTTCCTTCAGTTTCACAAGTAAACCAAAACCACCTGGATAAGTTTAGAGAAAAAAAATGCATCATCTATGTTAATAGGCTACTGTCTTTTTGTAAAGTCTAAACTGCCCTAAAACAGGTCAAATCTGCAGTAACGGATTTATACTTTTATGGAATGAAGCTGAAGTTCTGTCTGGGAAACCTTTTCTCTCTCGTTTTGTCCGTGGTCTGTTTCTGTAGGGGGGGGGGGGGGATCGGTTGGTTCACTTTGTTTTCTCAAAGTCATTTCATCCACAATAACTGTTTATCCAATAAATCGTTGCCTCTAAAACCATATTTTCCTTCTCCATCCTCACCTTTATTTTCCAGGGTATCTTAATGTTTCAACACCATGAGGACTCTATAGTCTTGGTTTGTTTTCCAGAACCTTTTTGCTCATTTTCCTCAGCAGTTTTGCTCTAAATTATTGCCTCCAAATGTTCTATGATTGTAGTCATTTTAATGGTTAAACTTTCATTCCACTTGGATTAAGGGTTTGATTGTAAAACGATCACAGTTACTCGTTTTATTGCAGAGCTTTTGCATTTTGAAACGTCTTCACCGACTGAGTATGAACCCTCCTTCCATCTGAAGTGAGCAGAAAAGACTTTTACAGCTGATAAACGGCACTCCTTGGACCAAAGCAACCCTCCAGCTCCTGCTGCTGCTGGTGCAGCTGGAGGTTATGGTGCTGAGGATTGCAGGTGGCGTCGCTCCAGACCACTATTACACACATTTGTTCACTGCCTGACTTAAATTTAATCTTTTGTTGGGCCTTGAAGTGTTTTATCTTCAAGCTGATAATAAGACTCTATACAGAAATTCAATTTTTTGGTGTTTGGTTGCCGGGGTGAGGATTTATCACACTAGTGCGATATAACTGATCAAGACCTAAAACCTCCTGCAGCTGCAGCCTCGTCCTCCAGGAGCCTCTCGTAATGTGATTTTTGTAATACGGTGATAATAGCACAGCTGATAATAAAATTAAGGGACAAGATCAAAGCCGCTGAAATCTGCAGCTTCCAGTTGGTTTAAGGTCTCCAGGTTCTTAGAGTTTTAGAGCCAGAGAGCTGGAATGAAATGGGTGTTTTTACTTTTTAAAAACTTTTCTTGTTTCTGTTCTGTTTTACATGAGAAAAATAAATGAGATTAGAAATGAAGAAGCTAAAATATTAGCCCTAACTCTGAGTAATACCAAGAGAGACGCTGTGTTCTGGTGTTCCCATCAATCTTTGATTCTGCAACACTAAAACATGATCACATCAGCCTCCTGACCGGTGATAATACTTGGTATTTACAGCTACTGGCTTTTTTTTTTTTTTTTTTTTAAGGTCTGAGCTTTTTAAAATCTCATTGTATGAAATGTTTGTTGCTTCAGGATACAGATGATCCAAATATTTCTTGAGAATTTGGGATCAAATTTACAAATCAGGCTCTAAAAGAGTCAACCTTCTAACTTAGAGACTTCCTGGATTGTGGTCTGGACTTTATGGTTCCACGTCCTCTAAATGTCCATGTGTTCTGTATGAGGTGTTGCTGCATTTTGCTGGAATATAAAGTCATTTTCAGGATATGAATATGAACGATCAGGGAGAAGCACATGACCACTAATTGATCACCTGCTCAAGTAAAACCAGGTAGGACAGATTCTGAAATGGCTTTTTTTTTTTTTTTAGATCAAATTGTAAATTTGATCACAAACAAAAACAGGTAAAGATATAAAACTGAGGCTTTCAAGAAATATATTAGAGCATACAGTATGTAAGCTGGCATCGCTCTGGCAGATTTTCTAAATAGTCTTTGATCTATTGTAGTCTGAAAATGTTGTTGAGTCTGATGGCATAAATATCTGCTGCTTCATTTTTTAACTGTGCACTCAACCCAAAAGGTAAAGCATACGATTAGTGTAACTTCAAAGCACACCAGGCTGCAGCATCTCTAATGTATCGTTCATGTACTGAACACCTTTTCATTCACAATTTCCAAAACTTGCCTTTTGGTGTCATCAGGCCCAGCGCCAGTGGGGAACAAAGCAGGGGGCGTGTGAGGTAGGGGGGTCCGTCACCCCGGCCCCACCTAATGAGCCCTCTTAGTGTGAAATGTAGCGGGAGGTGGGGAGTAGAGCTGTGCAGCTTCTCAGGTGATCACAAGCTGCAGGCTTCATACCGTGATGTAACACATCGGCGTCTGGGCCGGATCTCTCAAACACTATCAAAACATCAATTACATTTTTTAAATTCTGATGTTCTGACCAGTATGGACCAGTGCTTCAACAGTTATTACTCTTAACTCAGCCATTTCAACTTGCATCAAACTAAAATTAACAGAAATATGCAATCAAAAGAACAGGATGGTCCTTAAATCAACTTGTGTATTTAATGTTGATCCACCCCTTTATCAGTAGAGCTGCCATTTTCTCATGGCTGATGCGTGCAGTCTCCTCAGAAGGAGATCTTTTCCACTCAACTTTAAAATTTCTGCAGGTCCTTTTCAAAAGCCATCTTTCATCAGGTTTGCTTTGCGCCTGTGCAGCATTGTGAGTCTGTGTTCAGAATACACTTTCCTCAGTGTAGAAAAGGCATTTTCACACTGTGGAGGCTCCAAATGTCAAGGCAACGCAGAACGGACCACAGGCTGCATCAGAGCATTGGTATAGGTAGAAACAAGCTGACAACTTGGTTTTTCAGCACCATGGACAGCGCACCTACATCAGTGATGGAGCTCAGACTCTTTCATCTGTTTTTGTTTAATCCTGTAATGGTTTCACCTTCTCAGTCCCAAAACGTACAACATCATACAGGATGCTAGCTGCTACAGCTCCAACTTTAAGAAGTTTATGACGTTAAAAACACAGTTGGCTTTTAACCGTTTAAAACAGGTGCATTTGTTCATTAAAATGTTCCTATTTTTCACTTTGTATGGCTAAAAATTAAATAAAAAGTTAGAAATAGTAGAAAATATTTCTAATTTTAAAAGTATGAAGAACAATCTTGAGGGAGGCGTTGTAGATCACTACGCCCCCTGGTGGTGCCGGGCCTGCGTGTCACTGAAAATCAGCTGCATATCATTTCTCTCGACACCTCTGAGCCACAGCCACGTGCAAACCAGACCGCTTATTTCGTCCATGTGTTCTGGACATTACAGCGTGTCCAGAACCGACCAGCTGCAGAGACAGAGACATGTCTCACACGGGAGGTGAGACACACATCTCTCCTTGCTGTTTGAACACAAACAATAAATCAATTATGTTGCATAACTGATCCAAGTTAATCTGTGGATGATGAGTAATTAAGCTGATAAAAGGTGGGTAATTACCCTGAATAAACATGATGGGGCCTCCTCCATAAACAATGAGTGGCGTTGGACATTTCAACGGCTGAGAGAGAGAGAGAGAGAGAGAGTGTTTTCAGAATCAGGTATTTATGTTCCAGGATGGAAACGATGATCTTTGTGTTTTTAGCAGGACAAACTAAGTTATCTATTCCTCTGAGCTGGCCGAGTTAGCCACTCCATCCTTGTTTGTTAATGAGGATAAAACACAAATGACACTAATGATCTCACACTCGGCATATTCATCTGTTGCAGCAACCTGTTGGCTCAAGCATGACAGTGAAAACGTCAAGTTTATTAAAGAGAAGAACGTTTTAGAAATAGATTCAAATTATAGGTGAAATAAACTGATTTACGTATTCTTTAAATCCTGGATGACTGCATTTATAGGACCAACACCACCCCAGGTCAAACCGCTCTGAGCTGCAGTCTCCTCTAAATGTTCACTTCTCTACCAAGACATTGATATTTTTAACCCCGCTGCCTTTCAAAAACCTGCTACATTTGGAGCTCTGCAAAACACAGAGCTGAATAGGAACACGTAGAAATTCATGCCTCCTTAACAGCCAGCAGGGGTGAAATAGAAGCAGTTGAGAATGTCAGAGGAAGGAGGAAGACAAGAGGAACTATCAGCGCGACACGCCGTCTTATCGTCCCGTTTTCCTCCTCTTTCCCCGTGTCGCTCTAATCCTCTGCTTCCACCTGGTTTCTCTACACTTCTCCTCATCAGTCTTTCTGCTCGTCTTCATCTAGCTCCTGTCTTTTTATTATTTCTGTCGTTCTCCTCCTATATTTTATTAGGGCAAATCATCTTGGTGATATGAGGCAGAGCAGATGTTGGTCGCTACTCAGTGAAGTCGGTGAGGGAAAGGCAGGTGGAGTGATTTCACCAAACGGCCTTTAGGCTCTGACCCCTGAGGTTTACCTCTTCTTACTTCCTCTCGTCCTCCTCTTCACCTCACAGCGCTCTGCTCTCATTTAGCCCGTCGTGTTCGGATCAAATTTAGTCGTATTTCTCTGCCTTTAAAGATCACTGACTCAGCTCTCTCCTCACTGCAATACAAACTCGATGATTAGACCGCTTCAGCTGCAGAACGGTGGCCCTCGCTTCATAAAAAATACACAACACTGTTCTGTGATCAGCATCAATCCTCGTGTGTAAAGAGGACACATTAAAGCTCGGGATAAGACATAAAACGATGACGACACACTGCTCCCACCCCCCGCAAGGAGAGTAGTGTGTGTGTGTGTGTGTGAGTTCATAATTTCAGAGAACAATAACCTGAATAAATACGACCAAAACAACACAAAGGCCCGTCTCCCCACAGCTTAGCAGTCACAAAGGGCTTGAATGCAGTCAATTAGATTTGATTAAAAACTGTTGTAGACAATCCAAGATGGCTGCACCCGATGACTAAAATGAGCTTTTATTTTGAGGCGGTTAAACTTTGAAGACTGTTCATTCTCAGCTCTCCTCGAGCACAACACTGATGCTCACTGGTGCGCGCTCACATCTAAGTCACTTTGGATAAAAATATCTACTAAACTGTCAAATGTAAATATAACTTCACGCTCCATCCAACATTCAGCTCACACTGGAGGAACCGTAGGAGGTTGACTCTTCTGAACCAAACAGAGGAGGTCATAAGAAAAACCATTTTCATCTGCTGACCCCATTTACAGCGGATCAGAACAGGAGCGAAGACAAAGTCTAAAAGGCAGTGAGAATACTGAACGTGCTGGAGACGGATCACATGAGACTCTGTGGGTTCGTTTTCTGCAACCATAGGTCGAAATTCTACTTTATGTTGTTAAAACAATGAACTATTCAGAAATGTATAAATGTAATATTTAAATAAGAGTAAGAGCCTTTAAAATTGTATGTTCTTTATTTTAAAATGGTTAAAAAATGAACCCAAACCGTTTTAGAACTGGTCAGTTTTTTAATTATTGCTTGTCACGAGTTGGTTAAGTGAACGATTGGAAAGTATTTTATTAATAGCAAATAAAGTTATTTCAATGGGGTCTATGCATAGTCACTTCCTGGTTCCGATAAGCCAGACCCCTCGCCCTGCTGCAGCCACCTTCGCACCGGAAGTCCTTTTGTCGGAAGTCACGTGACCTGCCGGAAGTCGTTCCTTATTTTATTATTTTAAGTTCTGAAAATAAAGACAAAATGCATCTTATTAACAGATTTAGACTTATGAATATAAACTTTAGCCATGAGAGGAAGTTGTTGTGGGTCAGGAGGAACTGTGTCCTGTAATGTTTTTGACGGTATCGTGATGACTTATTTTAAAAGAGACTGACTCGGATATCAGGAAGCAGCATGTTAGTGCAGCCAGCTGTATCTGAATGTAGAAACAAAAAATAAATACACTGCGCGGTGGCGGACAGTTTGGGTGTGCTTTATTAAACTAAGCAGCGATCACATGTCTGTCTTGCAGACAGGAGTTGATTGTTTAGTAGCTCAGTTGGTTACTGCAGGTTTGAATCCCAGGAGAAGCTTTTTTTTTTTTTAACTTAATTCCAGAGATTTCAAGGTAACTTTCTCTATTCCTCTATTGATGCTGTGAAAAACGATAAAACCCAGACATTTCATTACTCTGGACATCCCATCAGACAGGATGTGGACATGTCTGGGAAAAAGAGGACATTTAGTCACTGTTATTATGGGTATGCCAGTAGATCGGGAAGAACTCAGTTACCCAGCAGGCCACAGGGCAGTGGTCACTAGCTGGGGTAGTAGCACTGTGAGGTTGTCCTGAAACACGTTCCAGAATAAAGTCTGTAAAACTGAGTTTACACGCCGGGTTTGCTTATTAGATTAAGCAAAACAACAGTCACCCAACGCAACGACCAACAACTTCTACGTTAAAATCTAAATGACATGACTTGTTTAAGAATTTAATGTCACATGACCTCTGACACAAAGAACTTCCGGTACGACGGTGGCTGCCGCCATCTTGCTGCAGCCACCTTAAGGTAGGTAAATGTTTAGCTAGCAGCAGCAGCTCGGAGCTTCCATCATCAAAAAACAGTGAGACGAATACGTTTCCCTAGTTTCAACCATCTCTGGTCTAGCTGTATACGTCATCAAACACATAATCTTCACTCAGCAAGAAAATAGTAGTAGGAGACAAGCAGAAGTTGAATAAATAATCAGAACTTTTAAATAGTGTAATTGAAGACACGGGGCGGGGAGGAGATGTTCAGGTAAAACGCTGAAATTCTTGTTTCCTGAAACACAAACTGGTGATGCTTTACTCTTTTAAACGAGCCTGCGTTATTTGTATTAGTGAGATCAAGTTTCACTCGTTGTACTGTTGCGTTACGTTTGAGCGTTTCTCTAAATGGACAATCGATCAAAGGCTAATCTCAGTAGTAATAGAGAATGAAAGAACGCAGTGACCTTGGCGACTAATGCAGTTTGATTTGGCGAGTTTAATGTCGCCGGTATAATATCAAATTATGACAGTCATAACTAATACATGAGCTGCTGCAAATAGAGTTCTAAGTGTAAAATCCATTTACTGTTGGAGTGTGCTGTCACTGAGTGATGGAGCATCATGACCTCCACACATGAAAGCTGATATTTGAAGCGACAACAAGTCATCTTCGATGACAACGGCAGCGTTTGATAAATGGCTTCATTGTTTGGGTGCCACTCTTGTTCTGGGGGAGGCCTTGAGCAAACGCAGTCCAGCGGATCCTAATATCACCGGCGCGGACCGCGGCCCTGTAGATCCGGGGTTAATAAATCCACTTTCATGATCGCTGGTTTCTCATTTGCTCCGTAACCTTGACTTCATCAGATCCCATTCATGGCTCCACTTTGCCAGCGCGCATTTCCATAAATGACACTAAAGAAGAAATATGAAGGGGATTTATCCTCGGCTACTTTCTGTTCCCTTCATCCTGGCTCCTGCTGATGCTGCCCTCCCATGAATCATAAACAACACGCCGGTTCTAAAAGATCTTCACACAAAAAAAGGGATGTTGTTGTTCCTCTCAGCTGGTGCGCTGAAACACTATAAATCCCTACGAGACACGGCTCTGCTGCGCTAAAAATGGGTTCAAATTTACACCTCCCATCCTCCACGTTCACCAGATTCATCCTGGAGCAGATGAGGGAGCACCGAGATTTAATCAGGCATTCCTAATATTCCCCTGGAGCCTCCACAGCTTAAATAACCAACTCTTTCTAAAGGCACCCAATAGCCTTCACCGGGTGAGTAATAACACCTCTGACTTTGCCATTCAGCCTCCAACATCTCAATAATTTACTCTAACTCATATTAGGCCCCTTCAGCCTGAAGCGGCTGAATAATCAAACTCTCTGCTGCCACGCTGAGCGCACAGATGACCAAACCGTGCAGCTCTCACAGCGCAATCAACTCCGACACCACCTCTGTCTTTAGGTGAACGAAAATACGATCTCACATATCAAGAATTACAACGTTTAATTTCTGCACAACAGAAAACCTCCGTGCAGATGAAGACGGGACAGCATGTCTCTGAAAGTTAACCGACTGAAAACTTTAAATTGTATTATCTGGAGTGAGAGAGCGTGGTGAGTCACCTCAACCAGTGAGTCACCACCGTTTAAACACACCAAGCAAAACGCACACTGGCTTCCAAACACACACTCCGACGGAGTGTAGTGGCTTTATCTGTCATTAAGCCTGGATTAAAGTCATTTAGTATTCGAGAGATAATCCGTCATTAGGCTATGATTACAGCGCACACTTCAGTGGCTCGGAAGCAGCTCCGAGCGGAGATAAGAACCTGAAGGAAGACTGATGAATCTGGGAGAGTTTTAGTTGAGATGACAAGAGGAATGAAACCTGATTTGACCTGAAAAAACACTGATTACATCCACTCGCATCCCCGCTAACAATTCAGGGAAAAAAAAAATGCATTCAAGAGTGACAGAAACGGAGCTTGATGGTGGCCACAAAAATAGGAATTTCAGGACGGGGAAACGGGGAGGAGTGGTGGGGTCTGATGGGCAGAGCGGCGAAACCGGCTCAGACTCACCGCCTACGCGGCGCCTCAACAAGATCACACAGAAACCCGTGAAATCAGCGACTGTCACGGCGGCTGCATCTGCTTATCCAGCCTTACCTTCTCCGCTCCCTCCCAGGAGGCTTCAACATGTAGAAACGAGGTCATAATTTGAAGTAAATAACCTCTAGTGCTGACGTTGGCAAGCAGAAAGCCAATAAATCAGGGAATAACTTCAAATGTGTTACGAGTGAAAGGAAGGCCTGCACCGTCCTACTCTAAACTCAACTACTTTTACTAAAACATCAATAAAAGCAGAGTTATTATAACACCTGGTGCTAAATGATCAGTCCAAATGTTTAAAATTTGAACTTTAATCTTCTGATGTTCTGCACATCCTGCTGAGGCTGGCTTTAATTTAGTTAACAGATCAGCAACCGTCCAAACTCCAAAAGGGCGTTTGTGGCTTTTATAGACAATGGTTACGTAAATTTGACATAATCCAAACTCTGTGACATAACAAGCCTTCACGTAGACACAAATAGAACGGCTCTGGAAGGAAAATCTCTCCTCCAGTCGTTGTCGAGGCCAGAAAGACCAACAATCTGACAAACTAGCAGGTCACAAAAACTCCTGAACCTTCCTCCTGAGTCACCGAACACCTGCCTCGACCTCCTCTCCTGAATAAAGAACACACATCCTGACATCCTAAGATGAACAAAAACAGTAATTTATCAAGTTCTTAGTGTTACTTTATGCTGGAGTTGCTGAAAAGACATGTTTTAGTCATTTTATCCTATTAAAACAGTCAGCAAAAAAGACCTAACAGAAAAGGGAATGTTTAAATAAAAAGACAAATATATTGCTTAATGGGACTACTTCTATTAAAATGAGTAGCTCGACCCATCAGGGCTGACAGGAAGACGCTGCAGAGAGTAAAGGCTGCACAAAACCCCATCGGCTACTCTGCCCTCCTTCACCACAATCAACTCCCGCCGTCTCGGCAGGGCAACAAAAATCCTGACGGGCACTGCTCATCTGGGCCATCACCTTTTTAGCGTGCTGCCTCCAGAAGGCGCCTCAGAGTCACATCACTACCAGACGGCTTCGTTCCAAGGGCAATCACAATATTAAATCCCAGCTGGCACAATCGCTAATGTGCAACAAACTATTGCACATCATAACCTGCACTTGTGCCTTGCAGGGTCGACTCAGGAAACATTGGGAGAAAATACACCTTCAATCTGGCCCGGGAACGCCTTGGGGTCCTGTCAGAGGAGCTGGTGGAGGCGATTGGGGAGAGGACGGTACGACCCGGACCCAGATAGGCAGAAGATGACGAGACGAGATCAGTAATGCTTTATTTTTTATATTAAATAAATCAATCTTAATATTTTCTGACCTAAATTAAACTATTTTTATTAAGTGAATTATAATTAATTTACCTGAACTGGAATGAACTGGACTGACTTAACTGGGGCTGGACTGTGTTTATTGGGGATCAATTAGGATGAATTAGAGTAATTATTTGAGCATCAAACTAACTGATCTTCTGTGCCGTGCCCTGACATGACCTCTTGTTGAGACTTTGTGGAATAACAATAAAATCTAATGGATCCAAGTCAACTTCCACTATAAATGACTCATTCTAGACAGTTTGTTCAGGCAGAAAAACACAATATTACAGGAACAGCCAGACACCAGGAGCATGGAGAATATTTACTGATTCATTCAGGTACATTAATGCTTTATTGGAATGCTAAAAACAAAAAAGTATATTTAATTATGATCATCAAAAGCTCTCAACACCTAAAATGAATCTAATTTTACCTGAAAATTCAGTTTCAGTGTTCAAACTGTGAAAACAACAGCTGTGTGCAATTTACAGCAGACCAGAGTCTCTGCACCAAACACAGTCCATCACCTACATATCTGCAGATGTTAAACAGTGTGCTTAAATTGCATCACTTTGGGTGCGTGTTGAGTTTAATACCCAGAAGCAGGATGGAGGACGGTCTCAGGTTGTTGTCTTTATTCTTTCTGCAGCAGTTTAGTCAACAAACCAAGTTCCAACACAAACACGGTTTTAAATGGGGATTCAATTCAGCCCAGATCATTTAGATATGCAATTTAAACCTGCTGCTCAGGCAGCGAGAGACTCGAAGGGAAGAAACGCAAAAATCAAACCTCAGTGGACGTTTTTTAGCCCCTTTCAGTCAACCTGATAAACCGCTTTAGTGAGACCTTGCCCCTGGCTCTGGAGCACTGAAACAAATGAAATGTGGAGGGAAAAGTGGGCGAGGGTGATGATAGAGTGAGTGATGTTCTATAGGTGGAGAGCAAACAGCTGAATGACAACTTTAAATGTGTGCATTTGATTTTGGTTTAGCTTCCAAATGAGAGAAGCGCCTGACAGCAGAGACACATTAGAATGACTGCAGCTTCAATCACAGCTTTCATCCCCAAAAAAACCTCCATCCGTTACTTCATAATGCTGCGCTAACGACTCGACTGCTAAACGGCTCCAATTATAACACGTCTCGAATCTAATCAGGCAAACTGTCAGAACAACATTCCTGCTTCGGTACAGCCTTTTTCTCACATTTCTGTCTTTAGTACTCAAGCATTATGCAAAATACTTAACAGTTCTATTAAAATGTACTTATTTCTTTATAATAATCTTTACATAAGGAACAGATTTGCATGGACAATTTAGGTATAAAACGTAAACATGAAAAAACCAACATGTTTCATTGATTTTAATGTCACGTTGATGTTAAATACGCCCACTTCCTGGCATTCTGTCAGCCTTTAGCCTGAACTGGAAACAATCTACAGCAGGCCTCGTTTCTGCCAGGAGTATATCGTTTGATCATGTATTACCTCGTCAATTCAATGCATTCAGGTGTTCCAATAAAGACATGGATGAGTGGGTTTGATGTGGAGGAACTTAACCTTTCTGCAGAGTCCTGAGCTCCAGCCAATGGAAAACCTTTGAGATGAATTAGAGCTCCTCTCACATCAGTTACTGACCTCACAAATGTACTACTGCAGGAATGTTAAAAATTCACCTAAACAGCCTCCCGAACCTCACTGAAAGCCTTCCTAGAAGAGTGGAAGACGTACAAAGTGGATCAACTCAGAAATAAACCCTGCAGATTAAGAATGAGACCATCGTAGTTCATGTGTGTAAAGGTAGACGTCCCAGTACTTTTAGATATATAAACTTGGCGCAAAAAACTAAGAAAATTTGCAAAACATGACTGTTATAGCGGCCAATAGTGGACAATCACTAGTACTGCAGGTCTAATGTTTTATTCAAGCCAAAATTACTTTTCCCTAGAAAGTAAAGATCTGAGGATGAAATAGAAATGTTATAACTGACCCTTTGATGTGCTCATGGGTAAATTATTTCTCTGTATTTGACTCATCCCTGAGGAGCAGTGGGCTGCCATTGATTTGGTGCCCAGGGGCAACTTTGATGTTCAGTGTCTTCCCAAGGATGCTTTGAGATGTGGACTGTCAGAGCCTCGCAGCGGACAGCTGTTGTGATCCACGGCCACTCCTTTAGGGATTTGTGATCCATATTCTGTCCCAGCAGCTTCATTCAAATCCCTGAAAGTGGCAGCGTCTCTCCCAGACCTCCAGCTCTAGAGGATCCCTCACCTTCCACCTCCTCCAGGATGAAAGCTTTAAGGTACGGACAGACAGCTACAGGTGTTCTAGACCGGCGTGGTGAATAATGTCACTGTGAGGGTTAAACCTCACGGACATTGTGTTAATGAAGGAGATCACAGATCAATAAAACATTAATAAACCTGAATCTACATAGAGAGTAAAAGTGGTGAGGACACCTTGACTGTTCAGTTGAAGGTTTCATGATCTCTACAGGATGTAGCATTACAGGAGGATTCTGATGTCGTCTCACTGCAGGTGTAGCTGTGGTTTTCATCCTGCAGGGCGCGGTCTACCAGATGAAGGTCACCAGTTAGCACCAGTCATATGTTAATTCTAACACTGGGAGAGAAGCTCGCCTGAGGGCACAAATCCACAACCTCCTCTTTCTTCTTCTGATGAAATCCTGTAAAATCACCTGGTTTGACTAAGTGTTGATTCAGTCGCTCCACAACTATCTGAGCAGAGTTAAACTGGGGAATGATTAAACAATAGCTGGAGGGCAGAAGAGCTGTTTCCCCTCATGTGGGCGTTTCCTAGTGGCTCTGGCTGCAGCACTTGAAACTTAAAATGGGTAAAAACCAACAGGAGGATGTTGCAGGAAAGGTTTTTTCTGGAGGTGCTACCCACACATTTACGTCATAGATGCACGATCCTTAGAAGTTCTACATCATAATAAATGTGACTAATGAGAAGATTTTTTTTTACCAATGAACATTAATACAGCAAAGAAGTTATCAGACACTAATTTCTTTACTTTTTGTGCAAGTTTAGTGTTGTATAAATGTTGTATATGACATTATCTTGGGGTAAATCCATCAGGGTAAAACCTTGAAATGTATTTTTCATGTTTTTGCATAAATCAGCTTTACTGGACAGTCCACATGTTTGGTTTTTTGGTGTGAAAGTGTTCAAAACAGCTTGTGACTGCAGCATAAATCAATCAAACGCTGGCTGAGACACCACTCTGAAAGTTTTCTCAAACTTTTAACTCGGTGAAAAACGCAGCAGACAGACAACCTGCCTGACCTCAGGTGGCATTGTCTTTTCTGGGAGCTCATCAGCAGATATGTGCCTCCTTTACAGACCCTCATTGATCTGGAGCCGCCTGGTGACACAAAGAAACCTTTCAAAGCCAACAAACCACTTTTTATCGTCAGCTAGCTTGACGTACTACCATACTATAGACTTCCTGGGCTTTGGAAACTTTTATAACTCAGTTTGTTCGACAATGAGGGAGACGCTGACTCAGCTGTACCCGCCATGACAGTTTGAAACTGCTAAAGCGGAGAAGACTAATGACTGAAGCCGAACTCGACAGACATCAGGTGGGTGGCGAGGAGGGAAACGTATTTCAGCTGAAGCGTTTAAGAAATGTAATCTAAGTTTATGGGTCAACTAATAGTAATTATGCAGATGATTTTACCCAGAGTGACTTACGTTTAACCTGCAGGTCTGTGGGAGGAAACCCACACGTGCACGGGGAGAAGAAACAAACTCCACACAGAGAGGCTGCAGCCGGGATTTGAACCTGCAACATTCTTGTTGTGAGGCGCCACCATGCAGCTTTCAGCAGCATCATTAATTCTGATGTCTGGTCACAGCAGCCCTGATGACTTGTTTGGAACACATCACAAAAAAATACAAATTCAAAGCGTCAGAATTAAAAATAAAAATCCTCCAACGACAGCAAAGCCAATTAAATCCAGTAATTAAAAAGCATAATTAAAATGTCTAACTTTTTAAACTGCTGCAGCTTTCAGATAATGATTTAAATAAATCAACTTTTAAAAAGATGAGATTAGAGACACAACAAACAACTCCTAAAAAGAAAAAAAGACAGAAAACCAAGGTGAAGGAAAGAGGGAGAAAACTTTAATGATGTTATTATTGTTATTCAGGAGAGCTCTGCTCACCTCTGTGGCTGCGTTGCTTCATTTTGCATCATTTACTAACCTCGAGTTCTGCAATAGAAAGCCTTTTGATACTTAACCCGACGAGCAAACGAGAAGCTGTGCTCGCCTAAACCTCCTGCTGCAGGTTGAACATGTTTGAGTTTCTGTTTCGCTTCAGGTTTGATCAGGGAAAAGGGAGTCGTTTCCAGGGTAGCTGTGTTTATAAGTCTGATCTGAATAAAAATGCATTTAATATGTTTTTAAAAACAACAGAGCAGAAACTCAAACTTTGTTTTAAACTCTTAAAAAGAAGCACGTAGATCCCACATTCAATAAATCTTTATGGAATCACAAACTAAAGGTTTAAATGGTTATTAAAGACTTTTCTACCAGGAAACATTTAGAGAAAAAGAAGAAGCTGACTGGTTGAGAGTTTTGGTGAATGTTGTAGCTGATCTAACGCTCAAGTTTATCACAAAAGAGCAAAAATTATTGATGTTTTAGCCTTTTATCGCTTTTATAAATCAATCATGAGCAACATCATTTGGCTTCTTTGACCAAAAAAAAAACTTTTTAATGTGAAAATTATTCCTACAAAATATCGACAATTAAATAAAAATAGAACATTAAATAAGCGAGTGCATTACCCCATTAAAAGTGACTGATCTAATTCAACAGAGGTCCAGCCAGTTGGTGCTAGTAGTCTCACAGCGAGTGGAATGGAGGTCACCTGAGTGCAGTGATCTGAGTCTTTGTAGTTTAAAGACACGTTTGACATTAACAAGGTTTTTTGTAAAATTTCTGGTCAAAGAAGCCAAATTTTGTTGCTGGTGATTGAATTAATGAATCAATAAAAACATAAAACATCCAAAATAAGAGCTGGACCCAGTCGCCTCCCATCTTCATCCAGTCGCTTTATTTTACCACAAGGTCCTGCAGCACTCATCAGCAGTGGTTCTGGGAACCAAATCAAGACAAAAACAAACTTATTAGAAACACCAGAACATAAAACGACGCTCGAATCAACCAGGAGCAATGACCTGAAGTGGATTTAGAAAAAGTCAAAATAAGAGACTGGCTTTCTCCTTCGTTTTAATATTAAGTACTGTGGCCTCACAGTGAGAAGGTTGCAGGTTCACTTCCCAGCTGCAGCCTCTCTGTGGAGTTAGCATGTTCTCAGGTGTGAGTCTGATTTCCTCCACAGACCAGAAACATGGACGTTAGGTTCCTTAGTGACTCTTAATTGTCCCATTAGGCGTGAGTGTGTGTGAATGGATGTCATGTGTGTCCCTGTGATGGACCGGAGACCTGTCCACCTCTTGCTCTGTGACTGATGGAGATGGACGCCAGCTCAACACGACCCTCACTGGATGAAACGGTTCAGCAGATGGATGGATGGATGGTAAATACGTAACGAGAGATGAACCAGTAAAGAAGTCCTGTAGCTGCTGGTTTTGGGCCAAATCAGATTAAGAAGTATTAAACAAAATTTAAACTTCTTATAAAAACTGATCATCTATATAAAATGATGATTATGGAAATAAGATTTTCCACATGGGAGACGTTAGTGGTGTGTTCACAGACCAACAGAACACTGGGGGTTTTTGGCAGTGGTTCGTTGACCCAGAACACAAATAAAAAGATGTTTGAGCTTCAGATTGGCTGATTACAGTCCAACAATTCTGAATATTGGCTGATTCTGGATAATTTGCTAGTGCATCTCTGTAAGAGCTGCAACTCTGAACAGCTAGAATCTTAAGTTTTTTTTGTAAACCCTTTAATATCACTATCCTCTCAAAACAAAACAAGAGATCAAACCCATTCATCAGCATTATAGGAGACCAAGCAGCAGATCCCTGCCTCTGACACATTAAAGGGTCATCCAGCTGCTCGTTTCTGAGCCACTGAACCCACGGTGACTCTTTAATGTTGTTATATCGGAAGGCGATTAAACGCACAGTGACTTCACAGCCCTGCAGGTAGCTGATTCACTCACAGACTTCCCTGAATCTAATCGAGTCAAATCCAGTGACACATTAACTCACTGCTCCAGCTAACAACTCATCAGAGCGCCATCGCTTCCTGAAATATGCATTTTGTTGTCATTTAGCTCAGTGTTTGCACTGAAGAGTCTCGGTGACGACGTCAGGCTCCGTCTGAATCGTGCAGCTGGATCCCTGCAGTCTGAACTTATTATGCTGCTGCAGTTTATGGTCCGTGCATGATGAGCGCGCTGCTGGGTCACGCTTCGCAAGATAAGCTTAGTAAGAGACAGACACTGACAGAGAGGAAAAGAGAATGAGGAGGGGAAAAACACTAGAGTAAATAAAACGGGAAAACAGAAAAGCCAGGTGATATAAAAACGCTGCAACAGTAATGTGGAGGAGATCCTCTTCTGATGAGAGTCAAAAATCTCATTAGCTAGTCAACCGATGGTTCCTGGACCAAATCTGAACCATTAAAGTGCCTGTGACTCCATATTTAAATCACTTTATATTAAACAGGTGTAATCTTTGATGCCTCTAGATTAGCGTTGCACCATTATAACTCAAAATACGCTGTAATTATTTCCTAACGAGCAACTCAGAGATCAGAAGAAAGCGCCGCCTTCCGGTTCTGCTGGGTTTCTCCTTATTTGGCAGCCTGACACTTCTGCTGCAGCAGGGGGCAGTGTTGTCACGTGAAAGAGAAACGAAACTGAAACTAAACACTACACGGTCTATGGGCAATGGCGGCGGCACTGCCTCGCTCCAGTTGTCGTGAACGTGCATGTGGGAGGAGAATTGACCATATAAGCAAGTCCGGATCACTATGACCTCATAGCGGGCTGGAGTGAAAAAAAACTGTTTGAAACCTGGGTCTGAAATCTGGAAGAGCTTCTCACTGGCTGTACTAGGAGACAGATGGACGCTGTTTTTTGCTCTTTCTGGCAGGTTTAAGGTGAGAACTCAACGTTGCAACATGATAGATAAGTCAGAAAACATGGAAACCGATGTCATGGGCACTTTAAGTAAGAAATATTTATAAATTACACCAAATCTAAAACAAGAATCAGTGATAGTCCGGCTCAGGAAGGACACGTGTAAATCTCAGCATCAGGTAACAATTTATCAGGCTCTTAAAATCATTAATATGTAATAAAACCAGCCTGTGGGCTCAAAATTCACCAACACTACATATCCCAGAATGCAGCTGCTCCAAGGAGACCTGCTTCCGTAAACATGTGTCCAGCAGAATTAGTATCATTAGTATCACTACTGAGTGAGTTTTAAGGACTTTTTTTCCTCACAATGCTAGTTGTTACCATTCACTTACAGTGTTTTACGCTAAGCTAATGCTAAAGGAGTACTGCCGGATCAGGAAAACAGCTGGGCTGTTTACTAATAGTTTTTACCCACTGATCTAACTATGAGGAATATGGCAATAGACAAAAAAATCCCTTTCTGGTGGAATATCCCTTTAAAGGTGTGGTTTACTCATTTATTTAATACTTTTAACACCAGTTCTCTAGTGTAAACCAACGCCTTATGAGTCATTTTTATGAAGAAAAAAGCTACGATGCTTCTATTCTCTGATGCAGAAGTTTGCTGATTCAGAGCTGTGCTTGAAACACCAGGTTTCCTCATTTTTATTAATGATATGCACACATGCCGACATGAAAGGGCGCACGTCGCCACCTACGCTCTGCTAATTAGAAAAAACATGAAAAAAAAAAGGTTTTCAGTAAACCACATCTTTAAATATGTGTTTTTTTTAAAAAGATACTTAGAAATTCTCATATCCAACAAATATTTCAGCACTTCCTGCTGCGACCTGGTTTTAAACTCTTTACAAAGAGCAGACGTAAATATGAAAACATGAATCTGGAGGTTTGCGTTCTCTAACGGAGATAAAAGAATTATGAGATCAAAGGTTTGCAACTTGAGAAACAAACTAGAAGCAGCACTCTGCAGGTTTTTAGGACCTCAAATCATCTCCTCGCCGCTGGCACAGATCCACATCTAACTCTGGTCCTGGCAGAAGACCGGGACGTCCTCAGAATACTGAACAACTTCCATCATTTCATTTGGAGTTAAGCACCTCGTCATCTGAGGAACTGTGAGGCAGCAGGGCGCTCTTTAGATAGAAACACTGCTGACTAATAGTGAGGACTGTATTTCCACTGAACATTTAACATACAGGATGTTGTTGTTTAAACACGTGAGACCACATTTTTATCTTTATTCTTCATCGTGAATCAGCTTGGGACATTTGTGCTGGATTTACTCAAGTGTCTTCAATCCAGTCAGCCTTAAAAAAAAGATCTAAATCCTCTTTGATTTATTGCTTTGAGCTTTATTTAAATATCAAGTCTTCTTTTCCTTCAGGGGTCGCCATCTGTCTCCATCTAACCCTGTCCTCTACATCCTCTACTCTCCCACCAATCAGCTTCATGTCCTCTCGTTCTCCTCTCCGGTACCTCCAGTTTGTCCTCCTGTCTTCTCAGAGCCACAGAGCAGGTAGCATTTAAATAAACAGATTTTAATCTTGGGTTCAAGAGTAACTTTGTATGAAGATTGAAGAGAATCCAATGCATCAACTCTTATGAAAGATGAGAAGGAAGACATGAAAAGATTCTGGAGACAAAAAAAGGCAAAAGAGGAGAAAAGAAATAAGAAAAGGGACGAGTGGGAGAATTTAAAAGTGTAAAATTAAAGAAACACATTTATGTAAGAAAAAAGTTTTTTCCCCCCCAAAAAATACAAATAAAGAATTCAAGAATGGTCAAGTCAGAGTGAGCAGCAACGAGGAGAAACAGAGGGAGTGACATTTTGGTGAAGCTGAAGATGTTTTATTTAAAGGAGGAAGACGAGGGAGGAGTGAAGAAACAACTCAGACAGCTTCCTCTATAGATCCACCTCTCCTCTATTAATCTGTGAAGGATGTAAAAAAAAAAAAAGATCAAAAAGTCAAAGAAAATCCCAACAAACTGACAGAGACGGCTCACGTTTTCAAAAAGTCCAAGCTGCTGCTGGAAGAACATCGTGCAATTTTTCAAAACGAGTCACAAGGATGGAAACCTGCACTCTAAACACCTGAGTGGTTGATTCTAGTTTTATTCTATAACTGTGAAACATGAGAGAGGAGGTGTCAAACACTCAGAGCTTTAGTGATGCTGAGCAAAATGACATCTATCCGCCTACTTTGAAACGGTTTAATTCAACAAGATTCCTTTAAGGAGGAATGAAAAAGCGAACAATGCATCGATCTTCTCAACATTTCCGAAAACGTCCTGCTTCAGGACAGATCAGGTGTCTTTAATAATCAGGATCGATGATCAGGTGATAAAATGTCTGAACTCTGAAATCAAACTGCAGAAAAGAGGAAAAAGAGGCGTGTTCATTGTGTGTGTGTGTGTGTGTGTGTGTGTGCATTGTTTCTGTGTGTTTATTCTGCAGAATAAAGCAGTGACTCTTCACCGCAGAGAGATGATCTCTTTATGGAGATATAAAACTTCACTGCGGTCACTTAGAGAGGCTGTTTGACGACTTTAGAAGTGAAGAACAGAGGGATCAGAACAAAAGAGGAGAGCAGATGGAGAGAAGGAGGCGAGGATGGGAACAGGAGGAGAAGGAGAGGAGATAAGTTTGTTTGCAGCTCTTTTTTGAACACAATAAAACAGACTTCATTTTCATTCCTCTGCTCCTTTGTCCATCTCCCCTCCATGCTTCTCTCCTCCTCCTCCTCCTCTCTCTCAGGCTGAGGAGGAGAGCAGCTACGCCCTGCTTCATGTCTGATGCTGCAGGTCAAACCTGAATCTGAAGCACAAACCACCTCCAGCCTCTTCCCTCTGAGCAGCAGACTCAACACGCTGCACTGAGCACCAAACCTCCCAGAGAGAGACCTGATTTGTTTTAGACAAACACTCCAATATCTTCTCAATCTGCAGCAGAGACCTTTAATTCACACAAACTCAATCCACTGTAAATGACAGCCTCCATGAAGGTGAATCACAAAAAGGGAAAGTGAACAAAAAGTTGAGGCGCAAACCTGCAGAATACAGAAGGAATTCATCCACTAACAACCCGGAACCCACTGCGGTAACGTTCTGACTCAGATAAACGGGACTGAGCCATCTGGACCGGGGTCCTAGTCTCCGGCTGCCCGGGACTCGATCCGTCTCCAAGCGGGAAAGTGAGAAAAGCGCCCCGGCGGAGGCTCACCTTGTGCGGCTGTCCCGCTCAGGACGGACACCAGCAGCGCGACCACGGCGGTAATCCGGTAATCTCGGTTAGTCCGGAGATCCATGGTGACACGGAGGGAGGCTGCAGAGAACCCGGTACAGACGGCAGACCTCTCCGCTCCGGATCCGGGGGAGATCTCCTCCAAACCAACAGGAGGAGGGAGGAAAAGAGGGAGGAGAGGAGAGGGGAGAGAGACGGAGAGAGTCAGCGCGCCTCCTCTAGAACCTCTCCTTCATTCTAAAGAGGGACTGCGTCCAGAAACATTTTATTTTTTAAACTTCAATTTGCACAAATTTGAGCGTTTTTTCTCTTAAGTTAGAGCGCTGAAACGCAAAGAAAGGAACTCCTATCAACCTGATTCCTGTTATTTAAGCACTAAATGTTCAATGATGGAGAAAAAGAATAGTTTCAAACAGTTGGGGGCAACAGAAGCCTGGAAACGTTATTATAAAAAATTTTAAATGGTGGAGCTTCCTTATAATTAAGTCAATAAAGCAAAAACAGAATGAGGAAAACGATAATATGATCATATGTTTTATTATTATTCATCTTTTTTGGGAGGAGGAAAGCCATCAGACTCTCCACATAAAACCTCAACAGATTAAAATCTAATTCAACAGGTTAACTCAGGTTTTAGTTCAAATCAAACCACCTGATTTTCTTAACCCTTAATGGGATAATTTTAAAAAGATATTTTTTACAACACACACTAACGGCAGGTACCTCTGTACTCCATGCAGGCTGTATTATTTATAGTTTTTATTCATTTTTAAGCATAAACAATGCTCACAGTGGGAACATGTATCTTGATTGAAATATTTATTGTCCCTCCACTCTCTGCCAGTAGGTGGCAGTGTGTGGAGGGACACTAGTGTGGTGGCTCATGGGGAAGTATGCCATCCCCATCTATACATGAAAACTGAACAGCTGTCCACAGGAGAGACGATGACGGGTTAGAATGAAAACTACTTCATCTTAGACTTGTAGCGTTTTAAAACGGTTTCAGTTTGTAGCTGCACCTTCTGCAAGGTTATTAGTTAGCTTAGTCGGTTTTATACTAAGCTGTTTGCTCGGATACCTTCACTAATGTTTATGCAGGAATTTCTAGGCTCTATTGAGAGAAATAAAACTAAATTAAAATTTCACGCCAAAATTAACACTGGAGATTACAGTGAGTAGATTACGTACCTTGATATTGACGAATGGAAGACCGAGTCAGGAATAAAGACTTTACAGTATTTATTATATAAAAGCTGACAGTACAAACCGATTAGCAGAGAGGTAGCAATGGTTTTAGCATTCTTAGCATGGTGGTAAGGTGTTCTTAAGTTGATCTTAATTTGAGTTTAACGACCTGAGTCTGTGATGTTTAGACTAGGGGCATTTTATCTTAATTTAGTTTAGTTGGAGGAGTTACTGTTGTGGTAAGCTACGGTGTGAGTTAGCTTATCAAGCAGGCCTTGTGGTTACGAGATTATGGAATCTTACTGTTCGGCGTTCCTAGATCGCATCTGGCAGGTGGAGGTCGATGAGGAAGCGGAAGATCCCCCCTCGATCGGTCCGGAGGCCTTTGGAGGTGGGAAGCCGCCTTGGGCCGGCAGGAGACGTCCTTGGATACGGCCGTCAGTAGATCCATGTCTGGTTCAGCACAGCTGGAGCACTCTTCCCCATATTGGTGAGGGGAGGCAGACGGGTGGTGTCTGTGCCTCAGGGAGAGAAGCAGACATTGGCCGAGAACGGGTTTGTTTATCCGTACAGGCGAGGCTGGCAACCTTGAAGCACCACTGCGTAGCGAGGAAAAACAGTGTGCTGTTGTCTCAGTGTTGATGCTGAGAGACACACGTGTCTCCGGAAGTGGCGAGAGCTTAAAGGGAACTAAGTGGTGATGTAGACCAATGAGAGAGTTTCTATCAAGTCACATGGCTCAGGTCTTTAAAGTCATATTCACCTTTTGAATGAACATAAAATAATACCGATTTAACCTTTGCAAAGTAGAAATATAGAAAACCAGATGATTTAAGATTTATATAAAATAATCCTGAAACAGGACAAACACATAACACTGTTTGAATGCGTTAGTGAAAAGACCTTGTAGCTGGAACATTGTGAAACACTTCAAATGTAAACAAGATTAGACCAGCAGTGTCACAAGAAAGGGAACACTTTAGACTCTGAATTTATTAAAGTGATAATATGCAACATTTTCATATTTTTAAATCTTTTACTTGAGCCAGTCTGTGCTAATATGACCCTTTACAGAGTTAATGAAAAGTCACTTAGCCCCATCTGGCGAATAGATCCGGAATACCACGATTGCAAGATCTCAGTCAGTATCCAGGAAGTCACATGTCTCACGAGGGTTAGGCTAACCCAATGTGGCTAGCTGTTATGCTAGCGCTGGAGCGGTTTTCGCTCACGATTCCTGATTTTTTTTCAATCTCTCCCTGCTTGAACACAGCTGATTTCTTTGAAGGAGTAAATAACCGCTCCTGTAGAAAACTATGAAGGCTGAGGAGACATTTCAACAGGTAGATTTAGGCGTTAATAAGCTGAAACAATATGCTAACTTGTGTAATGCAGTGATTTAAAATGGACACCAAAGGGAGCCCAAAACAAGCAAAACTGCATATCACTTTAAGAGAGTCTTAGGTTTATTATAACTAAGAGAGTCCAGTTGAGGTCCTCTGGGAAGGTGGACACCTGTAGGAATGTTGAGTCAAGTTATCAGAGGTTAAAGCATAATAGAGTCATTATAATCCAAGTTATTGGGAAAAAGAGGATTATTGTTTGTGTGATGTTCAAGGGGTCAGAGGTTATAGCGTATTTGATAACGCTACAGACTGATGGTGTAAAGGTTCATGATGTGTGCTTAAACTGCTGTGAAACTTTGGAAATCAGAGTTGTTTTAAGGTGGCAGCGACTGGTCTGGGCTACATGAGGACCATCTGTTACTAAAGGACATTCCTCCAGTCAGTCAGCAGGACGTGATTATTAATAACATGACACACAAATATCCCTTTAAGCCCAAATAAAACATCAGTAAGTGTGTCTGCGTGCTCATTGGCTCTCACACCTCGTTTGTTTATTTACAAACTGTTGTTTCACTTTTATAAAACATTTGGTCCAGTTCTAAACTATGAGTTCATCGTGGTTTTTAGACTTTATTTTATCGTTTAAACAAACTTCAGGTCTTATTTGTAAAACTGGATTATTTAAGGTTTTAACAGAAGTCCCCAACAATCGTTCTCAACCTGCAGGTCCTTCTCCTTCTGGAACTTCAGTTTCTCTTCTCTTTAAATCTAAACAAAACAAATGCACTTGTAGCAAAACAGCTGCTCACCAGTACTTCCCCTCGACGTAGGACAGAACCGAAACCCAGAAAACGTGGTTTTAACTCAACACCAACGCGAATCAGATGGCGGGGTGGCCCACCCGTTCCAGGAGAGAGTTTGGTACCAAGACCACTACCATGAGGACGCCTGGTTACCGGCCTCTGGAGGCCTTCAGCGCCACAGAGGAGCATCATGGTCCGGCTCCATGGAGCGAGGACGACGAACTCTGTGAGCTCTACATTAAGCTGAAGGAACACGAGTTATGTGAAATGATGCAGGACGCACCAAGACCCCAGGGTCAGTATAGTTACTGTAATCTGATTACAACACTTCACTCAGTTAATCAAGTTTTCTGCTTCACTGTTTTAATGGGATTCTTCATTATTTTAACTACTAGTGAGAATTATGATCAGACAATACAAGCAGAATAAGCACATTGAGACTTCTACCTCAGTAAACCATTACAATAACCTGGGCTCTGATTTCTCTTTCAGTCAAATTCCAGCAAAACATCAGGATTTGTGCAAATAATCCAAAGAGGAAACAAAGGAGATGAAGGAAACGGGCAGAAGACGAAAGACGTTTTTGATGAAGTTCATCAACGATCCAGCTTTGTATTAAACTCAGTTTCATTTTAGTTTAGTTTCTTTGTGGAAAGAATAAAATCCACAACCTGTTCTGAATGTGAAACTGAGGTCAGAGTTCAAACTGGATTTGTTATTTAGAATTAAAGATATTATAACTCTGTACAAGAAAAGAGTTGTTTTCTGCAAAGTTATTTAAAGTTATTGTTGAAATCAGGTGATATGTTGATCTTCTTTGAGCTGATCTCTCCATCCTCGTTTTGCTTATTTAGCTGTTGAACAAAACAAAAACACTAGAATGTTTTGATAAAAAAGATTTTTATAATAATTTTATAATATTTTGGTCTTGGTATATGGGATAAGATTTGTGCCAAAAGAATCAACCAAAAACTACAGTCACACACTAAATATACCCAAATAAAGCAACCAAAGAGAGCTTTTCAGAAGCAAAAGTAACTAAAGCATGCCCTTCAGAATAAAAGCCCAAATGGTCCGAGTGAAGGCGAATTCACACCGGCTCCGGTACGGATGCGGTCCGGTCTCCGTTTGGCTTCCACAGGATGAAAAAACATCCCGTCCAATCAGAGCGTTCACACCGGCTCCGATGCGGCTGAGGCTTCGTTAACTTTCCGCATCAAGTCTTTGTTTTCCGAACACCGCATCCTGATTTTCCTGAAGTCAAACAAAATACATGCGCCAGACAGGAAGTGAGATGCAAACCGGCGACGTGCATCCGGTATATTTGAAACTATAACCTTTAGCTACGTTGCTAAAGTTAACACGATTTGGAAATTTAAAAGACAAAAAAAACAAGACAAGGCTTAAAGCAGCACTCCGGAGGATTTCATCAAGAGAGCAGTTTTTGAATCTAGCGTCCAAAGGCTCCTCCTCAAAACATCTCGACACGCGCGTCCGGTCGCGTGTGCGCGCGTGCACGCGGCGCATATACTTCGGACATGAACTGTACAGCTCAATGTGTAGGGTTTAATCACTCACAGTTCACAATCTTATTCCAACACTACGAGGGTCTGAAGAGCCCTCTCTGTCCCTGCTGCTTCTGATATTAGCTCTGTTAGCACCGAGCTGCTGCTGGACTCTGAAGCTGAACTTGACTCGGCCCTGGATGAACGTTCTGACCAAAATAAACGCATAATCCTGTCAAGCCTTGCCATTCTGTGAGGTGAAAGGTTTAAAAATAAAAATAAACCCGTCTTTATCTGAAGAATGAGTAGGTTTTTAGTAGAAATGAGCCGTGAGTCCTCAGTGAACGGCTGAGACGGCAGAGAAACACACGGAGCGTCCTGTACGACAGCGCCCCCTACTGGTACAGGTTTGGTCGATGCGCGTGCATGTTGAGAGAATGCAGAAATTTGAATTTCATTGGCTGAAAAATATCGGCGGCAAGAAATAATGGAAAGGGGTCTCTAGGAGAAAGGAGGGTCTTCATCAGAATGACAGATGTTGTGGAACTCAACCCATAGATCATAGTTTAGACCTGAAATATCTTTTAAAACATTTAGAAAACTTTGATACAGAGAAAAATGCTCCAGAGAGCCGCTTTAATTAAGCGTCACATTGAACTATATAAGAACGACGTGTGCGTACCCATTGTAGAACAAGCCATGTGAATAAAACTTCAACAATAACACGAGAAGACGAGTAGCTTTTGTTTAGCAGCTGCTGTTTATACGTGTTATTGCGTAAACCACCGAGATTTGGTGCTCTCACCGGAGCAGAGTCCCGGAGACGTTCTGCACACAAACCGCAGGCTGTGTGAATTTCAGTCCGTACTGAAATCATGCAGAAACCGGACCGCCTCTGTTCTGGACCCGGTGTGAACTAGGAGTAACACAGAATTAAGTGAGAACCAACAACAACGTTTGAATTTCACACTTTAGCTGCTCTTTTCGGTTGCTTTATTTGGGTAGATATTGTGTGTGACTGATCCGATCCTATCCTGGCACTGCTTGTACTAATCGATCATCAATCCTACAACATGTAGGGTAATAACAGCCAATAGAATCCCACTTCTACATATCTGAACTCTCATTAATGGTCAACTTTTAGAGGACATAATGACAAATAGCTGACTGAACAGCTGCCATGACACAAAGCAGACGTTTATATTTCACTAGAGTTCTATAAAAGTAATATTTCTAAAGCAGTAATGAGAATCGAGTGAAGAATTTCTGAAAACTGTTTAAATTGTGCCACAAAGTCGGCGGATTGGTTTTTGCACCAGTCATCTGAGAATGTGCTCTGGTTGAAGGAACCATGATTCAACACGCAGCAGGAGCTTCAGACCAATTTGTGTAACACAGAACTGCCTGGGGAAGAGGTTATGGTGTCACATTCAACACATCAGGATCGGGGCTGAATATCAAGTGAACACATTTGGAGAGAAAAGCTTTTGGGCTGCACTCAGTCGATAACGCACGGCCAAGAAAGAGACGTGAAAACGGAGAGAAGGCGAAGACGGCCTGCTGAGAGTTAGCATAACAACATGACAACAACAGCATAACAACCTGAACCTGATGATGAGAGAGTGGGATGCAAGAAGCTGCGTGCTGGTGGGACTGTGTGCTTGCAACAGAAAGTTGCATGGACTCAATGGAAGCAGAACCTTCACAGATCTTATCCAGTGGATGTTGTTCCTCAGCTAAACATCATGGGCCAATATTGTGTTGATCTCAATAAAAAGTAAACAAACTTGAGCTCATGATGCACTAGAAAGAACAGAGGTAATTAACCAATCAGGACAGGAGAAAGTGAAGTGTAATCCAGCTTGGAGACAGACCAGGAATCGATCACCTCTGGTTGGGTTGCCGTGGTGACAGGGTCTGATGCTGAAATCCTAGAAACCCCCAGTGACCATCGGTACCATCGCTGGTGATGTATCCAAACTCAACTTTAGATTAATGCTGAAATTATTAAGAAGTAAGAAAATATAAATACTTTTAGCCATAGATTCAAATCATGATGACATCATGGGTCAGCTCATTTGTGAAAATGACAGCACCGACTGACGGGTGTGTGTATGTGTGTCTAAGCGAGGCAGTCTCCCATCAAAAGATCCAGTTTCATCAGCAGGTTTGACGTGTTTTGAAACTGGAACCATCTTTCAAAGTGAACCTTTCTCCGTTTGACCGACCTTTATGTCAGGACAGTTCTTGATAAGCACAGTAACAGAATGGGACTCCCAACATCAACTTACAAAAAAGAATCTCCGGCTGAAAAAACCTTCAGTTTTTATTTGAGCACTCACTCATTCCTCCTTCTGTCTAAGGCAGCCTGCTGAGGAATTTGTCTCTGACCTGCCAAGTTAGCCGGTCAAAGCTTCCGTTAGGTTTCAACCTGAAACTCAAACGACGCCTGTGGCGAAGCTGCACATTTCTTCTGCACCGCATTGTGACGGATGGAGTGTTTTTCCTTCACCATAGAAACATTTAAAACAGCTACACAGAGATGGCGAGTGGATTCTGGAGAGCAGAGAGGAGAGCTGCATGAGAATGAGGCGAAACCTGCAGAGAGCTTCATTTATGGACTAAAGTCAAAGTACGAGATGGACTTTTAAAATAAACCTGTCCTGATCGACTCTTTGAAATGAACTCATTTTACATTTAAATTGTGGGATTTTGGAACCTCTTAAAATCTTTGTGACTTTTAAAATTTGGATTTGCAGCCTCAACCTGAAACTTGTCCCTAAAAGTTTTAAAAAATACATTTAAGAAACACATAAACATCCATCCATCCATTTTCTGTAGCCGCTTAATCCTCCACAGAGGGTCGCGGGGCAGCTGGTGCCTATCTCCAGCGGTCAAGGGGCGAGAGGCGGGGGACACCCTGGACAGGTCGCCAGTCCATCACAGGGCCACACAGAGACAAACAACCACACACCCACTCACACCTCAGGACAATTTACCAGCCCAATTAGCCTGACAGTCATGTCTTTGGACTGTGGGAGGAAACCGGAGTATCCGGAGGAAACCCACGCACGCACGGGGAGAACATGCAAACTCCACGCAGAGAGGCCGCAGAGCCGGGACGCGAACCCACGACCTCCTTGCTGCGAGGCAACAGTGCTAACCAACTGCGCCACCATGCAGCCACACATAAACAGGTTTTTTAAAAAGTTTTAAAAACATTTAAAGAAAAAGCTACATAATCTAGAAAAAAAATATTTTTTTACATTTTAAAAATAATATAAAAGGAAAACATTAAATGGTTGAAACTTTTTACATCTTACGGAGCCCGTCTCATGACATGGTGGAAAAATAAGTAAATTGTGGCCACAAAATAGTTACCGTTCCCACGATATAGTAATTTGTTCCCACAAAATGCTATTTCGTGCGCACGAATTAGTATTTCGTGCGCACGAATTAGTATTTCGTGCGCACGAATTAGTATTTCGTGCACACGAATTAGTATTTCGTGCACACGAATTAGTATTTCGTACACAAATTAGTATTTCGTACACAAATTAGTATTTCGTGCGCACGAATTAGTATTTCGTGCGCACGAATTAGTATTTCGTGCACACGAATTAGTATTTCGTACACGAATTAGTATTTTGTGCACACGAATTAGTATTTTGTGCACACGAATTAGTATTTTGTGCACACGAATTAGTATTTTGTGCACACGAATTAGTATTTTGTGCACACGAATTAGTATTTCGTGCGCACGAATTAGTATTTCGTGCGCACGAATTAGTATTTCGTGCGCACGAATTAGTATTTCGTGCGCACGAATTAGTATTTCGTGCGCACGAATTAGTATTTCGTGCGCACGAATTAGTATTTCGTGCGCACGAATTAGTATTTCGTGCGCACGAATTAGTATTTCGTACGCACGAATTAGTATTTCGTGCACACGAATTAGTATTTCGTGCACACGAATTAGTATTTCGTACACGAATTAGTATTTCGTACACGAATTAGTATTTCGTACACGAATTAGTATTTCGTACACGAATTAGTATTTTGTGCACACGAATTAGTATTTCGTGCACACGAATTAGTATTTCGTGCACACGAATTAGTATTTTGTGCACACGAATTAGTATTTCGTGCACACGAATTAGTATTTCGTGCACACGAATTAGTATTTTGTGCACACGAATTAGTATTTCGTACACGAATTAGTATTTCGTGCACACGAATTAGTATTTCGTGCACACGAATTAGTATTTCGTGCACACGAATTAGTATTTCGTGCACACGAATTAGTATTTCGTGCGCACTTATTGGAACTTATTTTGGATTTTGACATTTAGACCAGAATCTAGAATACAAACTAGCTAACAAGCTGAGGGAGTTACACACATGTTCAGTGATCAGTCTGAGGAAACATTCAGACCAGAATCCGGGTCAACATTTGTTTAAAGCCGAGTGTTTTACAGGCGTTCTATTAAGAAAAACATCCATTTTACTTCCTGTTTGAAGCACATTAAGCAAAGATAACGTCAACATATAAACCTTCAGAAATCTCCTGTTTTTGATTAGTTTAATCCCGTTAGGTGGATGGAATGTGGATATATTTGTCTCACATTTTGAGGCTTTTTAAAAACACATAATTATTATGTCATGCTGTAATTGGTTCATTATGCTGATTTTATTCTTTTATATTCATTTAATTTGTGGCAAACAATAAATCTTAAAGTTTTCTGTAAAAAGTAAAACAAAAAAAGATGATTTTGTTGTTTAAGAAAACTAATTATCTATATATTAGTCAATAGACTCAACTATTTAATAAACAGTAATAAGTAGCAGCCCTACAGCAGTCACAACAAAAAGAACACAAAGCAGAGAATTAATAAAACAACCTGATGTGTTTTAGTGACGCGTTCCAACTTAAAGAGAGGCTTTTATCTATTAACAGCATGACGAGGATCTAAAGGTTCAAAAAGTTTGTTTTCATCCATGACATGATGGATTTCCACAAACTTTCTTTAAAAAAAATGTTTTTAACAAACCGATTGAACAAACAGCTGGGCTAAAAATACAGAACTAATTATGAAACAGGTCTAATTAATGACAGAACAGTCAGATGAGGAGGAAAATAAATAAGGATTATTATAATTTAAAAAACTATCAGAGAACAAGAACGATAACGGAGACATGAAACAAAAGAAAACAAAAAGCTGTAAACATTTAAAGCACGAGGAGGATGATTTTATATAATAAATAGAAAAAGTTAAAAAACGAAGACAAAGGGATAAAGGCTCAGTGTCTCTGACCTGAGGAGTCAGCGAACTGAACGATAGAAGCTTTGTTTTCTGTTGGAGAAGTCTGGTGATGGATGCTCCCTGACTCAGCTCTATATTCACAACAGCAGCTGAAGGAAATCTGCTGCTTGACCAAACGGCCAATTGGATGAAAGAGAAGAGACACGGAGAGATGTTTTGGGAGAATAAAGCAGAGATCAAGCTGCCAGGATTCAGAAAAGAAGGAAAAATCTGACAGTTTTATTCAGAAATCTGCCGTGTGCCGTAAACGTTTTATGATGACTGTTGGAAACAGCGCTTTCTCCCTCCGTCACTCGTATAAACTCAGGTTCAAGACTTTAAAAAAAAAAAAGGAAGGAATTAGAAATATTCTCACAAGAAAAAACATTCCTGATCACAAAAAACCAGCAGTGAGGTCTAAACTGAAGGAAGGACACTGTGTCGCCTTTAAAACTCTAAAACTGTTTAAAAATGGATGTGAAAATATTCACATTTAGAACATTCGTTTCATTTTTTATTATATTTCTGGGTGATTTATGACAAAACATTTAGAAACTCATTGGATGAAACGACCTGATGAATCCACCCGACTTCACCGCTAATCAACATTATTGAGCTAACGTTAGCAGCTGAGGGTCAATCCCAACGCGACTCGACAGCGAACACATCACATGGTGTAATATTACATGAGACGGTGCTTTCATCTGATCAAAACCACTATAAATCCAGCAGTTTTCAACATTAAACTCATCATGAAAGGCAGCAGCTTCTCTTTATTCCAATAGAACTTTAAAAAGCAACCAAACAATATCAAAATTAAAAATGTTACAGTAATATAATAAATACATCTAGGATAAAAAAATCTATGATTTATCCTATTTATCCGACACGTGACTCACATTTAAACTGCTGGAGAGCTAAATGTGACCAAGAGGAAAGGATTTTTGTCTTTTTTTCCCAGCAGAACCAATTTTCCCTGGAGCTTGCTTCATTCTAAGCTAGTAGACGAGTCGTGTTCATAACCTTCAGAGAGCAGTGAGAGTCTCCGCTCTCGGCCTTCATCCTCATAAATAACACATCAAGATGGACGTCGGGGTGGAGGTGTAATAACGGGTTTTCACAGCTCCTATCCTTGATACTTAAAACCATCAAAAACATTCCATCAGGAGCGTTTAGCCACAGCATGGTTCACTAAAATTAAAACAAGTTTTCTGTTCTGAATCACAGAGAACTGAAAAACATTCTTTGATGTAAAAAAGATTCTCTTGGTTTTTCTCTTGTAAAAGCTGCCATCCAGAGCATTTTTTTAATGGATCAAAGTTTTCTAAATGTTTCAGATGATAGTTCAGTTCTGAAGTCCCTCCTTCCTCTCTGAATTCACATTGACCGGCACATTTTTAAAGCTAATACATTTTAAGTTTCCACATTGTCGGCTGTCAGTCAACGTGCATCGTACAAACCTGTGAAGGTGGAGCCGTGCGCCGGACGATCTGTGTCTTCCTGTTTACAGTCGCCATGCCGGAAGAGCGCGACATCAGAGACCAGAGTGACGCGCCGTGTCCACAACATGGGGTTAGAGAGAGCGGGAGGGGAGAAGGGATGGACATCTTGGTGCCGGGTTAGAAAAATTCACTTCTGCTCAGATTCTCCAAACAGCAGCTTTAAAGTTTTGTTGAGTTTTCTTACGTTTTCAGCAACACTGAAACATCTTGTCTGATTTTTTTACCTCAAAAGTTGAGATTCTGTTCTCCAGAGTTCATTAAATCGTTGGGTTTAAACTCTAATCTCTTACAACTTTCCCGAGCTGATCATGTATTCATTTCATACGAGCTTCATGTGTAATAGAAAGGCTGCAGCTAGATAACTTTTAATAACTCTGCTCAGAATGAATACTGTCCGGTAGGTGGTTCGTTTTAAATGAAAATGTATTTCACGGCAGCTTCATCATCAGACTGATGTCAGGTTTGGCTCTTACTGCTAAAGCTTCTTGTGCTCTTTGAGAAAACATCAGCTTTCAGCTCTTTTTCTTCAAAATGAACTCCTTTATTTCCTCTTGTAGCTTCAAAGACAAACCCGGCCGATGAATTAATTCCTCTCCATCATGTCCCGTCACTGGCAGTGATCCGCTCTCTGCAGCGACGCCTCCTCCTGCTGGATTTCCCTCGTTTCTAATGACTTTGTAGAGTTTGGGACTTATTTTGGGCCTGAAATGTTTTGTACAGATGGTTTTAGAGAAAACAATGATCTGAGTTCAGACTTATTCCAGTCACACTCTCCTCCCAGCCTCTGGCTGCCCTTTAAACACATCCAGGCTGCAGAAGCATGGATCTGCTTATTTAGCCTTAAAGACATTCCTGCTGTGCAACAATTGATGAATTCCTCTGATTTAATGTTCTGTCTGAGGCTGAAGGTGTTCCGTTTCCCTCGGAATACAATCAGACTCGTCAGAAAGCATCTGATGGTTGGCGCCTTATTTATGGCGGATATAATTCCACGTTTTAGTCAAAATGTGTACTTTTATAATCACATGCTTTAGTAAAAATAATCAATAAAAGGTGAAAGTGATCAAAAGTGGCCTGTTGGTGAGCTTTAGAGGAAAAGTAATAGGTTATAAGCACAAGAGAAACAATATAATATACTCACTGGGTATTAATTTATCAGATTTAAAGATTTAAGTTCAGCATCTTAATCTGAATTTATTCCAACCATAGCTACAACCAAAATGTGGCATGACAAGTAATTAATCATGTAATAATCTGAGTCCTTCAGGTCAGCTGTCAGAATAAAATGTGATGTTTGGGTTTCATTCAGGTCTACATATCTGGATCTAATCCTCCTAAAACTGTAGATTTATTCACGTTAATGAGTTCTGACGTGTGCTTCCATGGGAATTGTGTCAGATTGTTGACTAAAATGTGCCAGGAAGCAGGTTTGCTTCAGAGTGTTACCATGGCAACTCACCCAGCTGGTGACCTCCGTGTGACGGAGGGTTAGTTAACGCTCCTCAACGCTGCCGTCAGGAATCTAAACCTGTCAGATTATCCTATACAACGTCACTAATATAAAAACAGCTTCCTGACATTTAAATTCTAATTGTTTTATCAGTTTATAAAATACAAAGTGAGTTCTGAAATGAGTGTTTAGTCAGAACAAAGTCAGCTCTTCTATAGGATTAAAGTCAGGCGTGAGAAACCAAACAGCTGCTGAGGATTCTAACATGTAGGTTGAATCACAGAGCAGCTGTGTGAGGAGCAGCCACACTGATGCTAAACTAAAAGGGAAGATAGTTTAATGACTGAGGACTAAATTATTAGACTAACAGAAAGGTCACTCCAGGACTGAACAAACTGAGATTTAAAGATGAACTTTTTAATGAAACAAAGAGGACAGGAAGAGGACGGTGGACTCAGTGGTGGTTGGTGTACGTCCCGTTGAAACCAAAGATGGACAGCAGACATATTTTCTCCAAGCTGTGGGAGACTGGTGCACCATCTGGAAGAGTCTGGCCAGAAGAAGTCCTCATGAAGAATGGTGGAGATAATAGTACCCTGATCCTTGCACTGGTTTCTGATTGGCTTTACATTTATGTTGCAGCAGGACAAACCCAAACATATACGCAGTGGTTAAAGGTTTGAAGAAGAAAAGTTTGCCATGTTTTCTCCAGCTGCACTTGTAAAAAAAGGCTTCAGGGAGTCCAGGAGTCCATCGATAACCAGGACCGCTGTGGAGTGGAAGCTCCAGCAGAGCAATGGTAGCAGCAGGTGTGAAAGCTGCTCCATACAAGAGCTGAGACAGCTGCTCTCTCTCCCAGGTTGGTGAGAAAAAAAAAAGACTTATTCTCACTAACCTCATTCGACAGTCCTTGAAGCTTATTTTTGACAAATCATCAGGGCAGAACGTTTTCCTGTGTGGTGTCCAGTGTGACTGGATGTGGAGTAGGAGTGGTGCAGAAAAGCTGGCTGCTGCAGTGGGTGGGCACAAAACGACTTCTTCTTGAGTTTCTCGTGAAGTATGAAATGCCCTGGCCAGAAATAAACTTGGTTCTTGTGATGCGACTGCTTTCAGTGCATCTGCACACGGTGAGAAGACTTCTGGAGGATGGCCTGGTGTCAAGAAAAACAAAAAACCCATCAGGACCGACTGATGTTCTGATAAAGGTCCAACGATTGGAAAATCCATCAAAGGGAAGGTCTGAAGGAGAAAAGGTGAACACTTCCACCAATCTGTGTCCTTTATAATATTTATTTATTATATAAATTATAATTTATACTCATGAAAAAGTTAAGTTTTTCACTCCTGCCTTAAACTTTTGCACAACGCTGCACCGAGACTGTTGAGAAACGACCCAGTTTACGGGTTTCTGCGTGCTACAGCAGATTAACATCACACAACTAATGAATAAGTAATTACAGGAGATGATCATAGCTTCTCTTTATTCACCGTGTAATTAGGCACCCTAACGAGACGTGGTTCGTGAAAAAAACAAATGAAGTTTGAGCTAAAAATATGAAATGTTCTCGGTTTCTGACAAACATCTACCAGGAAAAAACACTTTAATGACTCAGAGCTGTCTGGATTTAATCAAACTAAACAAGAAATAATGACTGAAAAAAAGAGATCCTGCAACTCCTGCTGCTAACTAGACCCAGGCTCAACAACTTTCTTTACTTTGAGGCTTTTATTTGTGCGTGTAGGTGAATTATTAGTGAGCAATCAAACCCTCAGGTGAAGGTACGCTGCGTTATTTAATCCTTACCTGACAGTACGGGTGAAATGCCTGCAGGCTCTTGATCAGATGAAAACAGAAGCCGTTTCTAGCTAGGTGGACAACATGTGAGCTGCATTTCATCTGATCTGAGAGGAATCAGGTTTTGTTAAACTGACAGACTCTTCTGTCTGAAGCACCATGTCTTAATAACCTCCGCCTCAAGGGAGGGAGCAGAAGGAAGGAGAGTTATTGGTTCGTCTGGAGCTCAAACCTGCAGGATCTCATTAAATAAAGTTAGAAAACACAGAGCAAGTTGCAGTTAACTTATTATTCTGATCTAGAATTTTTGTTATGATGACCTGTTTGACTTTTTCTTTATTTGTGCCCACAGTCCCAATCTAAAAGGCTTTACCTGATTTAAGTCTCGTTTTGTGTTTTTAAGTCACTAACAGTCTGGGGATTAAGTCAGGGATCACTAAGGACTAATCAGTGTGATGTCATCACATGCTTTCCCTCTTTTTTATTTGATTAAACAATAATTTAGGTAGAAATTGACCCATTTCAACTGGAAAATAAAATAGAGACAGAAAAAATTCTGATAGAAGTCGGGAAAGTGTTCCTTGGAAGATGTCATTTCATCAGCTGTGGTGAATTAAGATAATCATATTTTGAGAAACAATGGGAGGAGTTATCGATGTTTTGATCAAATCTTGAAACAAAAAAAAAATAATGCACAAACATTTTGTGCAGTCTGACACATTAATGCACCAAAGTTTTAACTGGATATCTGTAAAACGGATTTATTTTTTTCTGATTTCTAATATAATTTAGCTGTGGTCATAATAAATGATGCTGTATCCAAAAGCTTTTTATTCGAGGATAAATAAAAAATGTTGAACTTGCATCATGATTTAAACTGACTTCTTATAAATTAAACCTTTTCCACAAAGCTATTCTTGAAATTTGAACTAGTGAGATCCATTCTGATGATGTCATCTGAACTGACTGAAGGATTCTGGGTCCGCCTGAAGCTTCTGCTGACCTTCTCTTCTCCTGTCTGATGCTATAAATATGAAACCTGATTGGTTCAATAACACTTAGGAACAGCCTTCAAGTGTTTTACAACTACGGACTTCGTGAACTCAAAGAGAACATTAAAGAACTTTATACTAATGCTGTTAGTTTAACTGTCAGTGTGTTTCACTTAAAACAAAGCATCAGCTCCCTGCAGTTCTTTCCTTTAAGAGGGATTAAACAGGAGATCTTCTTTTAAAAACTGCAAACCTACAAAATAAAACAACTAAAATAATACAGAACTCAATGGTAGGCTGCATTTCCTCCACTGGGTTAGACTTAAATAAAGAAACTTTGAGAGGACCTGCCACTTGATGCTGGTCCAGGTCCTGGGTCAGGTTCTGGTCTTGATCCTGGTTCTAATCAATTACATTTACAAGGCAAATATTTTTTCAGACATTTTCAGTGAAGATTACAGTTCCATCTGTTCATAATATATGCCTCCTTCAGATGAATGTTCCTTTGACTTAACCACCTTGTTTACGGTGGCTTTCTGTTCTCAGATAAACTGGATAAATTACACTCTGGAGGCAGAAGTCTATAAACTAAAAGTCAAACTCCCAGCAGCCTTTGCAGTTGCAGCCCCCACAATTACCCTCCAGTTAACAATGTTATCTGATCATTGAGGCGGCGTCTAGCTCAGATGGTAGAGCTGGCAACCGGAGGGTCGTCGGATCAATCCCAGCTCCAGCTGGGTTACATTGTCGTTGTGTCCTCGGGCAAAACACTTCACCCACCTTATCTACTGGTGGTGGTCAGAGGGACTTGGAGGGCGCTGGTGCATGGCACCCCCGCCTCCATCAGTGTGCCCCAGGACAGCTGAGGCTACAACGTAGTTTATCACCACCACAGTGTGAATGACTGTTTGTGTTGTACAGCGCTTTGGGGAGTGTAAAAGACTCTATAAATACAGGACATTAATTATCCTGCTGTTTAGGGACAAAATCACTTTCCCTCTAAAACATGATCAGTTTGAATGATGATTAAAAACTAGGGATGCACCGATGGGCCGGTATCGGTTAAAGTTACCCGATACCAGGAACCGATACCAGTGGCTTCACTGTCTGCGACTTGTGATTGCTGTTGTAGTTTCCTATATTGAACACTAGGGGGAGCGATTGAGCTAAAGAGGAACAGTGTGGGTTGAGAGCTGGAGATGGTGCCAAATAGTTCATTTTATTTGGTTAAAATGTGGAAAACTGCAATAATTTCACTGTGAAATCACAGAAAATGGTTATTTCTCACCTTATATTTTAGTTTTGTGATCATTTTTATTAATATATTTTTTTTTTTATCTAACTCAGTTATTTGTTGTAAAAAGCAGAGAAGAAAAAATAAACCCTGTATTCCAATTTGTTGCATTTTTTTGTGTGGTAGAAGTATCGGTATCGGTACTCGGTATCGGCGAGTACTCAGATTTAAGTATCGGATCGGTTTTGAAAAAAGTGGTATCGGTCCATCCCTGTTAAAAACCCAACCTCTTTTTGTTAATTTGAGCCAATTTAAGTGATTTTAGAATCAGTTTTATAAACAATTTCCAAGCACATTGGTGTGACACAAAGTGCTTTAGAGCAAATAAAAACAAAGAATACCAAAAATTTAACAAATGAAAGATTTAACCAATCCACTGGCAAAAAACAGCTTTAAAAAATAATAAACGACTGTAATAGAAAGGAACCAAGTAAAGGCTGTCAATGAGGAATCAAGGTTATTACTGTAAACTATGAAACATTTCATTTAATGAATACATTCAGAAAGTAGTTAAAAAAGACTATAGATTTTCCAATAATAAAAGTAGTTAAAAAGTTCTAATTAAAAACTTTTTTCAGAAAACTAATAGAGATTAAAAACTACTGAATTAAATAATATTTATAGTAAAAAATTAATTAGACATCCATTTAATCAAGCATAAAAGACCTAAATAAATTAAACAGATTAAACTGACTGCCATCTAAGACCCCGCTAGTCTTCTTCTGGGGATATTTTGATCATCTATCAGTTTTTTTTCTACATTAATCAAAACACGATGTCACTCAAACCAGGAAGTCTTGTTTAGTTTCAACTGAAAAATGTCCAAATGCTACTGTACGCGCCACCGCATAATAAACTAAACCCCACCACCATCATCAGGTGAGGGAGGGGCTCAGAAAAAGTGGGTTTAGTTCTAAACTCTTCCTCCACTCATCCAGGGTCGGGTGGTGGAGGCAGCATCCCAAGTAGGGAATCCCAGACTCTCCTCTCCCTGGCCACCTCCACCAGCTCCTCCAGTGGGACCAGCTGCTCCCAGGTCAGTCTGGAGATGTACTTCCTCCGGCGTGTCCTGGGGCCTCCTAAACTATTTTAGTTCTAAACTTTAGGTGAAACCAGACGACCTCTTCTAGAGGACCTGAGGGATCCAGATGTAAGGATCTAAGAAAAAAACAACTTTTAAATCAGCGTGATGAGATGTTCTGGTGATCAGCTGCTCTGCTCTCCTTAGGAAGTCAAAATAAAACCTTCTAACTCCATCTGAAGGATTCAGGACCGGACAGCTCCTCTCTGACGATCAGAAAATTCAATACAATTAATCACCAGGGTCAAATCTAATGTAGAGGTCTAAATAACTGATGAGTGAAGCATTGCCATGGTAACATGATATCCTTAAAGCTAATCAATTGACTCTTACTGGAACTTAAGGTTTTACCTCGACTATAAATACCCCGTTTAATGTGTGATCGTCTCAAAGACTCCAGAAACCTGATGTGCAGGAAGGATTTTAACATCTAATTCACAAAGAGCTGATGAGAATGAATCCACTCATTTAAAGCTTTACTCCTAATGTTCATTACTTCTGTGCATTATTAACTTCAAAGGAAAGAGGGAACAAATCTTCTTTCAAGCTGAAAGTAGCATTTTAATTGGTCTCTATTAATACGTTTTTTGTATTTATGGAGAGAAAACGTGTCCTTTTCTCAATAATCAGCTCAGTTACAGCTGGAAAACGAGTCATTTGGTCTGGAAATGAGTTCCGTCTGGATTGATTTGGACTTTTGGTGAAGCTGAATGTAATTTGGGTTCATTCACATGCAGCTGCTTGGTGTAATTCTTCCCAGCATCAGTTCAACAAAACGACTAAATCACACAGGATGTATCGGCAAGTGGACACAATGTTCTGACAGGCAGCAGGAAGGAGCGGCGTGAAGAGAAGTCCATCAGGTTTAGGGATGGGTTTAAAGGTCATAATCATCTGAGCCAATCTTCTTTAACGAATCGGTCCATGATCATTTCATCCAAATGATGTGAAACGTTTTTACTCCCAAAAAAAGTTTTCCTCCAGTCCATTCCTCCACAAAATATACTAAATCTTAAAGTTTCTGCTGTCTCCTCTTTGTCCATCATTTCATGATTAATCTCCACTATTTAAAAAAGTCAGGTAAGCTAGAGTTGATCACATTTTTAAAAGTTTCTGGGCCACACACCCGTTTGTCCCCCCCCCCCGTCAGCGGGCGTGGCTGCAGGAGACTTAAACCCAGAACTTCTAAAAGCATCCTGACATCTCATTGTCCTCGAAAGGTTCTTCCTTTTTCTGGCAGACCTCTAAGAAGAAGACAAATCAGAGACGTTGGAGAAGCGTTTAGGTCCAAGAGAAGCAGCTTGTTTTACAGAAATCAGTCAGGGGTCAACTCTCAGGTCATTTTATTATCACTAATTATAAAAAAAACTATATGCTTAAACTCTCCAGGTCGACGTGACAGCAGTTTCCTACAACAGCACACGAGTAACAACAGTCTGAATGTCAAGCGGTGCAGGTGATGCTTCACCACAGCTGGATGCGTTCGCCGCTGAGACTCAGCTGTTAGCGACACCAGCTCCCAGGCAGAGTCGTGTTTGATTTAGAAAGGCTGAGAGCGGTGAAACACAGAGGGAGGAACATGGAGCCAGAGGGCCGACTGACAGCCAGAGAGCTAATCGACCTGCTGCGTCAGAAATGAGGCCACTAATGGAGGATCCTGATAGATCATCTAAGTCTGGGCTCTGAACACAAACTGGAGTCAGACCAGATCACCTAAATTAGATTCAGGAACCAGTAACGGCATCACAGATCTGTTCCCAGTTCATTCCTGCAGCGAGTAAAACAGCAGGTCTCGATTTTACAGTCATCTTAAACCTGCACCCTGCACAGCTTCAGCTCAGGCATCACCGCTTACTCTGGTTTTCATCAGGCTGTCCAACATTTCTGCAAACATGAGGCATGCTGTGGAAAATTCTACTGTCTATTTAAAAAAAAGTAATTTAGAACAACACTAAGACATGTAGGAAACTGTAGACGAGACAATTATTTAAAGAAAAGAAAAATAACACTTGTTAGAAACACACCTTCATGCATCAGAACATTTAAATTCAGCCCCAGCAGTCACATATCAGGAAATGAGACCCTAAAGTTTAAAATAAAGTCCCAAGTTGAATTCTGGTTTGTTGAGGTGCAGTCGCGTCAAAAACTGAAATTTTACCAGGTGAAAACGACGTGCCACCTTGAAGCCTGAGGACTGAAATGCAGTTAGTCATGTCAGGTCACATATGCTGCCAACGCAGCTCCGTGAATACAAAACAGCAGCAGCTGCTGTCGTCCAACTCTGCATCTGCTCAGCGTCGCTGTGCATCGATTACATCATGACACCGAACGCACAGAGACGGAGGGAAAACGAGCAGCGAGCTCAAACTTCTTCTGAGTTTCTACTTTCAAGACCCCAAAGATTAGTTATAACAACACAGACTATTATTAAGTCCTTATTTAAATTGATTCTGACTATTTTATCTCAGTAAACACTTCTTTAATTTTTGAGGCACGTCGAGGACAAGAGCAGATAAAAAGTCCTGAAACGTCAGAATCAGCTCCAGCAGAGAGCGTGAATGGCAGGTTGGAGGAACCGAAATGGAAAAAAACCAGTGATTGAACCATCACAGCAGGGAAGGAAAGCACCGCATCCTCCTGCTGAGAGTCTGCTCACGATGTGAAAACACACTGACCACGAGAGACCGGGCAATTTTCAGAGAGACGTCTCAAACCAGCTCAAACTAAAGGGCTCAAAACCATCAACAGGCTCAAAACCAGCAAGAGGCCCAAAACCAGCAAGAGGCTCAAAACCAGCAAGAGGCCCAAAACCAGCAAGAGGCCCAAAACCAGCAAGAGGCCCAAAACCAGCAAGAGGCTCAAAACAAAGAAACAAAGCAGCTTCTCCTTCACGGCACATCGTTTAAAAAGAGGTTAATTAAAACGGAATGACCGGTTTTTATTACAAAGTGAGTAAATCTGAATAAATGTTGGTGTTTGATGTGTTTTATGTCATTAGACGTCAGAGTGAAAAATCCCTGGTTTGTAAATCTGTTGCTCCGATTTGGATCGTTGTCCTGTTGCATGATGGGACATGATGACTTCATGTTTGACTTACAAAAACCAGACGTTCCCGATTGGCTCAGTGACCTCACGTTATTCATGTCATCGTTTCCTCAGAGGTTCTGGTCCATCTGGACATCACAGCTCATCCCAAAGGTTCTGGAGTCGGTTCAGATCTGGCGACTGGAGGAAACTGGAGTCCAGGATGTTCGAGACGATCAGATCTTTGTGACACGGAGCATCATCCTGCTGGGAGTGACATCAGAAGATGGTCCACGGTGGTCATATTGATGGTCAGCAGCAACACTCAGGTGGAGGTTAAACCAGGATCAGGTGGGACTAAAGGACCAAAGGGGATAAAAGAAAACCTCTAGACCATTACACCCCCAGCAGCCTGGACCAGTGGTACAGGATGGATCCAGCTTTCATAATCTTGCCTCCACCATTTGAAGGTTGCACTTCTTCTCCAAATCTCACATTTTCCACGTCGCTTCCAGTCGTTTTAATTTTCTATTTGAAAATTCTGAGAGCGACCACCAACAGTGTCAGAACCACTGCTTTGTTTCCAGCTGGGAATCCCTAAAGAGCACCGTGAAGCGTGATATTAGACCCCGAGGTTCCCAGCAGGAGTAGTGAGAGTCCTCACAGCCTTGGAGCATCTGTGACCATCAGCTGTGGCTGACAGATGGAACAAAACGCCGCCTCGATGGAGCGAAATGAAGAGCAGAAGGTCATCGGACTGAACCTGCTGTTAGGACAGAGTGGCTGCAGATTGCTGAACAAACTGAAAACACTGACGGCTTTAAATGATACTTAGTGGAGCTGTTAGGACATCAGGCACAGATCAGTGGACAGCATGATAGCTCTGCTGAAAGTCAAGTGACCTGTGAGTGACTCCCCACTTTGGATCTGGGTCGACCAAAAAAACAAAACAAAAAAACACCTCGACTTCTTTCAAATGACAAGAGGAGGGTTTTGTCTC